>JBBPBR010000008.1:43566069-43580949 GCA_037974775.1 Cicer pinnatifidum | reverse complement strand
AAAAAAAAAAAAAAAAAAAAAAAAAAAAAAAAATCTATGATCAAACAATTTTGATTACCTATGAAACAATTATTTTGTCTGATTATTGGAATTCTAACACATGTAGTTTCTCTCACCTATTGAGTTGAAATTGAAATGATTTATGCATGGTTCAAGGATAACACATTGATCACATCTCTCCTCTTCTACTTATTTTCATTTCTTTTAAATTATTTTTCTTAAATTTTATTTTAAAAATTAGAAACTCGCCCGTTTTGAACAATACCACTAACACTCTCTCTGATCCACTACCTTCACATATTCTTTCTACACTTTTTAACTCTAAAGATTCATTCTCTCTCTACAACTTCTTTTTACTCTAAAATTTCTTCAAGACTAACTCCAACAATGTCATGCTGATCAACTAGACACTCTAAGAGAATTAAGAGTGCATTTTTGGAATCTCTCAGAAAATGGATTTAATTTCTTCAACGGCTTCTATGATATGGGGTGGTTCGACTATTTCATTCTCCAAGAATTTAAAATCTAAGATGTTTTAGTGAAGGAATTATGGGATATGCTATTGCTTTAGACGAAGAAACTATGGAATATTGTACTTGCTTTGTATCATGTTGGATTCAGAAAAACATGGAGTATGGACGGGAAGCACATAATATCAAGTTGATCATTATACATGTTGATGGTTTGTTTGGTGAGATTACAACATTGCAATTACCTTTTATTATTCCTCGATTAAGGTACGTCAATTGGAAGTTCCTAAATAATTTGTTGCTCCAAAATAATTTGTAACTAAGGAAGAGTTTGACAAATTGACTGCCAAGACTAAGGTGTTTATTGAAAGTTTTACAACAAGCCTCGCCAAATTCAGGAAACTCTTGCATTTATCCCGCCAAATCCTTAAGGTTTTTTATTTGATTTTTTATTTATTTTTCTTTTTTTTTGTATTTTCACTTTTGGTTTATGAATGACAGTCGATTTTTCTTTTATTTCTTTCTATTTATTTTAGTTTTATATATACCTTTTTGTTTAATGGCAAATCGGGAGAAAGAGACTTGAATCTCACAACATTTTTTCCATTGGGGAAAAAGAGTATTTCATAACATTTTTCATTGGGGAGAAATTTGCCCAAATTTATCAAAATATCAAGGTCACACGTCAATATCATACAATTGTTTCTAAAATGATATCCATGTATAAATTCAAGTGTGTGAACAATTCATGTGTTTTATTTGACTTTTTTAATATATACAATGCTTTCAGCGCTTTATCTTACTCTCCTAATATCTAGCGAAAACTATTTAACCAAATCTTTTGTTGTTCAAAGTTTTGTCTAATTATCTGGTAAAAAATCTTTTAAAGTTAATGCTCTGATAAAAATTATGTTGGGGTTGATTGCAAGTCCAACATCCTTTAGTGTGGGAGAATAAGGAGAAGGCCAAGGCTATATATTGGGTTTTGGTCCTTTGTTTTCAAATGCACCAGCACCAGTCAATAATAGCACTTTAAGCTTGTATCTGACTTAGTTTAAATATTTGATTTGTAAGAGTGTGGTTGTACTGGGGTGTTGGGTGTGGGTGAGAGAAGTCTATGTGTTGTAACAATTTTCACATAGTGTTAATTCTCTGAGAGAAGTCTATGTGTTGTAACAATTTTCACATAGTGTTAATTCTCTGGTTGCCGGTTTAGGCAGTAGCCGTGGTTTTTTCTCCGGTTTTGGAGTTTCCACGTTATATTCTTGTGTTGTGATTGTGTCTTGATTCTTTTGAACTTATGTTGTTTTTCCCAACAATTGGTATCAGAGCCAGGTTCGGAGGTTCGGTGGGATAATTTTTCTTAGTATGCTCTGTGGTTGCAGCTTTGTCTAATCTTCCACATTAGAAAAGAATTATCCTTGGTATTGTCAGGGGAAAGGTGATACTGTGAAAGGGCTGTTTAGGGAGGTTCTGGCTAAGGAAAGACGTGGTATTTAAGCGTGTCTGTTGTGACCCACCTCTCTTTCCTGGGAACTTACCTGGTGCACAGTTTACAGTTTGCATGCAGCTGCTATGTCTTATTCAAGCGTTATGAAGTTTGACATAGAGAAGTTTGATGGAAGAATCAACTTTGGCTTGTGGAAAGTACAAGTCAAGGATGTGCTTATACAATCAGGATTACACAAGGCATGTGAAGAGAAACTGTTCAGGTGGAGCAGTATCTGAAAAAGACTCTGAGACAAGTGCTGGCAAGGTCTCCCGTTTGTCCTTATGGTATTTCTGCTATACCATGAAAAAGGACAAGTTATTGCTAGCGGATTCAGAACAGCACACGGGCATTGGTTGGCATTGATGCAAGGTGTGTGGTGATGTGTCGATGGCTGAAGAACTTCCTGGAAGCCAACATGGGAGTTGCACCATAAATTTCAACGAGGTTTCGACATGAAAAAATTCTTGGAATGGTTTAGTTCCAAGTGGAAAAAATTCTTGGAATGGTTTAGTTCCAAGTGGAGAAAATTCTTGGAATGGTTTAGTTCCAAGTGGAGAAAATTCTTGGGATGGTTTAGTTCCAAGTGAAGTGTACTTTTTATGGTGGAGTATGATTGTCGGTAAGACAATGGAAGCGGAAGCTGTAACTCTTACAATCAAGGTGGAGATTGTTGGGGTTGATTGCAAGTCCCACATCCTTTAGTGTGGGAGAATAAGGAGAATACCAATGCTATATATTGGGTTTTGGTCCTTTGTTTTCAAATGCACCAGCACCAGTCAGTAATAGCACTTTAAGCTTGTATCTGACTTAGTTTAAATATTTGCTTTGTAAGAGTGTGGTTGTACTGAGGTGTTGGGTGTGGGTGAGAGAAGTCTATGTGTTGTAACAATTTTCACATAGTGTTAATTCTCTGAGAGAAGTCTATGTGTTGTAACAATTTTCACATAGTATTAATTCTCTGGTTGCCGGTTTAGGCAGCGGCCGTGGTTTTTTCTCCGGTTTTGGAGTTTCCACTTTATATTCTTGTGTTGTGATTGTGTCTTGATTCTTTTGAACTTATGTTGTTTTTCCCAACAAATCAATCATCTAGACAAATATTCATCATGCAAGATAATAGAACAACCTTTGATCTACTATTTAATAAAAAATTACAAAGATCATATGAATCATATAATGCTCTATTCATTGATATATCTTCATCTGAGGTGTCTCCTCTGGAACAACAAACACCAACTTTCTCCTTGAATAAAGAAATTTTCAAAAGAAATTTTTAAGACACGAAAAAGGATAAGTGAATCAATTTTAAAATTCATTCAATTGTCCTAGTTTACAGTCCAGTTGTCCCAACAGTACTAGATCGTAGAAGAAGTGTGCAATATTCTCAACAATAGTCAGAAAATTAACGACAATATCATAGTTCTATAAAAGATACTCAAGTTTCATTGCAAATGTGAGAGTTGGTGAAAATTGAAATAGTTGCAAGAATTCATTGAATCATCATAGTGCAAAATCATTTTAAGTAATCTCACATGAGAAAGGTTTCGCTTTATTGCTAGATACGCCTCTTCATATTCTGATTTCACATTTAACTTTATTTTTCACACAAAAACCTTATTCATTTGTAAGTTATCCCATGTGTGGCTTAAAACCTTGAAGAACTTAAGTGTATTAAGTTAGATTTTTTTAGAAGACTAGGGTATAGTTTGTTGTAGTATACTCTAGTGAGACTGTAACTAGTTTGATTCTAATAAAAAACCTTCGTATTGAAAGGATTACACATAGCTACCGAGTTGGTGGTGAGCCAATATAAATTGTTTGTGCTCCCTTTTTCTTTTATCATCTTTATTCTTAAAAAGTTTTTTTAAAAGGATTCAACAACTAATTTTTATTAAAAGAAAGAAAATGTTTTACATAGTTCAAATAATCTTTCTTGTGTTTTTTTCCACATCTTCACACAAAAGAACAAATTTAATTATTAAATTCAAATTTTAATAATGAAAACATTTTATTACAAATAAAATATATTTTTTTTACTCAAATTGCTTCAGGTTCTTGGTTGATTTCACACTTTGTCAAATTTTCATATGATTGTAAGTCTTGTGATATTTGATATCAAGAATGCTTTTCAATTGTTTTAGAGTTAGTATATACAATTTGTTTGCATTTAGTAGTGTCTTTAAATGTGTTGACTTTCATCCTTTTAATATATTGAATATGTTGTTGACAAGACGTAGTACTCGAAAAACAAATGATGTCTACTCTGTATACTACACAGACATAATCAAAAGATTTATTTGTATAGTACAAGATATATTGAATTGTACTTGTGTCTATCAAATGATGAAATTAGATGATGTTCTAAGAGTCTTGAGATTGTATCACTAGCAAACATAAACAAATGTCAAAAAATAAATTAATCTCTTATTATTTATTATCATTAAAATAAATTATGGATTATTGTTGATGGACTATCTTAGTTCCAATATATAGTTGTATGATTAATAATTTAGAGATTAAATGACAAACATGTAGTGGGACTTATATGAAGTAAAGTGGGACTTATAAAAAGTGTGACTTACATATGTATGTAGGAGAAAAATATATGGTTTTTTCATCATTATTAACACATATTTTTGTAGTGAACTCTTACATATCTAACACTCCCCGAATAAGTATTATTTGAGTTTAGATTTATAAAACCTCTCATATACATAATTTGGAGTTCAAATCATAATTTTTGAAATTGTAAAGAATGATCACTATCAAATGTGGCTGATGCAACCTCAATCGATTTCGTATTGCAGTTGAAGAGACATTAAAAACAATGATGTTGCGGTACCGATCGCGGTCGCAAACATCTTTTAAAACCCTTTCTTCCTTTCAAAGGGAGTGACCTTTTCATAGCTACAGGCCTTACGTGCAAACGCTCTTCAATTGAAGAAGGACGCATGGTTTTACTATTTGTTTGAGTAACAAGCTTCCAAAGATTAATAACTTTCTCATATTCCACTATAATATCAATAACTTGATCATGGTTTCTACTTTCCATACCAACACAATCTCCACCACCAAATCTAGAATTACTTGAAACATAACATATATCATTTATAACCGTTGGATCATTAAGTATTTGTTCCTTGTAATTTGATTCATCACTTGATTCCCCTGTCGTTTCCACCCTGTTTTCCAATTCCACACTGATTACAATATTGTTGCTTAACACATCTTCATACCTTGGATTCTCCATCTGGGTCTCTTGATTTCTTCCCAAGTTGTTATTTTCTTGCTCCAAATTTGACATGGCTACTTCAGAAGTTACATTGTTGGAAACAATAGAAGCTCTACAAAGAGGACAATTAGTATGAGATCTCAACCATGTATCAATACAAGAAATGTGAAAAGCATGACTACACTTTGGCAATAGTCTTAAAATTTCATCTTCATGAAACTCATTCAAACAAACAGAACACTCTGTTCCTTCAATTAACCCTTCATTTTTTCTAAACTTGCAAACTGTAATTGAATTTATTATCGACTGTTGCAAACCAGCGGTAGCGATCAGCCACACGGGGTGATCGTGATTGGCTTCGTTTTCGTTGAGAAACTCTTCGGAGTTATCTGTTCGAGAGCGAACCGAGTTATTGATTCTCAAACCGCACATGTCGTTATAGCATTTCATTTTGATTACATAGAAACCAATGATGATAAAAATCAATGAGAATAATGAAATGAGGATGATGAAGTAGGAGGAAAAGTGGTTAACTTGTGTTGTGTGTTCTTGTGGTGGTGGTGTGAAATAGTAATTTGTGTTAGTGTAACAATTTGAAGGACATGAAGGGTCACAAAAGCCATAACAATCTAAGGTTTGATTTGTGGTAGTTTCTGTTGGGAAAAGCTTTCTGTGGCTCCTCATCACATTCGAACTATTTTAATAAGAAAATATGAGAATAATGAAGAATTGGATTGTTGTTTAGAAGTGTGAGCTGGATTTTGTTTGATTTAGAAGAGAATGAATAGTTTTATGATTTATTTGTTTGGCTGTCCTTTTCGAAGGTTTAGTAGAAATTTATGTGTTTGTTGTGTTTGGTAAATGACAATGATTTTGAAAGAACCTTCATAACTTCCTTGGTTTATGGATGGTTAGTTTATTAAGCAAGCAACAAATTATACTAGTTTATGTTTCATCTAGAAGGAAAATTTAAATAGTTCAGGTGATTTGTCTCTATTCATCTTTTTCAAATTAAGAATTATACAAACCTAACATCGTATTGTAGCAGTAGATTCAATCATTCAATAATTGAAAGAAAAGAAAACAAAAGTTAATAATCATTTTGGTCTATAATATAAATCAGATTAGATTTAAAGGGAAAATAATTTTTTTAATTTAATATTTACAATTTCATATTCTTCCGTTTTGAGTAATTTGTCTCAATTATTCATCCATAAATAATGATGTGTCAAATGTTGTCAGTATTTTTTAATGATGTGAAATTTTTTGAAATATATGAGTTAGTATTTTATATAGAAAATGATAAAATAAAATCAAAATAATTTAAGGGTTTTTTCTCTTATCCCCCTCCGGCCCTCCACCTTTTGTTGCCCCTTGTTTCCATTGTTAGATATCATCAGATCGATTAGTTAAAGATGCACCTCATTGAAAATAAGCTTGAGAGTTTGTACGATAGAAAAGTTCTTAGAATATTTCATATTGATTCATTAAAAATATACTACAACAATCGATACAATATCTCTATCTAAACGGTGCACCTTTCAAACTTAACCAATTAACTAACAAAGTCTAACCAACTAATTAATTTCCTAAAGTAGTTACTAAAACATATAATCTTAACAATTTTTAACAAGGATTTATGCGAGGATAGTGTTTTTTTTACACATTTGTGCAACTTACCTACAATTTGTGAAATCTACATCCAACAGAAGTGAATAACTTTTTTGAGTTTGGACGAAGATTATGGGGTTGAGAGGAAAGCGAAAATGGAAAATAATGCCTAAATTATTTCATTTTATTCCATATTTTTTTTATAAAAAAGTAATAACTCAAATATATAAAAAATGTCGTATTATTAAAAAATGCTGATAAGATTTGACAACATTATCTTTTTTTATAGATAATTGAATCACTTAAAGTAAAACAATATAAAATTATAATAATTAAATTAAAAAAAATACAAAAACTAAAATCATATATGACTATATTACTTGGACCAAAAAAATAATAAAGATGGTGGAAGTATTAAAGCAAAACATGTCACTCTCTCCTAAAAAAACATATCATTATAGTCATCTTTCTTACACTTTTTCTTAGTCAAACTCAACTTAATTACCTTTATTATTTTTAGTGTAAAATTGGTTCTACTTTTTGTTGTTGAGTATAATTAATTTTGTTTATAAAATTAATTATAATTTAAAGTTATAATTAGTAGTTTTTTTTAACGTGATTTTAATTCTTAAATTTATTATCAATGTACTTTTATGTAAATATATTTATATTTAAATCATTTTATATTTAATTAAAATTAATTCAATCAAAATTAATTATCAATAAAAATAATTTTTTACCTCAAATTATAAACATCTTAAGATATGATTTTTTACCTCAAATTATAGACGTCTTAGGATATGTCGATAGCTTAGATTTTTGGTCGTAGAACTAATCATCTAGTGGATAATCAAGCAATCAAAACTCTAACTAGAGTGTGATGAGATATTTTGTTTATTTTTTAAAATTTGAAAGTCATGTCTTTTTTATTTTACTATTAAGCACCCCAAAGTTTATATGAAAGCATTTTCGAAAAAAATTGTTTATATGAAAGCAAACGAAAGTGATGTAGGATGATGAAATCTCATATGGTATACAACTTTTCAACGTAGGATGATGAAATCTCATCTCATCAAAAGTGATGCTAGGACACACCTTTTAGACACTCTTGTAAACACACACTAATATATTGGGCCACCTATTATATTTTTTCTAACCTTTTACCTAATAACCGGTTAAACAAGTTCCTAATCAATTTCCCTTTGTGACAAAGCATTTGTGGTTGTGGTAAATCTCAAAGTGTCTTACACTCCTATTACTCGAGCTATCACAAGTTCTCTAATTATTGGCTTCAGCCCTTATCTTGAATAAGAGATAAAAAAATTTAATAATTTAAAAGGCTCTAAAAAACAAGGCCCCAAAACAAAAAGTTCCTAAAATTTTGTGGGTTTAGTGAGTCTATATGCCCATTCTTTTTAAAAAATAATCGATTTTTTTTTAGAAATAAAGTTTTTTAATTTTTTCACCGATAATTTTTTTTTTCTATAACTTTTTTTTCGATAAAAAGTTTTCAATTCTTTTTTGGATAAATTTTTTTTCATTTTTTTTGATAAAAAATTTTTGATAATTTTTTTTTCTCACAATGTTTTGAGAAAAAAATTATTTTTTTATTTTTTTCGAATAAAATGAATTTCAAAAATTTTTCAAGAAAAAAATCTCAAAATTAACTAAATATTGGGGGTTATAAGCTCCCATAGCCATCTCCTTTAACCCCCATGAAATAATGGACATTTAAAAAAAAAAATTATTTTGATAGGGACCTAATAATATAAGTTTAATAAAAATAAATAAAATTGAGAGGACCTTGTAGTTGGGGACTTTTTTGACAGCTCTACTTATTTATTACATAAAAATTTGAACTAATAACTAATCCCAACATTGAAGTATTAAAAAAACTCAAATAAGTAAAAAATCTCAAATAGCTTTGATCATGAGGACTTCCATCGCCATGGTTATTTTTGAGTTAAGGTGACTCTAAACAAATTTTAATAGTGAGATGGTATTTTATTGAAAAGAATATTTTTAGAATTTTGCTTTTAATAGCTTTTGCTTGAAAACTAGGTAAATTTTTCTTTTAACACCTTTTTCATACCGCGATAAGAGAAACACACACAATAAAAGTTTGATTCAAGTTGAAAATATAAATCCACATGCATAAATAATAGCGTAAAAGATGATACAATATAAATACCCCTTAGGCAAATGTATGGTTTACAAAATATTACCGGTCAAGACATTCCCTAAAGAAAATACACTTATGTATGTAAGAGTCAATCTCATCCGAACCTTCATAACCTTAGGGTATTTGCGACAATTGATCATACGCTACAAAGGCACACACCTTTTATCTCCATAACAACCACACAAACTCTTAGAAGATCCACTTTACCAAATTTGGACACTTAGAAGTATCACTCTCGTCACTAGAGGTCAAATCTATCACTAGAATCATCGAGACTTTAAGCTTGATATAGTCATAATCTGAATCCACAGTAACATCGCTAAGACAAGGGCAACCCTTTGTTACTCGCAACAACTTCACCAGCCTAACTCATAGGCATATCCAAAGGCACATCAGGTGCAACTATAGGGAGACGAGTAGGGATAACCAACGACACTCCACTTTACCAAATTTGGACACTTAGAAGTATCACTCTTGTCGCTAGAGGTCAAATCTATCACTAGAATCATCGAGACTTTAAGCTCGATACAATCATAATCTGAATCCACAGTAACATCGCTAAGACAAGGGCAACCCTTTGTTACTCACAACAACTTCACCAGCCTAACCCATAGGCATATCCAAAGGCACATCAGGTGCAACTACAGGGAGATGAGTAGGGATAACCAACGACACTAATGTGTCCCTCTGAACATAGGCCTCTAGAGATGTTCAAAGGGTAACAAAGGGGAAATTGATACCCTTTTAATTATATAGAACTAAAATTTTAATTTTGAAATTTTTAGACTAAAATATGTTTAAGCCTTTATATTATTTAATTAGTGCAAAATTTTTACTCCCTCCATTTCTATCTATAAGCAATAGTTAATCAAGAAAAGTTATGTATTTAGTTTAAAATTTTGACAAATTACATCAACTTTTGTTGATCCACGTTTACTGATAAATTAAAACGAAAGGAATATTTCGAAGAAGTCAAAAGTAGGGGTGTTTAGATCCAAAACAATCCAACAAAAAAAAAACAAAATTGATCCAAAATAACCAAAAAAAACTAAAAAAAATAATCGAAAGTTTTAGGATGTATTTGGGCCACCGTGAACCACAACCGATTGGTTTGGTTTTTGATTCTCAACTCGAAAATATTGAACCAATCCAAACGGATTCCAACATATTAAAATAGTAATAACAATTTTTACTTACTTATCTTAGTAGCACTAAGCCCACTTGCATTTCTTTTTCTCTCTTAAAAACAAAACGTTTCATTTTCTTTCTCTGTGAGAAACGTTTCACATTTTACTGTTAAATCCATTTATCACAACAAAAAAATCTTATGCCTTACTAATTCCGTTACATTCTCTTTATTTTTCGTTCCATCAAGCACCATCGTCGTTCTCCTTCGTTTCTGCATTCTTATCTCTTTCATTTCACTAACGACGTTCCTTTCTTGCTACCGCGACATCATCACTCTCTTCTCTTCACGCATCAACCACATAATATACATTAGGAATAGGTGGTTAGGAAAAGTAGTTTGTTTAATTTATTATCGATAGAAATTTTAAGATGTTGTATATTACTGATAAATTAACCTTTCAGTTGAATTGCGACGAAATTAGATATTTTTAATTAAGTTTGTGAAGGACGGACATCATCCCTAATTAATTTTATGACAAGTTAATGATATTTTTGTCAGCAAACTAAACTAGATAGTAGTGTAACCAGACAATTAGAGTCTTAGGCATTCATTATAGAGGAAAAAATAGAAAGGCAAGCCAAACTCCTATTTGTTAAAAGCCAAAGCCACCAATGATGTCAACATCCGTCTCAAAATTTCATTTGATTGTTTTTCTTGTCTTTGAGACGTATTTGTGAGTGTCCTTTAAATTATTCTACTCAATTGATGCTCGAGTTCATTCTACCGACTGTTACCTTGACGAAAGAAACATCGTTATACCTCATGGAGCTCACTCGCAAAAGACATAAAAAAATATACCTTACTAGGTGACTTTATCTACAATATGAAGAGGAGACTTATGGAGTGTAAGTTATGAGTGAGCGATGTGAATTTTGAATGATTATGAGTTATGATGAGTGGGTTATGGATGAATTGTGATATGAGAGTTATGAGGTTATGAATGGTGATGAAGATAGGTTTAAAAATATTATAAATAAGTAAAGATATTTTAGGTATTTTGTTTTATAAAAAATTTAAAAAGTGTAGATAGCAATAATATAATATTTTTAGCATGAGGTGTTTGAAAGTGACATTTACGTACTGTTAGACATTATTTTTATTATAATTTATAAATCATTTTGATGCATGCATACTCAACTTTGCATACTCTATTCTAACTTAACTAGCATTGTGAGAAAGAGAGAAGCCGGAAAAATTAAACTACCTAAGTATTTTGTTATTATAAACTCCAAAATTTTGTAAGGGTATTTCCAATTTTAAACATAACATGATAACATATTTATTAGACTAATGCTTGTCTATATGAAGAAAAGCCCTAAAAGCAAATTAAGTGGCTTGAATATTACCTTAAAAGCCACCAAGTAGCTAAATAGCAAAATTATAATCTCAACCATCAATTAATAATTCATATATGTCCTTTTATATATATTGACACAAAAATTATCCAATAAAATAATAATAATAATAATAATAATAATAAAGAATAAATAATATATAATATCTTAACCAATTTCATTAAAATAATTATTAAATATGAGATCGAAATTTCTCAAATACAAAATGATTGGTTTAATATTCATATAAGAGTTGTAAAGCTTGAAGGATTCGTATAAAACTGGGTGGAGGGTCACAAATACCTATAAAAACGAATTAATTGGTTGACTTTTATATCTTATAATGGGCTATATGTCCAAACAATTTGTTCCTTCATAGATGCAAAGAAACTCATGTAAAATATTATTATTAGAAATATTTTGACGTTAACAATATGAAAAATTTAACTTTTTAATCATAATTAATTAAGTATAATTTTATCCATTGATACTACAAGAATTTTTCGATTTTGCAATACTTGACCATAAATTGTAAATTAAATACTTTTAATATAAAATTGGCTTAAATAATATTATTAAAATGTATGATATTATTGCCTTTATAATATTAATAAAATTAGTCGCACGTAAACTGCAAAAACTTATTTCAATTGTATTTTAAAATGATAAACATATCAAATATTTTATAAAGCACACCAAACTAATATAAAGTTTATTGTAGCTTCCAACAACATGAATCACGAATTTAAGTTACCAACCACTTTATCCAAGTGAATGAGAAAGCATAGCTCTGAAGTGTTCGACATATATGCTCTCAAATGCCACACATTACTAGAAATACGTTGTTTGGTCATTCATATAGAGACCGAAATAAACCAATCACAACATAGTAGAAATTATTGAACAAACATTCGATTTAGAAATCAATATAACATTAGCTGAAAAATCGATCTCTAAATAAAATGGTAGCAAAAATAGTAACTAACTAACCATCGATTTAGTGACTCGGACACAATAGATTAGCAATTAGTGATTTATCAATTAATTTAAATTAATCTCTAAATAAGTTTCTAAATGATTAATGAGTGATTTCAATAATTTTGCGACCAAAATTTTGATCTCTAAAAACAATATTTCTAATAGTGACATTTCTCATAGAATGACAAGTACTAAAGGGATTTGATATTCTTACTAGTAAGTAATAGCTAATTCAACAATAGTTATAATCATAAGTTTAAGGGTTTGAGAGTAAATTGGTTTTGATTAATGAACATAAATAAATTAATATCAAAGGTAAATCTTGGATATAAACAGTAAGATAAACGCGTTGGAATTATATTTTATCAATTTCGCTCGCTGGTATTCTAATGATTAACATATATGTTATCAGTTACACATTAATAACATCATCATCACTAATCAAAAATCATTAATTTCTTATTGAGTTGAGAAATCATTAATTTCTTATTGAGTTGAGAAATCATCATTCTTTCCTGAACATCGATTCTTTGAATATCGCAAATAAGTTTACATTAAACACTAATAATTTACGATTATTAAACCTAATTTTATTCCTAGAAATTAGATTCAATAGATGATTTATCCTAAATTAAGATTCAAATTTTATTTTCCAATAAAACTTCAAATCAAAGATAAAATAATAGGTGATCAAGCTATAACAAACATGAAGAACAATGATAACTCATTGAAATTGATGTATAATTACGTCTAATCCCAACAAGATGGTAGCTATAGATACAAGATCAAAGAGAGAAAATTATTTCTTCAATGGTGCCTCAAGATGAATTTCTTCCTCCAAATATTTACTCTGGTTTGTGTGTTTTCGCTGGAAAAATTGAAAGATTTTTTTTGTTACTTCATTTTTTTTCCTCTTTTCTTATATATAATAATCAAGTAGGTCTGTAAGTTATCACTTTGTTGGGTGAGTAGATATTTGTTGGGTGAATTGTGCATTTCTTCATTTTAAAGAAAGATCTTGAATTTAAAAATCGGCTCAATTTGTCAGCCCAGTTCAAACTCAATCCAATTGTTTTTCTATAAACACAAAACAAGTTATATGATATATATTTTCACAGTCTCCCATGAAATACTCAAAATTACATAAGTATTATAAAAATTGAGACTTAATCAATATGTTTGTCACCAAATTAAGTTAATAAGTGCCTCTAGCTTAAGTCGTTTATAGATAAAACTGACACTTATCAAATAACAACACATGTTTAGAGTTTGTATTTTTTCTTTGTTGAATAGGAGGTGATTACCAAAATCATCTTTAATTTAAGCCCTTACAAGACAAATTAATGAGCAATATATATAGATTTAAATATTTATCTATCAATAAATTTATTATAATTTACTTGGGAATAAAAATAACTTATATATGATTTTTTTTTAAATATAAATTTGACTTAATTCATAATTTGGGGTGTCTAAAGTTGACTCATGTCAACCTTTGGCTCCTACTATATTACTCCCAACCATATGGGGAAATAGCACAATATCTTTAAAGTATGTGCCACTTTGAATTGAACCTGACATATTGAATTTGTTGTCAAAAGATGGGCATACACAAAATATTAATGACATATAATTGGGCCTCACATATCAAATGATGTAGAATTTGAGATAATGTAGAATTTTATTGGGGAATGGTAAGTGCAATTGGGCCAAGAGACTTACATGTTTCATCTTTGGACACCTTATAGCTTCTTTAATGAACGGTTCATATTGCTTTTGAAATCTCCAATTAAATAGGTTATAATATCCATCTACATAAAATATAATCATAAAATTTTAAAATATTTAAGAATATATTTATAATATATAAGAAATAGAAATGAATGTAATGAGTTGGATATTTAAAATTAAAAGAACAAGATCTCTCTTCTTTAGAATATGATTTTTAAGATTTTTCAAATTTGAAAAAAATTCTTATCATTTGAAAACTTTATTTTTAAATGATTTCTATACAACATTTCAATTAATGAAAAATAAGAATACAAACACAAAATTCTAAGCAGTTATTTTGATTTTTCTTTTGATTGCCTTCAATTTCACGTGATTTTATGATAAACCTTTTCCAATATACGAGTCAAATGAACAAATAAATTTTATTTCATATAATTTTTTTAAGGATTAGTTGTTCTTTAAATTATTTGTGTTGGATTTAACAAAATTTCACAAAAGTTGATCTAAAGGTCACGAAGTTTGGACAAAGTACAATAAGTTGATCATATAAAACTCATGTGATTTTTCACCCCTTTCATTTTATAGACACGCACTAGCAAATAAAATCTTTTGGAATGAAATCTTCAAAAATAGTAAAGATTCTCACACCACTATAAAAAAAAAA
>JBBPBR010000008.1:43550217-43561339 GCA_037974775.1 Cicer pinnatifidum | reverse complement strand
ACAACCATAAACAAGATAAAAACTATACTTGTAATTTTATGGCATAACTATTCTTAATGTTTTTTTTTAAAAAGGAGAAAGCATAATGCATTGCATTGTGCATTTCGATAAATATATTCTGTCAGAAAAATGAAAGTAAGTGAAGTAAATACTGAATCCTAATTAGTAATATATACAAAGTACAAATATTGGTGGAGAATGTTAATACTATTATAGATTCACAAGAAAAAAAAATTCTCATATGGCAAAATATATGTCTATATTTGAAAAAGTATTTAAAGGAATTAACCTTGCATTAAGCAAGTGTACCGATTCCAAACTCATATGCATGATGTTCCATTTTATGTATTTTACCCCCACACATCCTTATTTTCTTCATCTATATATGAATGTTTTTTCAAATTTTGTTGATTTAAATCCGGATACATTACAAGTTCAGTTCGTTATTATATATAAATATATATAGTACTTCTACTACAATCTTACTTTCGATTATGATCACACTAAAAAAAATAAAATCAAAAATAATTCAATGATTCAACATTGATAATAATGTAAAAGTGCATCATAATATTAATAGAAGTAATCAATTATGATCACACTATAACATAATGAACATAGACCACGTAATTAAATATAGGGGCTAAAGAAAAAAAAAGCATCCTAGGACCACCCACTGACACATTTCAAAGTCACCATGCTATAAAAACTCTACCATGATAAAAAAAATTTTTGTAAAAACTGTACCATGTTAATACTCATTTAAGTTGAGCTTGCCCTTTCATTTGAGTGGTATCTTCTTTATTGTACTATAGGACCACCCATTGACACATTTCAAAGTCACCATGCTATAAATACTCTACATGATAAAAAAAACAAATTGTAAAAATTGTACCATGTTAATACTCATTTAAGTTGAGCTTGCCTTTTCATTTGAGTGGTATCTCCTTTTCATTCGAGTGGTATCTTCTTTTTGTACTATAGTTTTTTTTCACCTTCTCCTAATTATTTATAAAAGTTTAATAATATTCTTTTTACCATTTTGTTAACTTCTTTACTTTTACTTGTTACATATATGAATATATGACATCTAAATTTTAGATAAAGAACCGTTTGAGTGGATGAGAAAATAACATTATTATATTATTATTTATTATTGTTCACTCTTTTATCATCTGTATTATGTATGTATTTTCATCTATTTTGTAAATTTGAATATCATTTTATTTATTTTAGTTTACTTACTTTTTTATTTTTAAATAAAATAAAATAGTAAAAACTGAAAAGAAGTTAGGAATGCAGAAGAAGTAGTGGTGCATTGCATGCAAAAAAATATTCTATTGCCATTGTTGGGAGAGATGAAACTTTAACACTTTGATTATTACACTAATTGAAGTAAAAGCATTGTTGCAAGCACATTGTGTTCCACTCAATCACTCACTCACTAATCTATGCGTTTGCTTGCTTTGAAATGCAACACTCACTTAACATTACATACAAAAGGACTCAAAATATTGCCATTCTCTAGAGTGCTTCAACCATCCTTATAACATAGCAAGATACATAATCAAATGAAGAAAAAAAGTCTTTTATTACCATTTTAATATCAAATTAATTTACACCAAAATAAAGAGTTAATAATCAAATGAAGAAAAAGAGAGTTTCATAGTGATAATGATAAGATTCTCCACGTCACTCTAACATGGATGTCTCTCTAGCTTCTTCTTAGTTCTTCCTCTATAAATACATAAGCTTGGCTTCACAAATATCACCACTTCTCTTCTTCTATATTTTATACTAATCATCCTCACTTCTATATCCTATAAGCTAACACAATATCTTTCAATTTATTTGTTCAACTCTTTCATTAACACCACAACACTACCACTTCCATTTCAACAATATATCCATTGTTCTCTTCCACCATACAAATTAACTTCTTGCTTATTCTCACTCCACTTGGACTTAATTTCACCAACACAACACTTGATATGTTAGTAACTCTGTTTCTTTTGCTTTATTATCATCATATATACTTTTTATTTCATGAAATGCTTTCCTAATTGGTTATTTACGCATTCATTCATTTCCTAATTGGTTATTTTCACTCATTCACATATGCACTGAATTAACTCTTATATTACATTAATCTCTCACAAACTCTCACAAACAGGGGAGGAGAGAAAGGCATTATTATTTTGAGTATACTTGCAATAGCATAGAAACCCATATATTGTATTAAACGGTTTATTTTTACACATATTTTATTAATTTGTTGATTATGTGAGTTTATATTTATTTATCATAATAACTACTAATAAAGAAATGACAAATATATTTCCTTTTGTCTCTTACACCTAAAATAATGTCTTTTTTATACCTTTGTTGCATAAAAATAAGCAGGACTATCTATTGTTACTGTAACTAACAACTATTATTATCCATTTGGTTCAAAATGAATTTTATCACTTGTTATCTTGAAGCCCAAAAATATAACTATTCAATCATGTTGTTGCATGCTCTTTATTTGTTCTTTTTAATTGGTCTATACATTTTGTTCGTTTTGCTGTGGGTTGTATTATTTGTGTTAGTGGTTTATATTTGACACATAAAGCTTACAAAAAGAAATAAGTAATAATGATACTTAATCTAAGTATAATTTGTCTAAATGAAACATTTCATTAATTTTTTTTTACTTAATCTAATTTTTTATTGAACCTGTCAGACAGTAAATTTTCAATAAGCAACAAACAGTAAAAATAATTTACAATTTGGTTGACATGATTGGTATCTATATAATTAACTTTTGTTTTTTCATTTTTGGTGAATTAATTATTATTCATCTACTTCTGAAGAAAACATGAAGGCAAATACATTACATGTTTTCTTATCAAATTAATTTATATGGCTCAAATTAATTTGAAGGTATCTTGTTTTTTATATATATTTTTTGTTGAAATTGTAGACTTACATTGTCTATACTGGAAATACCTTAAATGATGAAACTTCATCATTGCTGCATTACAAAATAGAAAGGCACATGCGAAGCTTATAATTTTTCATGCAACAAGTAAAATTCTTTGACTTCTAAGACTCATATTGACTGCAATCATCTTATATTATAACACAATGAAAATTGATTGAAAACCCAACCGGAAATTTAAGCCATTTGATTTTCACTCTATGACTGAAATTGCAATTATTGGTAATGTTTGCATGAAAAGCATAGTATAATTCTTGATTATATAGAGATGAGATACATAAAAAAGGTAAATTTCTAATAGAAGTTGATATGTTATTGCAGTAAACTTATCGGAGCAAGGTATTACATATCTTTCTTTGATGAGTTAAGCGAAGAAGAATTCAATTCTCCAAGAGATTCTCATGGACATGGAACACAAACAGCATCAATTGCAGCAGGGAACCCGATCAGCAGGGCAAGCATGGTAGGCCTTGCAGAAGGAACAGCAAGGGGTGGAGCTCCATCTGCTCGCATTGCTGTCTACAAAGTCTGTTGGGTTGTAAACTGCTATGATTCAAATGTTCTAGCAGCATTTGATGATGCAATTGCAGATGGGGTTGATATAATATCAGCGTCAATTGCATCAACGTCAAATATAACTGTCCATTTTGGAGATGGAATTTCTATTGGAGCATTCCATGCTATGCAACGTGGAGTGCTGACAGTATTGGCAGCGGGGAACGCAGGTCCACGTCCTTCATCGCTACTAAATTTTTCTCCTTGGGCTATTGACGTGGACAGGAAGTTTGTCACCAATGTAAAATTAGGTGACAATACAACATATGAGGTAAATTTGGCTTTTATATTTCATCTTATATTTAATGACATTAATAAAATAAAATCATACAATGGTCTTATTTCTTGAATTCAATGTTAGCTAATTTGGTTTTATATATAACATTAATGGTTTGTTTCATATTTATAGGGTGTGTCGCTGAACACGTTCGATCTTGAGGGGAAACTGTACCCCATTATCTACAGCGGCGATGCACCAAATACAATAGCAGGCTTCGATCGGCACACTTCCAAGTAACTAACTAGCCTTTCTATAAATAAAATTAACAAATGAAACAAAACACTAATATGATGGAAAATAAGGCAGGGTGTTTCAGTTCTTTAAATTTATAGTATTCAACTTTTGTCTTACAACTTAAAGTTTATTTAGTTGTAGTTATTATATTTAATAAGAAATCAATGTCCCTCGGCAAGGATTAAAATACACTATTTTTGTGTTTTACCAATACTACAAAAAATAGAATGTTTATAGGGGCCAAAGTTAAAAAGTCATAAGAACAAATAAATAGAAAAAACTTTCAAAAATTCATAATTTGTTAATGAAGTTATTCTAAAATTGTAGGAATTGTTCGATCAATTCCTTGGATGATAAGATGGTGAAGGGTAAAATTATTCTATGTGAAGCAACCATAGGAGTCCCTGAAGCCATTAGAGTTGGCGCTATTGGTATCTTGATTCAAGGCCAAACTAATGTAGATTTGGCATTCTCTTTTCCGTTGCCTACATCTTACCTTGGATCAAAGGATGCCATCAAAATAAAAAAGTATATACACTCCTCAAGGTAAGTGAAAAATCCATATAAACTAAAATAATTTAGAAAACCACATTTTTCTAAATTTTATTATTTTAATTAATTTGTAGCTTTCCAATGGCAACCATACTTAAGTCTAGAGAGGTGAAAGATACTTTGGCACCTGTGGTTGCCTCTTTCTCATCAAGGGGTCCTAACAATGCTACACCTGAGATTCTCAAGGTTCTTTTCTATTAATGAATAAATTAAATTACATTTCTCTATCATTTTAACATATTTGTTAACCTTTTTTTATTTAATATTGTAGCCCGACTTAGTTGCTCTCGGTGTAGATATTATAGCAAGTTGGTCTCCAATTTCTCCAATTTCTGATTTTATTGGTGATAAAAGAAAATTGGAGTTCAATATTATATCAGGAACATCCATGTCATGCCCCCATGTGTCAGGAACAGCAGCGTACATCAAGTCGTTTCATCCTACATGGTCACCTGCAGCTATTCGTTCAGCTCTAATGACAACGGGTAATTTAAATGAACAGTGTTTCACCTCAATCAATCAATCAATTAATTCATGCATAAAGAAACTAAACTTAGCACTGCTTAGTTTTAACTAATATTTGAAAAGAAATGGCTTTTTCAAAGTTTAATTTATTATGAACCAGTTCAGTTACACTTCTTGTCTTTTATATTAAAAATTATATTCTATTCAAACATATAAAGATATACTATTAAAATTGTATGTTTCTTTTATCTTCTTTTTATTGTGGATATTATTAATATATTGAATTCATTTTGTTACCTACAACATAATAAATGATAAAAAAAACCTATTATTATACTAAAAAATAATTAAAATAAAAATAAGATTTAAGATAAAAGTTTAAATTATTGAAGCTTTAATTGCTTTCATCCCTCATTATTATTAAAATATTTATAATTACTTACAAGTAATATTTAAGCTCTAAAACAAGATTATTATTTTTTTAATATTTCCTCAAATTTGTCTTGCAACTATTTAAAAATTTAAAAATTGTTTATATGATAAAATATAGACATGCAGTGCACATTTCTTATGAGTATAGTTTACTTAGTATGTTTTAAGCTAATAAAATCAATTTTATTTCTTCCTTGTAGCTAAACAAATGAGTCCAGAAAATAACCGTGATGCAGAATTTGCTTACGGCGCCGGTCAAATTGACCTTGTCAAAGTTGTGAATCCTGGCTTAATATATGAAACCAGTGAAGCTGACTACATAAAATATTTATGTGGACAAGGTGTCAATACATCGGCTTTACAACTAATAACGAGGGACGAATGCAATTGTTCTGACACAATATCGGCAAGGGATTTAAATTATCCCTCATTTTCTATCAAAGCTCCACGCCCAAAACATCATCTAAGTGGAAGCTTTAATAGAACTGTTACAAATGTTGGATTGCCGATGTCTACATACAGAGCAGTTGTGACAGCCCCTAAAGGACTTGTTGTTTCAGTGAAACCCGATATTTTGTCATTTACTTCATTGGGAGAAAGGCTGACATATGTTCTGACCGTGGATGGAAAACTAAAGAGGCCTATTGAGTCAGCTTTGGTTTGGGATGATGGCGAATTTCAGGTGAGGAGTCCCATTGTTGTTTTTGATGAGAGAGCAGAGAAAGGCAAAGGCGTTCCTTTATATTGTATAAATTTCATATATATTGTAATTTTTAATTTACTATTTTATATTATTATTGAATAAATTATGTACGTTTGTCAAAACGAAAATTAAAGTGTATACTTGTTTTTCTTTTTTGGTACAAAAAGTGTATACTTGTTAAAAAAAATAAAATATGAAATATATGTTCATATTGTTGATTAACCTTTTTAGTTGAGTTGCGACGAAAGTAAATATTTTTAATTAAGTTTGAGAAGGACGAAAATGATCTCTAATTATTTTATGACATATTAATGATGTTTTTGTCAGCAAACTAAACTAGATAGTAGTGTAACCACACAACTAGAGTCTTAGGCATGACTTATAGGGGAAAAAAGAAAGGCAAGCCAAACTCCTCTTTGTTAAAAGCCAAAGCCACCAGTGATGTCAACATCCCTCTCAAAATTTCATATGATTGTTTTTCTTTTGTCGTTGAGAAGTATTTGTGAGTGAAATCTTGAGAGACAAATTTTTATCTTGAGAGAAATCTAAGAGGAATTAGAAGAAATTCTTTAAATCAAAGTTGTTCATCTTCGAGTTATAGTGTTTGTGGTGGTTTTGGATTGTTAGTTTTTTTTTCTCTCCTTCTTTTTCCCTCTTATGCCACATGCTTGTGTATGATTGCGGGTGAAGTTTTTTAAAATATTTGTACTCAAGATCATGCTTGTGCATATAATGTAATATATTAAAAAAAATAATAATAAACTTTTCTCTCTTTAAAAAGATTGTGGTCCTTAAAACAAAAAGAGGAGAGTATTGTTTAACCTTGCACCTTGATGATGATTTTATTATTGTTTCTCTGTAAAAAGCTAGCTTAAAAGGTAGGATCAAAGAATTTTTGAGGAGTTAATTTACTAATTTTTTAAATGTTCCAAGCTTTAGAAATGATTCATGTTGTATAAATGGAAATAGAAATCTATTTCATCTAAGTCTATTCATGGAGTTTTGTAACATGAAATCACCCTTCTTTTTCATGTCTCTGTGTAGGAGAAAAGGAGTAACGGTGGCCAAAGAGATTTCAAGGAAAAAGCTTCAATTTTTTTCTTTTTTAAGTTTTCGATATGGATATTTTGAAATTAAAATTTAATTTGATAAAGTTTCGTCCTTGAAAAGTTTTGACAAAAAAGTTTGAGTTTGAAACTAACGTGTTTGGAAGCAAAGTGGTGAAATAAGAGCTTTAGAGTAACTTGTGATTTCGAAGAAAATTCATTCGAGAAAAGTGTTTAAAAAGCATATGTTTAAATAATTAGCTCATTGAATATTGAAAAAGAATCGATACCGTTAATGTAAGACCTTTAATTTTCTAAACTTTAATTTATGCAATTTTAGAGTATTTTGTGTTAAATTACTTAGGTATTTAACCCAATTTTATTTTATTTTGCAAATTAAGTAACAAAAATATATTTTGTTAGAGTTTGTAATATGTTTAATATATATATATAGACTCGATTAAAATTATTTGTCGAAGAATAATTTAATTATTTTACGAAAAATTTAATATCGAACAGATTTTTTTTAAAATTGTCACTTGTTGCTGAAAAAATCATTTGTCTATTGAGTTGTAACGAGAGTAGATAATTTTATTAAATTAGGGTATTTGGCACGCGAGTCATGTTCGTTATAATATGATGATTGTATATACCTACTATGTGTTGTTTGTTATTGTGCCGCAATTGCTAAGTGTTATTGTTTGTCTTAATATCGTAAGTGTTAAATGATTAAAAACCATTTCAAAACTGAAAACCTGCAAAATTTTGCAGTTGTATTCGACTACAACTCGTGTGTAGTCGCATACACATATGTAATGTTCAATTTTTATGTGAAATTTCAACATTGTATTCAAATACGAAACCTTATATTCGAATATAAATATGTTGTTTTGCCACTGACTTGACTTAGCCACTGACTTAACACTTGTATTCAGCTACGAAATTGTTTTATTCGAATACGACAATGTAGTTTGTCAAAAACCTTATTTTCTAACATTGTTTATGCACTTTTGACATGTGAAAATCCTTTTGATGAGTATACTAAGATGAAAGTTTCTCATGAGCATTTTAAACATAAGTTTTTCGCTAAATGTTATTTTTTAATTTCGGTTGGTGACTCTTTACAATTATTGTGGAAATTGGATTTTGCCCTCAGATGATACCCGAGTTCATTCCACCAATTGTGATATGGGAGTTATAAGGTTATGAATGGTGATGAAGATAGATTTAAAAATATAAATAAGCAAGGGCATTTTAGATATTTTATTTTTATAAAAAATTTGAGGAGTGTGAGTAGCAATAATGTAATATTTTTAGCATGAGGTGTTTGAAAGTGACAGTTATGTACTCTCAAACTTTATTTTTACTTTACTTTATAAATCATTTTGATGCATGCATACTCAACTTTGGATACTCTATTCCAACTTAGCATTGTGAGAAATAGAGGAACCCACTACCTAAGTATTTTGTTATTATAAACTCCAAAACATTGCAAAGCTGTTTTCCAATTTTGAACATAAGAAGATAAAAGATTTATTAGACTAATGTTTGTCTATATGAAGAAAAGCTCTAAAAGCAAATTAAGTGGCTTGATCACCCTAAAAGCCACTAAGTAGCTAAATAGCAAAATTATAATCTCAACCATCAATTAATCTAAAGAATTAGTACTCTCATTTTAATATAAATATTAATAATTAATATATGTCCTTGTATATATATTCATTCAGACACAAAAAATATCCAATAAAATTAAATAACAATAGAGAATAAAAAAAATATATAATATCTTAACCAATTTCATTAAAATAAATATTAAATATGAGATCGAATTTTTTTAATAGATAGATCGTGATAATTTTATATGTTGTTTAGCTTCCACCACTAGAAATTTGCCCTTTACCTGGAGATTTAAGCACAAAATCCACAGATACACACGATATCTACAGATTTTATGCGGAACCATATCCCCACGTAAAACCTTCTGTGGATAATTGTTTCTTGAAGATTTCTGTATTCGCAGGTAAGCTACCCGCAGATAAATCCACAGGAAATGTAAATAAAATTTGCAGCAAAGACTAATCAAACTTACTGCATTTTCTCACAACTTTTCATGCAGAAATATCTATAGTACTATTCTTACAAATATATTTTGAATGAAAATCTGCAGGTATATATACACATGAAATTTTGCAGCAAATACGTTTCACATGCAAATCCGCAGGTAATTTCGAATTAAAATTATTTTCAAAAAGAGCCCACAAATTTTAATTTCCATTGTAACCGAGTTTTTACTTTTATATTTTATTTATATGAAAATTTCAATTAAAAATATATAAAAATATTATTATAAATATATTTTTTAAATATTTAATATTAGTCTTTAATTGAAATACTATTGCAATACTCCAAAATAAAATTTATATCATGTTTTCAAATAAAAACTAAATATTAATTAAAGTTGTAGAGAATTCCTCAGTTAGAGTTTAGGTGGAGGCCACTGTAGGAGCTGGAGATACAGTGGTGGGGTCGGAGTCTGGCAGAAAGGATAAGGGGTCGATTCTAGTAAGAGGAGACACTGCATGACCGTCTAGGCAGGTAGAGTCAAAGCTTCTATTTCCAGTGAATGATCCTTTGCCGACTTTTGCTTAAATAGTAAACTATTTTGAGATTCCGACGCTGTCGAAGCCACTTATCTCATGGGTAGATCTGACTTTTGAGGAGACTGACCCTTCTATGGATGATGATGAGGAAGTCACCCATGTTATTGTAGTTGCTAGGGTATGATCAAATTAGTTTTGTGTATAGGGAGTTGATGTCTTTCTTTGGTGTTTGTACTTATTTTATTTCGGGATGATTGTATCCATAACATATAATGTCAGTTGACTTTTATTAGGTGGGTCCATGTTCCATTTTTTGACGTGACTATGGGGAAGATAGCATTCTTATGGCAGTAATTTTGTACAGGTGTCTTCCGAGAATACCCCATGGGTATGAGCGATGTTTGATAAGTCTCATAGCCCAATGTATTTTGCTATTTGTATATTTTGGTTTATCGTCTCAAAAACTATTTTAGCTGGTTTGTATATATGATGTAATTATTTAGGATTCTCGTCGTTGTGTTACGCCAAATTATTTTATTAAGATGTTTTAAGAACAAAAAATGCACTCGTGCTATTAAAAATTAGGGCGTTACATTGTAGTATCAAAGCTTTGGTTAGACTGTAGGTCTACCTGTGGGTTGGGAGTCGTTATTTGATCATGCGTCGGGGTAAGTTGTCTCAGTTGTCAGGTCTAGAGTAGATGTCATGTGTTGATTTAGTCGAAAATTATTTTTGTAATTATTCTAAGTGGTGTTAAGATTTATTCTTGATGTTGGTTTTGAAGGAAACAATGCCTTCAAGAAGTAATAACGTTGCAACCGTCAACGTCAACGTCAACATGGATGATCAAATGGTTGAAGCAATGAATAACATGGCTGCTTCTATTGCTGCATAGACAACTGGAAAGACTCTTCGAGATTTGGAGAAGAGGAAAAGAGAGATTTGTGTTGCTGAGTCAAGGGGATTGAAAGATTTTCATCGTTACAATACTCCAAAGTTCAGGAGTGATGAGAGTTCAGAAAAAGTCGACCATTGAATTCAGGAATTAGAACTTTATACAAAGAAAAATAAGGTTCAATTAAAACCTTATAAAAATAAAAATAAAAAAGAGTACAAAGCATAAAAAATAAAAATAAAATGAGGTGTTAGACAAGTAGACAACACAACCACCACATACCTATATATCATTCATCTTCCACAGTGGATTCTCTCCTTGATACGCATGCGAAGGACACAACCAATCTCTCTCTCTTTTTTTTTTTTTTTTTTTTT
>JBBPBR010000008.1:43534768-43550053 GCA_037974775.1 Cicer pinnatifidum | reverse complement strand
TTTTTTAATATTGGTTGTGCAATAAGTTATATTGGTCTTATGGTTTCTATTAATTTATCTTGCTTGCTTATATTTAAGTTGGTTATTTGGAATCCATTTTATTTTCATTTATTTTACTATCCTTAATAAACGAATACCTTGGTTTTATTGGATTTTCAGATATAGAGTTGTCACCCATGGGTGTTTCAATGCATCCCTCTGCTCCGTAATATTTAAATTTTTAATTTAAAAAACAAAATCAATCCTGAATTTATTATAAATTATCACACCTCGAACGTTGATTGGTTACCCATCCTTGGTCATCTTAAGTTAATATAAATTAGTTGGTAGTGAATACAATTTTTACAACATATTCGAGCTTTGTATTGCAAAAAAAGTCCATAGCAGATAAGTTAGTTGATATCTAACAAATTTTTCTGTAGATAATATATAGCTAATAAGCAAGTCGGTTTTTTTTTTACATATTTGGTACATTAACCGTTGAACTAGTTGAAAAATAAATTTTAATTTATATTTAAAAGTTTTTAATTAAGACAATGAAAATAAAAATAAACAAAAAAAAAGAAAATGTTATAAGTTCAAATACTACTTCAAATATTTTATAAAAAATACTATAATCGAAGAGAATAAAAAAATATAATTTATAAACCAATCTTATTAAATGCAATTATTATATCTATGAGATGATAATTCTCAAATACAAATGATTGGTGTAGCAATACTCGTTGCATAGTTTTAAGGTTTAATATCACTAGATAAAGAGAGACAACATGCACTACGCCAGAAATGATATTTTACAGCGCTTTTTTTAAGACATTTACAACGCTTTTTCAAAAAATTAAGCGCTGTAGTATCCAGCGCTGTAAAAAGATACAACAACGTTCTTTAAAATAAAAAAAGCGCTGTAAATCTCTTCTAAAAACGCGCTGCTTGTTGTATTAGTTTTACAGCGCTTTTTAAAAAAAGCGCTGTAATAGGTGCATTCCTTTATTTCAATTAGATCTCTTTCTGGGATTATATCAACAATCTTCTTCATAAATCACAATATACAGTATCCGCAGTCCATGTTGTTAGTTTGATGAGAGCACTATAATATAAAACATATAAGTCAATAAATATTTGTGCATTGATTGTTAATGAAATTTTAAAGGCAATATATTTCAAACCTTTATTGGAATCCATGTGATTTATTTGATTTTTGCTTCGACACTGTAGCACCCATTTGAGCTCGGAAAACTTGTAAAGCATTATCAAATAAATGTGATTATTAGCATTAACAAATACATTATATATATATATATATATATATGTATGTATGTATGTATGTAAGAAATAAATGAAACAATTGAATACAATACCTGAAGAGTGCGACGAAATATGTAGGGTTCATAGAGTTACGGTTTCGTTTAAGAAGAAACGGCGAGAATGCGTAGAAATACGAACGGTTCGTTGGACAGAGTAGGGTTCGCAATGAGAAGAGTACGTAATAATGTTCGTAGGGATAGTAACAAATATGAGATGATTTGCAATGGAGATGGCTAACAATATTGTTCGTAGGGACAGTAGGGTTCGCAATGAGAAGGATAATGAAGAGGAGAAGGACACTGAAACGTAGTGAAGTTTATGTAATAAAGAGGAAACTGAAACGATTTACCTTTTACAGCGCTTTTTTAAAAGCCTTTTACAGCGCTTTTCCAAAAAGCGCTCTAATAGGTCCTTTAATTATGTGAAAGTGCAAGTCTTTTACAGCGCTTGTCAAAAAAAGCGCTGTAAAAGACCTTCTTATTTTTTTTAAAAGCCTTTTACAGCGCTTTTCCAAAAAGCGCTCTAATAGGTCCTTTAATTATGTGAAAGCACAAGTCTTTTACAGCGCTTTTTTTACGGCGCTTGTCAAAAAAGCGCTGTAAAAGACCTTCTTATTTTTTTTAAAAGCCTTTTACAGCGCTTTTTCAAAAAGTGCTCTAATAGGTCCTTTAATTATGTGAAAACGCAAGTCTTTTACAACGCTTTTTTTACAGCGCTTGTCAAAAAAAGCGTTGTAAAAGACCTTCTTATTTTTTTTAAAAGCCTTTTACAACGCTTTTCCATAAAGCGCTCTAATAGGTCCTTTAATTATGTGAAAGCACAAGTCTTTTACAGCGTTTTTTTTACAGCGCTTGTCAAAAAAGCGCTGTAAAAGACCTTATTTTTTTTTTAAAAGCCTTTTACAGCGCTTTTCCAAAAAGCGCTCTAATAGGTCTTTGTATTATGTGAAAACGCAAGTCTTTTACAGCGCTTGTCAAAAAAGCGCTGTAAAAGACCTTCTTATTTTTTTTTAAAAGCCTTTTACAGCGCTTTTTCAAAAAGCGCTCTAATAGGTCCTTTAATTATGTGAAAACGCAAGTCTTTTACAGCGCTTTTTTTACAGCGCTTGTCAAAAAAGCGTTGTAAAAGACCTTCTTATTTTTTTTAAAAGCCTTTTACAGCGCTTTTCCAAAAAGCGCTCTAATAGGTCCTTTTCAAAAGGCCTTTTACAACGCTTTTTTTACAGCGCTTGTCAAAAAAGCGCTGTTGTATCCTCCGTTATTTTTAAAATATCATACAACAGCGCTTGTATTTAATAAGCGCTATAAAAGACGCGCTATAAAATGTCATTTTTGGCGTAGTGATGGAGGTCTCTCACAAACCATCGGATCACATGGTCTTAATATATCACAACAAGGTGGAAGACCATGTCCACCACAAACTACAGAACCTATAATAGCCAAAAATAACACCACAAATCTACAATGTATCTTCGACAAAATTTCCATAATAACCACACTCGATTTTCAATGAAAGTTAAGATATTTTATAGAGAATAATTATTTTTTATAAAAATCTTATAGAGTAATATATATATTAAAACAATATGCACTTATTTATAGACAAAGGGAGAACCTTTGAAATATCAAAATTGAAATATTTATACATTAATGATGTTCAAACCTTAATATCTTTTTACCATATTTTTTTCTATTTTTACTTAAGTTGACTGAATTTTAATATCTTAAATTTTTATAAAGCACAAATTTAAAATAATACTCATAAATAATGATTTTTTATTCTACATTGATTTCACCTACTACTATTTATCTATGCATATGCGTATAATATATTATAACTACTTAATCTAAAATTATAAAATATATTATCTTAATTAACTAAGTAATTGCTTTTAAGTTGTTAATAAATTTTAGTAAAAGACGAATTGATTAGAAGAACTTGAATTCGAATTCTAACTAAACAACTATTGATCAGACTTTACTTACATATCGGTCGAAGTCCATAAAATAAATTAAGAGATCAAAACTACAATTAATTTTTTTTTTAAATTACTATTTTTTAAATTAATTTAAACTTTAGTTGACACTTTTTGTCAGTTGTTTAACTAGCTCAATCAAACAAAAAGACTAAATGTGATTCATTAATTTATCCAACCCAATTAAAAACCCAACCTCAATTAAAAGAGTAAAGAGTAATATATGAAGATTATGGTGGTGACTCTTAGAGCACAAAAGCTAATAAAGATTTTAGTTCTATGTACAAGGATAAAAATAAAATAAAGTTAAACCTTACATGCTAGTTTGTCAATTTATTATAAAAAAAAAAAAAAATGCATTGGTGCTCTTAATTGGAGATCAACAAAAAAATTTGGTTAACTTGTTAAAGAAAGGGATTTGTGAGAATAGTCTTTGTTGAATTGTTGCATAGTTTAATTACTGTGCATGTTTTTTAATTCATGTTGTTGCATGCTCTTTATTTGTACTTTTTAATTCATGTTATTTTGTTTTCTTTTTCTCTTTGGAACACACATTTTTAGCAACCTAGAATTCACCCATGCTTGCTTGCATGTGTTTCCTAGTCACTAAGGTAATAAAAGAATATGTTAATTAATATATTATAGTATCAAGATTCCTATTTTAACCTTCTCTTCTCTTTATGTATATGGTGTTTCACTACTTACTAATCTAAGAAATAAATATTGAGCTTGTTCATATAACACTGTTTCTAACAAACAAAATGCACAAAATGCATTGGTGCCTCTTAATTGGATTCTAACAAAGAAATTTAGTTAACTAGTGAAAGAAAGGGGTTTATGAGAATAGTCTCCATCTATTATCTTACCCCTAATTACTTGTGCTTTTTAATTCATGTTATTCGCCTATAATTTTTGGTGGTTATGGTGTTGGTGGTATTATCTTTGTTGTTGAAGATATAGTATAATGTGAAAGGTACGTATTTTTTTTTATTAATTACCATTTTGTTAGTGATTATATATCACACATAAAGGATAAAGAAAGAAATAAGTAAGAATGAAAGTTTATTTGTGTGGAACCTTTTGTAATAAACAAAGATAACATATTTCGAACTCGGTAAATTGTTTAGGCAAATAAGTATGAGGAGATTGTAATAGGTTATATTACACACACACATGAACATATTCATGTTCCTATTTTAACTTTCTCTTTTCTTTATGTTAGTCCACTCTTTACTTTTGTTGTTGTTAGATGATACACATTATTTGGAACCATTCAAATTATAGTATGTCTAAATGAAAGATTCCTTTAATCTACTTTAATCTAATTTATGGTTGAATAGCAAATGAATAAGCAAAAAGAAAAGGAAATTAATCTCTAGCTACGTACCCAAGAAGCTATTCTTCTTTTGCTTTATCTAATTTGTGGTTGAATACACAAAAAGTAGTACAATACTTTAGATTTAGTGACTCACTAAAGAAAATCAATTACAACTATATAAGAAGGATGAAAAATTTAAAAAAGAGTGCGGTGATAGTTAACACAACTATAAACAAGATGAAAATCATACTTGTAATTTCGATAAATATAGTGTCAGAAAAATGAAAGCAAGTGAAGTAAATACTGAATACTAACTAGTAATATATACAAAGTACAAATATTAGTGGAGAATGTTAATACTATTATAGATTCACAAGAAAAAAAAATTATACTCATGGAGCTCACTCGTGAAGACAGATAAAAAAAATATACTTTACTGAGTGATTTTATCCACTATATGAAGAGGAAATTTATGGAGTGTAAGTTATGAGTTATTGATGTGAGTTTTGAATAATTATGAGTTTTGATGGATGAGTTATGGATGAATTGTGATATGGGAGTTATGAGGTTATGAATGGTGATGAAGATAGATTTAAAAATATTATAAATAAGCAAAGGCATTTTAGGTATTTTATTTTTATAAAAAATTTGAGTGTGGGTAGCAATAATGCAATATTTTTAGCATGAGGTGTTTGAAAGTGACAGTCACGTACTCTCAAACTTTATTTTTACTTAATTTATAAATTTTTACTTAATTTATAAATCATTTTGATGCATGCATACTCAACTTTGCATACTCTATTCCAACTTTACTAGCATTGTGAGAAAGAGAGGAACCGGAAAAATTAACCTTCCTATTTTGTTATTATAAACTCTAAAACCTTGTAAGGCTCTTTTTCAATTTTGAACATAACATGATAAAAGATTTATTAGCCTAAAGTTTGTCTATATGAAGAAAAGCCCTAAAAGCAAATTAAGTGGCTTGATTATCCTAAAAGCCACCAATTAGCTAAATAGCAAAATTATAATTTCAACCATCAACTAACCTAAAGAATTACTACTCGCATTTTAATATAAATATTAATAATTCATATATGTCCTTGACACAAAAAATATCCAATAAAATTAAATAATAATAAAGAATAAAAAATATATAATTTGTTAACCAATTTCATTAAAATAATTATTAAATATGAGATCGAATTTTCTCAAATACAAAATGATCGGTTTAATATTCATATAAGAGTTGTAAAGCTTGAAGGATTCGTATAGAACTGGATGGAGAGTCACAAATACCTATAACAACGAATTAATTGGTTGACTTTTATACCTTATAATGGGCTATATGTCCAAACAATTTGTACCTTCATAGATGCAAAGAAAACCATGTAAAATATTATAATTAGAAATATTTTGACGTTAACAATATGAAAATTTTAATTTTTTAATCATAATTAATTAAGTATAATTTTATCCATTGACACTACAAGAATTTTTCAATTTTGCCACACTTGACCATAATTTGTAAATTATATATTTTTGATAAAAATTGGCTTAAATAAATATTATCAAAATATATGATATTATTGCCTTTTTTAAAGGATAACACATAATAATTAACTTATATATTATAAAAATTAGTCGCAGGTAAACTGCAAAAACTTATTTCAATAGTATTTTTAAATAATAAATATATCAAATATTTTATAAAGCACACCAAGCTAATATAAAGTTTATTGTAGCTTCCAGCAACATGAATCACGAATTTAAGTTAACAACCACTTTATCCAAGTGAATGAGAAAACATAGCTCTGAAGTGTTCGACATATGGCTCTCAAATGCCATACTACTAGAAATACGTTGTTTGGTGATTCATATAGAGACCAAAATAAACCAATGACAACATAGACTAATTTAAAGACTAAATAGTAAAAATTATTGAACAAACATTCGATTTAGAAATCAATATAACATTCGCTGAAAAATCGACCTCTAAATAAAATGGTAGCAAAAATAATAACTAACCATCGATTTAGTGACTAGTTCGGGCACAATAGATTAGCAATTAGTGGTTTATCAATTAATTTCAATTAATCTCTAAATAAGTTTCTAAATGATTAATGAGTGATTTCAATAATTTTGCGACCGAAATTTTGATCTCTAAAAATAATATTTCTAATAGTGACATTTCTTGTAGAATGACAAGTACTAAAGGGATTTGATATTCTTACTAGTAAGTAATAGCTAATTCAACAATAGTTATAATCATAAGTTTAAGTTTAAGAGTTTGAAAGTAAATTAGTTTTGATTAATGAACATAAATAAATTAATATTAAATCTTGGATATAAACAGTAAGATAAATGTGTTGGAATTATATTTCATCAATTTCGCTCGCTCGTATTCTAATTATTAACATATATGTTATTTGTTACACATTAATAACATCATCATCACTAATCAAAAATCATTAATTTCTTATTGAGGTGAGAAACCAACATTCTTTCCTAAACATCGATTCCTTGAATATCGCAAATAAGTTTACATTAAACACTAATAATTTACGATTATTAAACCTAAGTTTATTCCTAGAAATTAGATTCAATAGATGATTTATCCTAAATTAAGATTCAAATAATATTTTCGAATAAAAATTCAAATCAAAGATCAAATAATAGGTGATCATGCTATAACAAACATGAAGAACAATGATAACTCATTGAAATTGATGTATAACTGAAATATATATATATATATATATATATATATATAGTCAAAAGAGATAAATGAAAGTTTGATTGATTACGTCTAATCCCAACAAGATGGTAGCTATAGATACAAGATCAAAGAGAGGAAATTATTTCTTCAATGGTGCCTCAAGATGAATTTCTTCCTCCAAATATTTACTCTGGTTTGTGTGTTTTTGCTGGAAAAATTGAAAGATTTTTTTTTTTTGCGTCATTTTTTTCCTTTTTCTTATAATAGTCAAGTAGGTCTGTAAGTGATCACTTTGTTGGGTGAGTAGAAATTTTTTGGGTGAATTGTACATTTCTCCATTTTAAAGAAAGATATTGAATTTAAAAATCGGCTCAACTTGTGAGTCCAGTTCAGACTCAATCCAATTGTTTTTCTTTAAACACAAAACAAGTTATATGATATATATTTTCACAGTCTCCCATGAAATACTCAAAAAATTACATAATTATTATTAAAATTGAGACTTAATCAATATGTTTGTCACCAAATTAAGTTAATAAGCGCCTCTAGCTTAAGTCGCTTATAAATAAAACTGACACTTATCAAATAACAACACATGCATAGAGTTTGTATTTTTTCTTTGTTGAATAGGAGGTGATTACCAAAATCATCTTTAATTTAAACCCTTACAAGACAAATTAATGAGCAATATATATAGATTTAAATATTTATTTATCAATAAATTTATTATAATTTACTTTGGAATAAAAATAACTTATATATGATTTTTTTTTAAATAAATTTGACTTAATTAATAATTTGGGGTGTCTAAAGTTGACTCATGTCAACCTTTGGCTCCTACTATATTACGCCCAACCATATGGGGAAATAGCACAATATCTTTAAAGTAGGTGCCACTTTGAATTGAATCAGACATATTGAATTTGTTGTCAAAAGATGGGCATACACAAAATATTAATGACATATAATTGTGCCTCACATATAGAATGATGTAGGATTTGAGATGATGTAGGATTTTATTGGGGAATGGTAAGTGCAATTGGGCCAAGAGACTTACATGTTTTATCTTTAGACACCTTATAACTTTTTAATGAACGGTTCATATTGCTTTTGGCATCTCCAATTAAAGAGGTTATAAGCCATCTACAGAAAATATAGTCATAATATTTCAAAATATTTGAGAATATATTTATAATTTATAAGAAAGAGAAATGCATGTAGTGAGTTGGATATTTAAAATTAAAAGAACAAGATCTCTTGTTTAATATGATTTTTAAGATTTCTATTTTGAAAAAAAGTCTTATCATTTGAAAACCTTACTTTTAAATGTTTTCTATACACCATTTCATTTAATAAAAAATAAGAATACAAATACAAAAATTCTAAGCAATTATTTTGATTTTTCTTTTGATTGCCTTCAATTTCATGTGATTTCATGATAAATCTTTTGCAATACGAGTCAAATGAAAAAATAAATTTTATTTCATATGATTTTTTTAAGAATTAGTTGTTCTTTAAATTATTTGTGTTGGATTGAACAAAATTTCACAAAAGTTGATCTAAAGGTCACCAAGTTTGGACAAAGTACAATAAGTTGATAATATAAAACTAGGTGCTTGTTGTGACTTTTCACCCCTTTCATTTTATAGACACGCACTAACAAATACAATCTTTTGGAATGAAATCTTCAAAAATAGTAAAGATTCTCACACCACTATCAAAATAAAAAATGCAACACTACAATGATATAAGCTTTCTCCATTTTTATAAAAGGTGTAACTCTTATTGAAACAAAGTGTGGAAAGCTTGGTTATTCATTAAATCAATATGTAAGCTAAGAACTTAATATTATAATAATTTATAAAGTTAAATTAAAGTTTTGGGATAAGTTGTGTCACCATTGTCAAAAACACTACGTGAGAATTTCAATAAAAACACCCAATTTTCCACCTTTTTCTTACCGAGAAGGAAAAACTAACCTATTTTGGTTTTTAAGTTTTCAAGTATAAAATTAATATTAATTATATAGTTTTTATAACTACTATTTTAAATTAATTAACTAAACAGTTAGAATCAAACGGACAATGTCATTGAGGTTTAGGGAAGGTTTCTTGATTTGTTATCAAAGGTACAAGAAAATTTTTCTACAGAAAAATAAACGTATGAGTATCCAACTTTTTTGGAGGTAGAAATTATTAAGAAAAGTGGATACAATAAACCGAAGCATGCATTGTTGTTTATCAATTTATTTTTTCTTCCTTTTCTTCATATAGACAAACAATAGTCAAATAAATATTTAATTTTTTCACTTCCTCACTTTCTCACAATGTTGGTTATAAATTTGGAAGAGAGTAAGAAAATCTGGGATATACATATGCATCAAAGCAATTTTTCAAGTAAAGTTAAATTAAAGTTTAAGAGTAGCTTCCACTATCAAACTAAAAAATGTTTTGTGAATAGACATATATATATATATATATATATATAGAAGAACTTATGAATAAAAATATTCCAACATTAATACCAATTATGAACATCTTCTACTTATCATACCACTCACATATTAATAAACTAAAACTTAAGAGAATAATTTAATTTAATTTAATTTAAACTAATTTAAGACATTATTTAATTTGGTCTCACATCTTAAATGAATTAACATTCACGTATTAATGTATGTTATATAAGTTAATCATATATAAATGAATTAGTTATTCATATTTTTTTTAATGTTATATTTTTACAAAAATGAGAAAGCACAAATTCCATTGTGCATTTGGACAAATATATTGTATCAGAAAAATAAAAGAAAGTGAAGTAAATGGTGAATCCTAATTATAGTAATATATATAAAATACAACTGTGGTGGAGAATTCTAATACTATTATAGATTCACAGAAAAAAGAAAGAAAAAAAAGCTATCATATGATGAAGAATATATTTATATGTGAACAATGAACATAGACTACATACTTAAAGAAATGATATACGAAGAAAGTATAGAACAATGCCAAAATCAATCTAAAAAAAGAACAAACAAGTATGATACGACAAACAAAAAGAGAGTGAATCTTTTGTCAAACACAAACCACAAAGTCAGCATGTCCTATGCAAAAACAAGCCACAAAAGAGGAAAAAAAATCTTAGAAGGTTCAATCGAAGAGAGAGAAAGAAAGAGACAGAATCGTCTATATAAAATTAATTTTAAAGTTAATTTATAATAAATTTTTATGTTATTATGATATCTTAAAATTAATGTTAATGATATATATATATATATATAGAGAAGTACTCAATTATGATAATGCTACAGCCTAATGAACGTAGACCAGCATTATATGCAATAGTAGATGGGGCTCTCAACTGCATCAAAGTTAACTGACACCTCTCATTTTGGTGTTTAATATTATATTAGAAACATCAATGGTATATCTTTATGTGTCTGGTGCAGCAATGTATATCAAATTATCATCTGCTGCTATCCGTTCAACACTAATAACAATATGTAATTATAATGTGAAATGTTTAAACACAACTAATATACTTAGTTTTAACTAATATTTTAAAACTAATATTGTGACACCCTAAATCCCAAAATAATATATATAATAATTTATATCATATTCTTATAAAATTTGTAGCAGATAAATAAAAATATATTTTGAAGAAAATAAAAACTTTATATTTAATTTAGGATATCACGTTTCTCAAAAATAAAAATAAAAACACTTTAAACTTATTTTATCCATTAAAATAGTGCAATTTCGATAAGCTTAATTTAAGTATAATTACTTGATTTAATTCTCAAAACTTACTAGTACTTCTAAGGTTTTTATACAAAAATTCGATTCAAATTAAATAAGTAAAATACAAATTAAAACCCTTATTCCCGGTATCACCTATCAGAGCGGGGTTCCTCCCAAACTTGAACTTCAAGACTCATTAACCTTTAATAACTGTGATTTCGCAAACGCAGAGCCCAACCAGTCAAACACAAACAACGAAGGAGGTGAGTTTCGAAATCATGATGACAGTATAATACAAGTAAGAAGAACACATAAACAATCATAATAGGACCGTATCATTACACAAATATTCTATCAAGAAAATATCACATTCAAAGGTCAAAATCACTCAAGGAAAATCAATAGATTTCACTGTAATTAACAACAAATTCTCTAAGAGAAATTATCACCACACACGATACATATTAATAACGACAAAACAATCACAATAAAATGCAATGTTATGCATGAGCTTAGACTCTACTTCACAATGTGGTACCATTTTAACTATGAAGTACTTGGTTAAGAGGCTTGTACTATGCCACCATCCAGGTGGACGGACAATTCAAATTGGCCCTGTCCTCATAGATCCTCTCAACTCAACCCGAGACACATATATGTGACAGTCGAGGTAAACGTGTGTTGCGTGGTAGCTCTCGACATTTGGAGTGCTACCTCCAAGTCACCTAGGAATTCCCCACCCGAATACCTCCAAGGTCTAACAATCTTGCCTTAAGGCTCGACAGCAGACCGCCACGATCAGGGTCATTCAGTTGTACTTCCCCGGAATCACTAGGCTTGTCAGGCCCTACCTATATGATGACACAATAATCTTCACTTCACAATTTCTCAATATTTATTTTCTCCCCTCGTTGGCCTATGATACTCCATTAAGAACCGTCATCTCAAACACAAATTGAAATCATAATTATTTCACCAACTATGGGGTTACTTCAATATTCTCATCACAAATCCACAACATCACTATCATTAATCATATCTCATCACATAAACTCATCACAAATTTATAGCATCACTATCATCAAGCATACATCATCACATAGGCTTGTCACAAATTTATAACATCGTTATTATTAATTATACATCATCATAATCACATAAACTTATCAAAATAAATTCACTTTTTATTATCACATCACATAAACACATCTAATCAAACATATACATAAAATTCATTCAACATCTAATATCACAATAATATCAAATATCACACATTTAATAAAAATAAATCAAACATCACAATAATATTCGATACCACACATTTAACGAAGTTAAATCAATCAACACCTTATAAATATATATTTCTATTCCATATTTTAATCTCACAATTCTCATATTTTAACGTTAATTAATTTATCACTCAAAGGGCTATTGTCGTACGTAGCGAGCCCCAAATGAATTGTTGTGAAATACGATTTTCCCGTTAATCTCAAATTATATTATACTCATGAATTCAAATGCTCTCTCAGCCCTTACCTTATTTTGACGCTTTCACACACAAATATGATTCCACGAGCAAACAACTTTTATTCATTGACTCTTTGTCCTTCAATCGATCTAACTCGATAGTTTATGGGTAAACGTTAAAAATAAATTATGAGAAGATACTCTAAAAACTAAATTCGAAATTAGGTCAAGGAAAATTACCATAAATCAGAAACTCAAACAGTGGATAATATAGTCACTTTTCACACGATCATTTTGGCGTTGGTTTCACTCAAATCAGACTTACGGTGAAGGAGAACGGTACAAAATAACGAATTCTACAAACGAAGAAGTCGGGTATTTTAGACAGAAATTGGAGTTGTTAAAAATCTGGAAAATTATTTTTAATTGACGAGTTAAATGAATGAAATAACATACTCAAATTTGGGCAAAAATGGAGGAAGTTTTCTGGAACCGTTATCGATGACCGATGTCAACTGATAGGGTTACTGTTGTGTTTCCTCTTTGGTTTTACGGCTGCCGTTCCAACTCTCTTCTCTTTTTTGTTTGTTTTATTTTATTAACAATTAGGGTTAATACATGAATCAAACTCATTGGTCTCCTTTTAGGTTTTACTAGTTTTATTTTATTTTATTTTTAAAACACAATTTCATTAATAAAGCATTATTACTATTTCAAAACTAATAATTTATAAATAAAAATAATTAATCTTTTAAAATACATTAATAACCAAAAATCTCATATTTAAAATAATACATTTAATAATATTTATTTTTTTAAATACTCAAATTAAAATATTATCATCATTAGAGAATAGTCCAAATTATAAAATAAATAAATATAACATCAACATTTTATATTAATTACTAAATCTTAATAAATATATATAAAATCACAATGTCATAACAAGTATATAAAAATAAAGTAAATCAAACACCATATCACTACTATCTCAAGATAATTGAAATATAACTACGTGGATACTTAACATCAGTCAAGCGCATCTAAAAGTATTACATTAATTGGGTACACATATATACACGTAAAATCGTATAAAATATTTTTCTTAAATATATATTACACTAAAATACTATTATTTTTTAAAATATATCAAATAATAAAATATAATATTTATTATTTATATCACATGTAATCTAAGATTTATAAAACTAGCACATCATAGAAATCACATATATAACAAAAATTAGTCAGAAAATTTATTATCATATATTTTAAAATAATTTTAGTATTAAATTAATTATTTAAAATTATACTTAATATAAAATTTAAGGTGTTACAATTCTCTCCTTGTTAAATAATTTCGTCCTCGAAATTTATGGTGAGTGAATTAATATCTAACTTACCACCCACAATATTCAAACTTAGTCTATAAACATATTTAAGACATTCAATCTTCAATTAAGCACATCATGTAAAATTCAACTAACATAGCATGATAGACTAACATGACAAAATAAATCAATTAACACATAATATTTATCTTTCAATTATGAAATAAAATACCATAGAGTTAGTCACTATAATTTACATATAAAACTAACATATAGATTCTATCAATAATAACGTAGTTCATTTAGTTTGGTTAAATGAAACACATTCCTAGTACGTTGTCAATTTCAACTATTTCTTTCAAACCAAATATTACTAGTTTTACTCCTTAAAATAAAGTCTAAATCACATCACGAAACATTTAACAAATTTAACTTAAGTCTGACAAAGAGAGTAACTTTTTAAAATATAAAACACATCTAACAAATTAATAACACTATAATAGAATTACAAGCAATTACTCTATAAAAACATATTATATATATTATCAAGAAAAAAAAATAATGATAGAGATACTATTTCCCAATAACATATATTTTATAATTAAATTCATTCAATTGATATAAGCAATGAATATGTTTTTTAATTATTTAAAAATAAAATTAAAAGATACTTCTAACAAAATAATGAGTTATCGTTGTCTCTTTTATTGACGATGATTCATCGGGGTAGTTAGTCCCTCCTACTCATGTATTCAACTACTTAAGGAAATATAACTGCAATCATTCAAATTCAAATATGAATAATTTAAAGTATCTTTAACGTGGTTCAGGAGTATGAAGACTCACAACTCCTACTCCTTACTTCAAGTTAAAAACTCACTTAATTACACATTCACAATAGTTTATTTGTAATTTACAACTAGCTACAGCAACAAAATAAAGGACATTAACATCAATATATAATCAATAATTCGATTGAAGAAATAAAGAACTATTCCACTTTTAAATGCTCTCGACTACTCTAACTCTATACACTAATTCCAAAAAATTAGAACACTTGACACACAAACAACTTCATATATACATAATCATATACATGCATATAACTAATTCATCAATTGACAACTTGATATACAATATCCTCATACCAATCCAATATTTACAAATTGATCACAAATAAATTATTAATTAAATTTTCTTTTAATCAATCTTTATCATTTACCAAAGATTGAAACAAATATTTTTCAATTAGTAGGTAAAGTATGCAACTATTTTTACTCCAAGTTAATATAACATTCATAACATTAAAATAAATCTCGTAGTACATAAATTATTTTGGGTTAATCAATATTCTAAAATTTGATTGCAAACACTTAAATTATTTTAAAAGGATCACTAATCTTGTAATACCATAAAATAATTTTCTT
>JBBPBR010000008.1:43514067-43534008 GCA_037974775.1 Cicer pinnatifidum | reverse complement strand
CAAATAAGTCAACTCTAACTCAGGTAATTTTTTTTTAACTTCTAAGTTTTACCGCCTCTAATATTCAAGAATAATTATTATTATAAATATGAGTTTTCTAAAAAATGACTGCGAACTATCTAAATTGACTTCATTAGCAAACTCAAAATTTTAATAATCATATAATGACCCTAAAGACAAGATCTATCAATCGATAACTAGTATCATATATATTAAATATTATTATTATTATTATTATTATTATTATTATTATTATTATTATTATTATTATTATTATTATTATTACTGTCGCAACTTTGTCTAAGGTTGTGTCAGACAAATTCGGTAGGTTTTTCTTGGTTGCACTAATTGCAACTCTGAACACCACATTTACATTGATAATTTGTAATCCTTTCTTTAGCTTTTGACTGTGCAATTAGTGCAACTAAGAAAAACCAACCGAATTTGTCTGACACAACCTTAGACAGAGTTGCGACAGTGAAACAAATCATTTCCTAAAAACCATGTTGTAATTAAAAAAATAGTAACAATTAAATAAGGTATATATCTACATAAAAATAGTGTTATGAAATTATAGTTACATGTCCAATAGCCTTGATTTGGCGAAGAGTTTTAGCTTGAGCATTGTACATAAACTTATCTTGTGAAGTGTATTGTGATGAAGATGTGATCTAAGCTTGTAGTTGACTGCCCTAAATGTAGTTATCTATATTATCTATTGCATGTAACCTGCATTCATTGAAGATAAGTGGTCGACATCATGAAAATCGCTTGACCTCTAATCAGGCAAAATCATAACTGCAATATTTGGAAGACACTTGTAAAGAGTTGGTCAACTTATTGATTTCTGAATTCCTTGATTTGGTGTGTGTTTTCATTGATAAGAAGTTTAGTTCTACTCCATGCATTAGTGATTGTAGGTCCATTTTTTCCTGCCATATTGAAGTATATTGTAACAAACAAAATATTTCATTAAAGAGTTAGTACTTGTGTTGAATTAATAATACCTTCTAGAGGCTTGACTCGTGCATGATGGAAGATTATAATGATGGGACCAGAGTTAGGGTGAGCATTAACATAATTGAAGAATTGTGTACCATAAGCCTCCCATAGGGAGCAAGAAAGGATGTTTCCGGTGATGAAATGAATAATATCATTTGAAACATGCTTTGTATAGTATATTAATTAAATGTAAATATTGTTGTTACCTGAGATCTTTGATTTTGACGGTGACACAATTTTTTTTGGTTAATGATGTTGAAATTGAAGAAATGACCTTATCCAGTACCCCAATAATATCTATAAATAAAAAAAGATAAGTTATCCATTGAAACACAAAAAATATGAAAACACATATATATTGTTTAAAAAAAAGAATTGATAGTATTACCAATTAAGTTGTTAGGAGGGTTCTGCCCATTCAAAATGGTGCTAAAAGACACAAAACGGTATCCAGTTGGTGGGATTTTAGGGAGATTAATCTCTTCTTCAAAAGTAGTAGAATTGAAAACAATTTTGAATTAATGGAGGCAATATTTAAACTAGAAAGTACTTGGAAAAACTGAAAAGTTATGGATGATGTATGTTTGATTCTCTTTGAGTTTGCTCCTCCATTTAACATAATCATTTTGTCGTATAACAACATGTATTTGATCCGTCTTTCAATAACAACATGTATATGATCAGCCTTTTAATAACAAATAATTTATAAAATGAGATACTAACTAATAGAATGAAGATATTTGTTAACCAAATATAAAGAAAAAGTTAAAATGTAGACCTGTTGATCCATCAAAATAACTTCATCGTGCACATTCCCATTTTTACTAACAACAGTGAAGTAATTTGTGACCCTAACTGATATTTTCAAAGTTTCCTTTGAGGTGTTAATGTCCTTCAATGGTGTTGCATTTCTTATTTGTGAACCAATGCAAATTTTATAAACATAAATTGAAAATTAATCATTTAATTTATATTGTAATACATCCCTGAAGATGAAATTCAACAGATTTGAAACTTAAAGAACGAAGAAAATATAAAGTTGAAGATACAATTACAGTTTGTAATAACATTTAGAAGTACAAACAAAGTAATGCTATTATTTTTTTATTTAAATAGAGAAAAAAAAAACCAAAATATTAACCAAAATATTATATGAATAAAATAAAGTAATGTTATCTGTTTTTTTTTTTCTTTCTATTTGGTTTCAATTCAAAATTATATATTAAGTTAGTTTGAATAAGCAGCAAAGAAAGCAGTTGAGACCATTAAGGCAACTGCAGTCAACATTGGCGCCTATGCCAAATCTAGCTTGGAGAAAACCAAAGCCACCGTTCAGGAGAAGGTGTTTTTTTCTCTATTTTTTCTTTTTATCAATGAAAAAAAGTGTTTTTTTTTTTTTTGTGATTACTGGAATTTACTCTCATCAATGTTAATTTTGGAAATTTATGAATCTTATTTGGGAAGTGAACTAAAGTGATTTATTATATAGTGAACTAAAGTTATGGTAATAAATGAACTAAAATTTTATTATATACGGTTTTCATAATTTTAACTTTTGCAAAAAAATTTGGATTATAATTGTAAATTACTCTAGCTTTCTGCACATAACTCAACTTCTTCAAATTTTTGTCATTTTGAAATATTTATAGTTTAAAGTAAAAACTACCATAGTATATTACATTGAGTGCATCAATAAAACAAAAAGACCAAAATTTCAAATGACAATACTATAATGTTCATAGTATTTTCTTATATTGATAGATGTTGTAATTTTCATAACATTTTCTTTTTTTTTTTTTTATATTTAAAGTAGAAGTTTCATTACAAACTTAATATATATTTGTCTTTTATCTAACGTGTAAAAAAATTGGGACATAGTTTAGGTCAGGGTTGAACACTGGAAACAAAGAATTAGAAGCGCCTCTTCGCCACTACAAAGCCTATGCCTCACCATCATTTCAGTTTCAAGTTCCTCTCTTTAACTTCATTCTTAACTCCCCAAAATCAACAACAACATCATCTTCTTATTCTCTCGGTTTTCTTCAAATTTCGTATCTTTTCAACATTATTAACAACCCTAGATTCTTCTATAATCAAAACACCAAATTTAAGTGGACAATGTTGTAATTTTGATAGTATATTATTTTTTTGTAATCTTGTATTGATAGTAGATTATGTAAAAGACAATTATGTTTCGCTTATTTTTTTTTTTTTTAGTTTTATGTGCAGTTGTATTTGATTTGTGATTGATTCGAGAGGAAAACGTGTGGTTAACATTTCGATTGGGAAACCGATGAACCGACACTGGTTTTTCGATTCTCTAATATTATATATATTTTTCAGTTTCAAATAGAAACAAATGAGTTTGAAGGAGGAAGTGACAAACATTGAACAAACTTGTATCACAAATTGTATCAACCCCTTCTTTATGATGTTCCATTTACGATTTTCTTCTTCTTGAATCTCTGTGTTGCAGTGTGTAAACTAGAAATATTTTAAAATGACAAAAATTTAAAATTGGTTACGTACAAAAAGCTAGAGTAAGTCATAATTGTGACGCTAAATTTTTTGCAGGTTAAATTTATAAAAGACAAAATTGTTTTTTTTGGTATAGTTGAGAATTCTAGTATATTTTAGATGATTTTTGGTTCAATTATTTATTTGGATAAGATGATTTTTCTTTTAGAGCCTATTCAAATCGCAACACACACTTCCGGTAAAAGCGAAAGCTAAATGCCTACGGTCACGTAGAAAAGCCCTAATATAAATTTTTGAAAACTTAAACAACGCAACGGCTCGTGAGATTTCAATTTGAATTGAATTTGCATATCTTTGAGTTGTGACCCTCGCGTCCCTTTATTTTAACTGTACCACTCTCAGTCTCAGGCCTCAGCGACATCGTAACCACTGATTTTGAACCTTTCATTTTCAGCAACAATAACAATAACAATGTCTCTTCCTCCTGAAATCGACTATTTTATCAAGCAATCCATTGATCACTGTCTAGGGCTTCCGATTTCTTCTGAAACCCTCGACATCAAGCTTCGTGCTTCCAAATACTCTGAACAGAAACTCCTCGATCAGAATACTTCACTTCTCCAAAAGTTAAAGGAAAAAGACGAACTCATCGAAACATCTAAGGTTCGTTTGTTTCGGATCCTTCCATTTTTCCTTTGATAATTTCTGTTTTTGCTTTTCAATTTTTAATTTCTTTTTATTTTGAATAGAATGAAGCGTGTGTGAGTGCGTTGACGCTAAAGAAATTCGTTGAGGAGAATCAGAAATTGGCGGCGGAGTGTGAGAGTCTGGTGGCGCATTGTCAAAAATTGGAAAAGGAATGTGCGCTTTATGATAATGACAGGGAAGCGTTGATGGATTTTGGGAATGAAGCTGAAGAACGTGCGAAAGAGGCTTATATAAGAGTTGAAGAGTTGGAACGCGATTTGATCATGTATGAGATGAAATTGAAAAAATGCCAGCAAGAGGACCAATCGGTATAGCTCTTTTCATCCTTTTTGTTTTCTGTTTTGAAGTCATGATTTTGAGTTATTAATTAATTAGTTAATGAATTATATAATTTAGACAACTAATTGTGTTGCATAGTGGAATGTTTTTAAAAATCGGCTTCTGTGTAATGCTTTTGTTTTTATAAGATTTTGTGATTGTGAGAATGCTCTTAATCATTGGTGTATGTAGAACTTTTTATGAGATACAGGTCATCTAGAGTTTTTGAATAACTGCACTATTTTCAGAGTTTATCCATCCTGTGATTTAAAAACTTTTTAATTGATTTTTGTTCGTATTTTAGTATAAAGATAAGTTGTTTTGGGGTTTGTTAGGCACTGTTGTCAATCGTGGATTGCACAGGAACTAGCAGTTTCTTCAAATTCTGCAACACAGTGTTTTACCGCCACTATGTTTGCTATTTGACAACATTTTGTATTAAATAAGTGATTTAACAACACTGGTTTTAGACATCATACATGGTGGGAATCTATCCTTCTTTTTTTTTTTTTTTTTTTTTTCTATCTCTCTCACTGCAATCTCTCCATTTCATTTTCCTCCCAAAGCTGCTATACAAATTTTAGTCAATCTTACAAGCACACATAGTGTATGTCTTTATAACATCATTATCTTACTTATGGATTTTATTCCACATTATGGGTGAACTTACACATGTTTTACACAATGTCTTTACATATGGCTTAAAATCATACAAGGTATCTTCCTTAGATGTTCTTGGATTTCTTAAGGGCATAATTGATTTAACTCTGGTATGAAGGACTTCAAAACATGCAAGTGTTAGATTCTGATAGTACGGACTTTAGAACTTAATGCTATCAGCTTGTTATTAAATAGCCAAGTTGTCAACATGCTTACTCTCCTTTCAATTTGGATTTCTCAATATTCTATTCACTGAACACTTTTATTTAATCTGCAATCATTCTATCAAACATAGCATGATAGTGTAGCTTAATTTAAACAAACTACTAATGTTGCACGATATGCTAATTAATACAAAATATTGTCAAATGGGGGCTATAGCGGCGCTTTAGCACTGTTGTCTTGTGGTAGTGGTACTAGAACAAATTGCTATTTTCTGCAATCTGCGAGTAACAACACCGCTTCGTAATCTAAATTTGATTTCCATTAGTATCATGAAACATTGGAATTATTTTTTATACGAACTACTTATTTTGGTACTGCTAAGTCAGGAAACAACTTGGACTACTACTACTTCTACTAGAATAGGAATATACTTAGTTTCATATTTTTACCCTTTCACTTAAAACTTGAAATGGGGGTGGGTTGCTTTTACAAGCTCTAATCCTTTGGTCCTGAATGTTAGCTGCTGATATTTAATTTGTTTTGCTAAGGTTGATTCTTCTTCGGCAAGCACAGTTGGGGAGGAGAGTTTGCTTGACTCCCTTTTGGCAACAGTTGCTAGTAAAGATGATTCTTCCACGTATGAATTCTTGGATGCAAATAGAGAAAATGAGCACTATAAGAAGTTACTGTCAATGTGGAGCTGGTGAGCCTTGTACTTCTTTGTTCCTCCTATTCTCTTGTCTAGTTTCCTTTGTTGTTACATTATTCTTAGACATATTTTAGACAATTAACATGTTAACATCAGGAGCCCTTAATATTTAACTCTCAGAAGCCTTAATATCATTTGGATTTTGTAGCTTACAGCAATCAACTCGGAGAGTTTTGTCTCTTGTTGCTGAATTGATGTCTCTAGAAAAGGATAAAGAGCATCTAAGGATTAACCTTGACAGAGCTGAAGAGGAGGTGAGGATTGATGACCCCCTTATATTGTGTACTTTTTCCAGTTTTTGGATTATAATGCAATAACTGACTTGGCTTGATAAACCACAGGGCAAACTCCTGTTTGATGAAAATAGCATATTGGAAAAGGAGAACAAAAGGTTAGCGATGAAATGCAAGGAAAGGAGTCATCCAGATTCTGGTGGGAAACTTACCAACAGTACATCAGCCCAGGTAAGAAGAATCATGGGAGCATGTTGAATTTGCTTTGCATGATCAGTTTCGTTTCATTTCATTTCTATAATCCATTTAATTTAATTAATTTGAATTTTGCAGTCAAACAAGAGAAAGTCTAGTCCCAAGACAAGTAGCCCAATGGCAAAGAAGATTGATTTTGATAATTCAGATTCAGCTTCACCTAGACAACCATTGTCACCTTTGCAAAGTAACTCACCAGACTGTCGTCAACATTGTCTAGATTCAGCTTCACCTTAACAACCATTTTCATTATTGATATTGGTGATGTTTCAAAGTGATCTATTGAACTGTTTACAAAGATAATATGGAAAATAAGGCTAATTGACTTGAAAGTAACTTATTTCTTGATAGTAGTGTGTTTGTGAATATAGTTTGACACAGTTACCATTTTCTTCATTTGTTGAAGTTGATTTGATTCTTGAAAAATAGTGGGGTGTTATGTGCCTGAAAATCTCTACACTATTGTGTAGTAGGGTTGTTCTGTAGTAGGGGGGTATGGTTTTTACTAGATGAAATTCTTTTATAAATAAAAAAAAAAAAAGGAAGTTAATTATTACGGTTTTGAAGTGTTAGTATATAAAAGTACATATTGTGAAAATTGGTGGCATTAATTGAGTATTTATACACAAAAGTAAGTAATAGAGATCTAATTTCTTTTAGGAAATGGATAGTACAATATCTATGATCATGCTTTTACTTTTATTAGATTATAACATCAGTACTATTATATAAGCTATTTTTGTTACGCAAGATAAAATAAAGTCAAATTATTTATTTATAAGTTTTAAATTGTTTTCATAAACTATTCACGATAGTTTATGAAAATTAGCTGAAAGTCATTTATGAAAATGTCATAAATTCTCTCAAATAGTTTTATAAGTGAGTATGTTAATAGATAAGTTCAAATTAACACTAACTAAAGCAAATGAATAAACTCATGGCAAAGGAGTGGCAGTATGAGATCCTTGAAATTTAAATGTGTATATGATTAAATTAAATTAAATATCATTATTCTATACTTTACGTGTTTATAGCTACTTAGCTACTTAGTTACTTGGGATACATTCTCGTTTTAAATCCATTATATGTAGAGCTACTCGTCAGTATAGCTACTTATCATTTTCAATCCGTTTTGTTTTAATTCATTCCTCTCTAAAAATCACGTTTAAGAAGGTGTTTATGTCATTTGGATCTATTCGATCTATTTGGTGATAATTATTGCAAGACTTTAATAATGAAGTTGTTGATAAAGATTATATGTAGCAAATTTTAAAGCATGTTGTTACACTAGTCTTTAGATTCCATTCACCCCCACCAATCAAATGCGAATGAGATGAACATCGAATTCCCTTCAGAGTACTTTGAAAAATCTTGATATGATTTGCATTAGCACACCAATAGTATTTTTCAATAGTATGTTACAAAAGAATATTTCCTACACTTCCCTCATGCATCCGAGAAGAATAAGATCACTTAGAATATAAAAAACGGATGAGACAAAATGGATAGTAATGACCAAATTTTATATTTCATTATATAGAAAAGAACACAATTTATATCAAAATAATGTCACTTGAAAAAGAGATACAACTCTTGCAAAAAGTGTTTATGTCATTCTGTTTGTGAAAAAATATATACACATAATGTTCATATTTTAACTAAACAGTTGCAACAGACTGGTGGCTGAACAATAACACTTTTTCCCACAGGAACTACGTTTATACATACATATATTCAAAAATATTTTGGAAATATTTATATCTTACTATTTGAACCATCACTTAGTAAGCTATGAGTTTTGTAGAACCCATAATTTTTAAATTCTAGTTTATGCAATTTTAGGATATTTTGTGTTAAATTGTTTAGCCATTTAGCCAAATTTTATTTTATTTTGTGAATTAAGTACCGAAAACATATTTTATTAGAGTTAATAATATGTTTAATATATATATATATTTTTTTGAAACCCGATTAAAATTATTTGTCGAAGAATAATTTAATTATGTTACGAAAAATTTAATATCGAACATATCTTTAAAAATGTCACTTGTTGCTGAAAAATTTATCTGTCAATTAAGTTGCGACGAGAATATATATTTTTTATTAAATTAGATTGAGATGTGAGTGAAGTGATGTGTATAAGAGTGTTTAGATATTATAACGATGATTTTATAAAATATCTAATTATTTAATTATATATATACATTAACCAAGAGGAAAAGGAAACAGAAAACATGTTCCCTACTGCCTCGTCTTCTCCCATCATTCTTCTTCTTTCTTCTCTTCCAAAAAGAAACGGTATTGGTAGTTTTAAAAACAAACAATCACAAACCTCTATTTTTCTGTTAGATCTAATCTTCCATTCAAGAAGTGTGAGGAGGGAAAATTGCTCTTGTCTACACTACGGTGCTTGTGAGCTAATTTATTTAAGCTGAATATTTTGAATGTTATGAAAATTTTGGATTTATATTAGGTTGATTTTTCCTTCACAAATATGATAGATCCATGACTTGTAATAGTAGATCTAAAGAAAAAGACAAATTTCAAAATCAAATTTAGATCTCAAAAAAATAAATTTATGTTGGAAATTTTGATCTTTAAGTTTTTGTGTTTTTTATTGTTGAAAAAGTTCTAAAATGTTTATTTGGAAATAAGGATAAAGAAGTTTTATAAATGTTGGTCTTGAAAAGAAAAAAGTTTGGAAAATAATTAAGATTTGGAAAATGATTATTCAGTTGCGCTAATCTAGGAAAAACTTCACCATAGTAAATCGTGTTATTCTATCAAAGATTACACCTCGATAAATAGTATTGATCTATGAAGGACTGTATATTTATGATTTGCACCCCTTAATGAGGGTTTGAAATTCAAAAATCATGTGCAGATGACATATAGTCATTGCATTATGATGTTTTGTCATGCGAGTCATGCTTGCTTGTTATAATGATATATGTACATACATGCTATGTTCATCATTTGATACCATGATATACTTGTTAAATGATTTTATTTAATTTCGGTTAGTGACCAATTAAAATTATTGTGGAATTTGGGGTATGCCCTTAGAGGATGCATAATTACATACTATCAACGGTTACCCTAATAATGGAAACTTATATAGAGAGAGTGGTGGCGACCTGTAGCAGAGCTAGTGCAATATTTTTTGAGGGGATCACAAACAAGAGGTAGACTACCATGTACCTTCAAACATGGTACATGGGGTTGATAGTGCATGAATGAATGTAAGGAATGCTATCGTTCATGGTGAGACGGAGACCGCAATAGGAGTAGTAACTATAAAAATAGCAGTAGGAAACATAATAATTGGATTGGGAGATGCGGATAAAGGAAAGGAGTCAATGTTGGAGGCTGAAGACATAAAGGGAACATTTAAGTTGGTCGTTGACGGACCATTCGTGTCTTGGTTAGTGTCACCTCAAGCTAAGTCAGAGCTCGTTTTCCTGGTAGACAATCTTCTACTTTCTGTCTTGGAGGTGGAGAGTGGTATTGAGATATCGGTTATGTCGAAGCCACATATCTCGTGGGTGGATCTAACATATGAGGAGAGTGATCCCTCCATGACTGGAGACGAATATGAGGTTACTTCAAGGAAGGATACTGCGTCGGACGAGACATGTGTTGTATGCAGACTTCACCCTTAATATTGTAGTTGTTAGTTTATGATCATATTAGAATTGTGTATAGGGTTAGATTAGAAATGTGTATATAACCAGATTAGATTATAGACTCATCCCTCTCTTTTTGGGGTTGTATTTATCTAATTTTTGAGATGATTGTATTTATGATATCCTTTCACAGTAGACATTTGTTGGTGGATCCATGTTCTATTTTTTTTACATGACCATGGGGGATATCATTGTTGAAGAAGCACTAAAGTGTAGGTATTTGCCGATAAAACTTCATAGGTATGAGCAATGATTTGATTGGTCTCATATCCCCGATGTATTTTTTAGTTCTGCATATATTGAGTTTACTGTCTCATACTACTTTTGCCTGCTGACACATATGATATATCTATTTATGTTCCTTTTTCTTTTTAGTGTTGCGATGCATTTTTTTATTTTAGTTGTTTTAAAAAAAATTAGTTCATATTTTTAAAGGAAAAGGATTCCAATTTTCAATTACTTTGAGGTAATATTTTGAAGAAAAAAAATCCACACACTATTTTAAATTAGGGTGTTACAGTTTCCTCCACTTTTGACTTTCTTCAATTAATGTTACTTTCTTAGTTAGTCTCTTGATCTGGGTCATTATCTCATCTGTGGTATATTCCGTCATCCGCTCATTTTGAGTAACTCATCGAGATAATGATGGTTTCGACGCCTAGATCTCTTAATATTATTCCTTTGGGGTGATAAAGAGTGTTAAAGAGGAGATACTCAATCTCTATTGGGTTGTATTTGAAGTGGCAAGTTCTGATGTCGAGGTCTGTCGTTTTGAACATTAGACTCACCATTTTATTGAATTGTTTCTCCCTGTGATGGCTGAAGGGTGACCTTGTTTCTAATGACCGCCATGCTTGTGGAATCATGAGGCTTGAGGAAATTTTACCAAAGTCCCACAATGGGCGCTAATGTTCCTATATGAAATACAAAGTAGGTCACTAATGTTAGTGCTGTGGACTTTACTTTTGACACAACAAACTTTGGTCGATACTCTTTCTTCTTGCACGCTTCAACTCCATATGAGGGGCATACTTGCAAAGATACTTGGATGCCAACGTTAGGCATGGTGTGAGTATAAAACAAGTATAGTAATCGAATGATTAATGTGTGTAATACTTGGGGGAGAACCACCTATTTATAGAGCAGTTGGACTCATGTTTGTTGCTATTATTACTGAGATTATAGGGAGATGATTTTTATATGTAATTTAAGTGCATATCGAGATAAGCAATAATATGTTTTATTTGGTTTGACTATGATCTGTGATGTGTGGGAAACAAAAAGCAGATCATCGCTCCTAGTTCTTCATCTCTGGACACGTGTGTTTCCAGGAATGACGTCGGGTATAGTTTATGCACTACATCATCCCTTGGTGTTTATTTGGTTGCGTCGAACCCTATTCAAATTGGACCTCTTAGGTCTATATCATTACATTAGTGTATCTAGAATTTTGAGTTAGCATGGATAATTTAAGTGAAATAATGTTTAAAATAATTTAACAAATTTTTAATTTTTGTAATTGATTGTGAGATATTAATATTTTTAAATAAATGAATTATGCATGATAGAAAGAAATAATCGAAATAGTTAAAAATTTGAGGGATTATAGTTGATGGATAAAACTAAGAGGACCAAGATCACATACAGTTAACCACAAAGAATTAAAATTATAGTTTATTTTTTAATTGTAAAAAGATATTTTGTTAGTATTCTTTAAACTCTAAAGTTTTTACTAATTTGAAGTGGGGCACCATCGATTTCCACAATCAATTTTTTTTTTTATAAAATAAAAGAAAAGAAATAATAGAATGATTTAATTTTATTTTATTTTTATCATTTATAGTCTTATTTCTCATTTTCACGTTTAAAATAATAATTTGATTGATGCATATTTAATAAAATTTAAGAAAATAAAATATATATTCCTCGAATGAAACCAACAGCAATCAAATTGTTCTTTTAACTTGAAATACCAAAATGACTATATACTTGTGTAATATATAGTCATTTGTGGTTAAAATTTCAAATAAATTATAAAGTATTAATTCACAGTAAATCATATATTAAGTTGGTCCAATAGGAAGCAGTTGTCTATCAAACAAATTTGGAATTCTCTTTTTAGTAAAACAAATCTAGAACTGTCAAATACTAGTGGACACCATCTTTTGGGAGTGTATATATATAAGCAAACGTAGAATATCAAGCCATTATGTACGTCAGTTTGTCGAGTTTCACTTTCCTTTACTCCAACTTGCATGAAGTGAAAATTGAGATGAAAAAAGATTTTAGACAAGTAATTGACTAAAAATTATTAAATTTTGACTTAAAAAATAAAATAAAATCAATTTTTGAAAAAATATTAGTCTCTGCCGCCTCCTTTTTCAGTTAAACAAAATCCAAATTCCTTATTGTTCTTCATTGAATAGATGATTTAGGGTAATTTGGTTTTATCTAGAATCACTTCTCAAAATTATTATTATTTGAAAATTCTCTAAATTATTTTATTATCTTCTTTTATTTAAATAAATAGTTTTCACATGATTTTAAGTTTTTTTGGAATAATAAAAGAATTTTAAGTTTATTATCATGAACTCTAATATGTATCTCACTCGAATTCTCTTTAGTTCAATTATTTTTTTAAACACTCATTCAACTTTTAAAAAAATAATTGAACTAGATAAAACCTCTTTAAAAAAATAAGTGAAAATTCTCTTTAGTTCAATTATTTTTTTAAACACTCATTCAACTTTTAAAAAAATAATTGAACTAAAGAGAATTCGAGTGAGATACATATTAGAGTTCATGAAATTAAATACAAAATTTTCTTAATGATCATGAAATTACTTAAAAATTTATTATTTTATCATTTATATGATCGATAACAAAACTCATTATAAAATTTTAAAAATATTTAACTAGCATTAATTAAAACGAGGTTATAACTAAAAGTAGTTCAACAACGTTTACAAACATAAAAGACTAATTTGATACCAAAAAAAAGTTATTATTTCTCTCTTAGCTAGGTTGTCTTCGAAGTGGTAAATTTTGATGCAGAGGCCCACCATTTTGAACGTTGGGCTCGTGATTTTGTTGACTTGGATCTCCTTGTAATGGCTCCATGATAGCCTTGCTTTTGGTGAATGTCATACTAGTGGAATCTTGAGGTTTGGGGAAATTTTATCGGGCGCAACAGTGGACGCTATTGTTCTTGTATAAAACACAAGGTAGGTTAAAATGTTGATGATGTGGAGTTCACATTTGACGCAACAAACTTTGGTCTCCGCTCTTTCTCCTTGTGTGCTCCAACTTCGAACAAGGGATCTACCTGGAGAGACACTCTAATGTCAAAGTTAGACAAGGTCTGAGTAGGTAATAGTTATAGTAATTGGACGAGTAATGTTTGTACTACCTGGGAGGCAAATCCCCCTATTTATAAAGTAGTTGAACTCATGTTTGTTATAGTATGTTACTATTATTACTGAAGTGACTGTTGAAATTATAGTGGGATTGTTGTTATCTAAAATGTAACGGCATATTGAGATAGGTGATAGGTTTTATCTAGTTTGACTATGATCCGCGATGCATGGACATTAGGAGTACCTCGGTGCTTCTAGATTATGCCTTTGGATAGATGTGCTTCTAGGGATAGCGTTGGGTGGTTTCCCCTCTACGTGATCCTTTGATGTCGATGTTGCCACATCACACCCTATTTAGGTTAAATTTGAACCTATCTGTTAATTTTGTGTTGGATTTTTTTTGTTAGTGTGGCTAATTTAAGTGAAATAATGTGTAAAATAATTTAACGAATTTTATTTTTTCATTTTTTGAATAGATTGTGAGACATTAAAGGGCTATTTACTCAGTGAAAATATTTTATGTTTTTATTTTTTAAAATGTGTATTTATTTTACTTTGATGAGAGACTCTTGAAATAAACCGTTGTCATAAAGATAAAATAAAATACTAGTTAATGAAAATGCATTTCTATAAACAATGAAAATATATTTTATTTTTATAAATCTAAACAACTAATGATTTTAGAAATGTAAACAACTAATGATTTCAAAAGTTTGTTACCTTTTTACTTACAAGTAAAATTAACACAAATTTTAAAAAATAAGAACAGAAAACATTTTCACAAACTAAATTATCCTAATATTTTTTAACAAATAAAATGGTATAGAAAGACTTAATCAAAATAGTTAAAAATTTGAGGGACTAAAATTGTTCAGTAAAATTAATAGAACCAAAATCACATATAATTAAAAACAAAGAATCAAATTGTAATTAACTTTGTTTTTTATCAAAGAAAAGGAGAGTAAATGCTTTAATAAACGGAAGAATAGAATGATTTTTTATCGATCGAAGAAGACGACTTAAATATTCTTTTATATTAAAAAAGTCTTTTAACTTCAATGTTTTAATTAGTAATGTTATAAAAAGAGACATTGATATTTCTATTCTTTCAATATGTTAATATTCTTTAAATCCTAAACCTTTCTTTATTTTGGACTCGGGCAACATCGATTACGTCACGCTAAGTTTTTTAATAAATTAAAGAAAAAGAAATAATAGAATGATGTAAATTTATTTTTGACACATTTAAACTAATATTTTAGGAAACAATGTATCAAACAAGACAAATTATACTGTATACTATTTATATTTGATGCATGGTCCACCGTCTTAAATGTCATTTGAAAACTATTTAAAATTTTAATGACGATAAACGTTATCTATTAAAAATAGAAATTTATGATTCTTCTTTTTATTTTTATAACTAAAACAGTAATCTAATTGACACATTTAATAAAATAAAAAATATATATATATATATCCCTTAAAATTACCATTTATTTTAAAATTTCAAATGAATTTGAAGAATTGATCCATAATGAACTATAAATCGCGTTGGTCACGGAAGCACTTGTCTATCAAACAAATTTAGAGCTGTCTTTTTAGTAAAAAAAACAAATCTAGATTCTAAAGATGTCAAACACTAGTGGACACCGTTTATTGGGAATGTATTCAAGCAACTATGTACGTCAGTTATTCATATACTCCAACTCGCGTGAAGTGAAAATTGACTGAAAAGTATTTTTTAACAAACCAATTGACTTAAATTTTTTAAATTTTGACTTAAAAAAATTAAAACAATTATCTGAAAAAAGTTTAGGTACCCTCTTCTCTCCTCTAAAGAAAATTAAATTCGCTTTTATTTTCATTAACTAAAGAAATAATTTAAGAATATTTTTTATATAAATCATTTTTTTAAATTGTTTTCTTGAAAATCCTCTAAGTTATGATAATTTTATTTTATTTAAATTAAAATTTTATAACACAAATTTAATATTTTTTAGATTTAATTTGTATAGAACGACAGTACAAAACTTTTTTTTATGCATTCAATAAATCACTTTTTGTAAGTTTTCTGTGAAGATATTTTAAGAATTAGTCTAAAAAATTGACACTGTAAAATATAATTTATTAGATATATACGTAAAAAACATAAACACTAAAAATAACAAGTTAAATAACATAAATTTAAAAAAAATAAAAATATAAAATAATTTCACAAAACAAATAAAGTAAATGAATTAAAAAAGAGTGTCATTTTATTTTAATAATATGTTTCAATTGCTTAGCGAAGGATTCATATCAATTAAACACATTTTTTATCTTAATAAAAAAAAAAAAGCTTTATTAATGTTTTCCAAAAATAAAACAATCTTTATCTTTATATTTTTATTTTGTTGCTTCAAAACAAACTTGGACAAAGGTTCAAACTTCAAAAGTCAAAACTTACAACCCCAGTAAAGCTCGGCATATTTTTCTCCAAAACCAAAAAAGTTCAAAATTTAATAAAATCAAATAAATCTTTTCCCCCAAAAAGAAAAAACAAATAAATAAAAAATCGTGATTTGGTTCCATAACTGATTCCTGCGTCAAAGTCCAGCTATATCTCTTCCACGATCTCATCTCAATTCTCACCCAACAACTCAACCATGGGTGAAGAACACAAAAATTCCACTGCCACAACAACAACCATAACCCACACTCCCAAAAAACCCACAAAAAAAATAACTCTAATCCCTCTAATTTTCCTCATCTACTTCGAAGTAGCCGGCGGCCCATACGGCGAAGAGCCAGCCGTTCAAGCCGCCGGCCCACTTTTCGCCCTTCTCGGCTTCCTCATTTTCCCTTTCATTTGGAGTATACCCGAAGCCCTTGTAACTGCCGAATTAACCACCGTTTTTCCTGGAAACGGTGGGTTTGTAATTTGGGCCGAAAAAGCTTTCGGCCCATTCGCGGGCTCTTTAATGGGTACATGGAAATTTCTTAGCGGTGTAATTAACATAGCAGCTTTCCCTGCTCTTTGCATCGATTATGTCAAAAAAGTTTTCCCTGTTTTTGAATCTGGTTGGCCACGTTATGTAGCAATTCTTGCTTCAACACTTTCACTTTCTTTTCTTAATTACACTGGTTTATCTATTGTCGGTTATGTTGCTGTTATTCTTGCAATTGTTTCTTTGTCACCTTTTGTTTTAATGTCTCTTATTGCTATCCCTAAGATAAATCCTCATAGGTGGTTTAGTTTGGGACAAAAGGGTGTTGAAAAAGATTGGAATCTTTTTTTCAATACACTTTTTTGGAACTTGAATTTTTGGGACAATGTTAGTACTTTAGCTGGTGAAGTTGATAAACCTAAAACAACATTTCCTTTGGCTCTTTTCTGTGCGGTTGTGTTTACTTGTGTTTCTTATTTAATTCCACTTTTTGCTGTTACTGGAGCTGTTTCTGTTGACCAAACTGATTGGGAAACTGGGTTTCACGCACAAGCTGCTGAGATTATTGCTGGTAAATGGTTGAAAATTTGGATTGAAATTGGTGCTGTTTTATCAGCAATTGGGCTTTTTGAGGCCCAATTAAGTAGTAGTGCTTATCAGATTTCGGGTATGGCAGATATTGGAATGTTGCCAAAGTTTTGTGGAGTTAAGTCTAAATGGTTTGATACACCTTGGTTTGGTATTTTGATTTCTACTTTGATAACAATTGGGGTTTCTTTTATGACTTTCACTGATATTATTTCATCAGCTAATTTTTTGTATAGTTTGGGTATGCTATTGGAATTTGCATCATTTCTTTGGTTGAGATGGAAGAAGCCAATGCTAGTGAGGCCTTATAAGGTTCCAATGAATCTTCCTTTGTTGATTGTGATGTGTTTGGTACCATCTGGTTTTTTGATATACATAATGGCTATTGCTACTAACACTGTTTTTTTGGTTAGTGGTATAATGACAATAGGTGGGATTGGTTTTTTCTTCTTTATTAAACTTTGTAGGATGAAGAATTGGGTGAAGTTTGAGATTAAAGAGCCTGATGATGAAGATTACTTTGAAGGGGATGATTTTTAATTTAATAATCAGAATTGATGTTTCTTTAGTTTGTATACTATCTTGCAATTGCATATAAATAAATTAGAGGTATTTATCAGACATTGTTTATTTATAGCTACAAGTGTGGAGTTTTTTGTTTTACATAATTTTTATTTACTTCGTTTTTGTTGGAATGTTCATCAATTGATTCTTTGAGTGTTTTTCTCCTTGTTTAATGTTTAACTCATCATGGATCGGTTTAGGAATGAAAAAAAAAACTTCATCAGCCGGTATTTGTAGATAAAATAAGTGAGGGATATAAGATGGGTAGTTTAAACAAAAATACTAAATTCTTTCTTTAATCTCAAACGCACAAGAGAAGTAGTCTCTCTAAGGGTTAAATTAAGAGAGGCACAAAGATCTTCTTTAGCGAGAAAGTTAATTCTCTATAGAGAATAGTGTAAATCTCTTTTGACGAAAGGTTGAAGACGTGAAGAGATAGGAGAAACGCTTTAGCCACGCTAACGAGAGACAAGATAAATTAATAATGAAACACTTATTTTTTCTAATATGAATAGAAAAATGATGTTTAAAAAGTTAATTTTATGTAAAATTTAATTTTTTATTTTATAATATTTTATTAATTTAATAAATATTTGTGAGGAAATAATACCCGCTAAAAACTCATTGTGTAAACACGAGTACGGGACAAGTACGAATATCATAGATACCACACGAGTATGGGACAAGTACGAATATTATTTTTATTCAACAATAGATAGCGTGAACTACTACGTGGATCCGCCTCTACCACATTGAGATACCTAGTGTGGTTTGTAATAAGTTAATACAAAATCTTTCAAATTATATCATTATCATTATTATAGGAAAAAAAGGGTTTTCAAGAATTAGAATGAGTAAATAAACATGGTCTCATTTAAAAGAAAAATTAATCATTATAGTTAGGGGCGAGAATAGCCTAGATTGATGTAACTTACTCTTTAGACTTGAACTTGACTTTAATGAAAGTCTAATATGACCTATTAGCCTATTTAAAATTCTATTTCATTTTAATATATTTGAATAAATCAGATATATATTTAAATAAACTAAGGAGTTAATATGTCAATAAATTTAAGTTCTATTTTGAGACTTAACATTATATTTAAAGAATATAACTTTATATAATATTATACTTTAATTTTATTTTATAATAATACATTTCAATATCAAAAACTAAAGAAAACTAATATGCTTAAATTACTAAAATTTAAGTATCTAACAAAAAGATAAAAATTTAATACATAATAATTATAGTAATAATAAAAAATATTATTTATATTTATTTAAATAGGTCAACATAATAAGACTAAAAAGCTTATTAATAACTTGTTGCTTTACTTTTTCTATTATAATTAAATACGTGTTTTTAGAAACTTTGATTTGGTGACTATTTTATAAAAATCCGACTTGATTTGGAACTCGTGTAGACTAAACTGTAGAGACCTTATGAGTCAGGATATATTATCTCCTTTAATTGTAGTCATTGAAATTTGTAAAATAAACATTAAGCCTTTTTAATTAAAAAATTTGAATCAATTTAGTAACTTTTTTTTAAATATATTTTTAATAAACATCCATTAAAAATCAACAAAACACATGTTTACTGAATTAAATAGTCTTTACAATCTAAAATCTAAAGAATTGTGTTGCTTCACATAAAATAATACACATGCCAATTATCTATAACAAATTAATTATTTAATGTGATATTTATAATTTCCTATCTAAAATATTTATTTTCAAATACAACAAATAAAAGGAATGTCGATAATTTAAATAATTTTTTTTGAAGAAAAAATTGAATACTTTTTGATAGCATTAAAATTTTGTATGCTCTAGAAAAGGAATGTTGATAATGTAGATTAAAAAATATAAATAGAATGGATTTTTTTTTGCTAAGTATGTGAGCACGTGTACCCAAACAAAATCAAGTTATTACCATTTCATTGTAGCAAAATAAAACGAATCACATCAAAACATTGACTTGCATAAAGCATGTGATTAAAAAGAATTTCTATAATTAATGATAAATAATTAACAAATTTAAATCATGAGGTTTTAGTCAAACGATAACTTTTGATATCACTTCACATAAATAGAAAATATAGATAATCTCTTCATTAAGTAGCTAGTTTATATCCAAATAAAACGACACAATTTTCCTCCATAAAAATTGACTGAGACGTTTCTAACTCAATCAATCTCATATTTATCATTTATAACAATAAACTCGTTCATCATAATAAATCTATATAAATATGCTTAATTCACTACTATGACTACATTTTC
>JBBPBR010000008.1:43492574-43513601 GCA_037974775.1 Cicer pinnatifidum | reverse complement strand
CAATATACCAATAAATATTTTTCATTTTTCAATAAACATTCTATAAAATAAATATACTTATATAAGATATTAAAATCATCTCAAATATGAATGAAATTTTTCCCCCACGATAAAATATATCTAATAAATTTTTCGATAATGAATACAAATGCATTTCCAAAAAAAGATAATTAAGGAGCTAAACTATTCTTACAATAAAGTAAAATTTCTCAAAATTAATACATACACATTTCGATAAGTTTCATAAGAAAATACGAAAACCGACTAATAACTCACTAAAACATTTTGTACAACCCATTACTTCACTGTTAATTAATTTTCATTCAAATCATACAACCATGCATTGCCAAATTTTCAAGTTCAATTTAAAACCTATTTTGCAGAATAATAAAATTATTCTATTCACAAATACACTTAGCCAAAATCAATCTATACATCTCAAAATTTGGAAAACAAATGACCCTTCTCTCGTCAAAAACTAAATTGGCTCTGCACTTTATTATATTCATCAAATTTTTTTATATAAAGAGCCAACCAAATTCACAACTGATATTATTATTATTATTATTATTATTATTATTATTATTATTATTATTATTATTATTATTATTATTATTATTATTATTATTATTATTATTATTATTATTATTATTATTATTATTATTATTATTATTATTATTATTATTGTTAGAACATGTTGTATATTTGAGAGGAATTGAAATTAAAAAAAAAAGAGAAGAAAAATAGAAAGTCAGAAAAACGAAGATTGATCTTCGCTATATGGAGAATGATCCTATTCAGCATTACTATTGTTCTTGGTTTTGAAGGCTTATAGAAACAGTTTTCTAGTGAATCAGTTGCAACAAACTTAACTACCTTCTAACTATATTCTAACCAACCTCTAACCATATTCTAACTACCTAATTACAAGTCAATTTGAATTACATCTAACATGCCTCCTAATTCAAAGTGATTCAATTGACATTAATACAAGATTGTTCCTTATCTATTTGAATTTCACCCTCTTCAAGCTTTTAGTTAGGATGTTTGTCTTTTGATAATTGATAGTGCAGTGCTCTAGTTTGATTCTTCCTTTCATCATTTGATCTCTTAAGAAGTGAAATCTTGTTTCTAAATGTTTGCTCTTTCTATGAACACTTGGATGTCTTGCGCATTTTTAAGCAAAATGTCCTTCTTCACCACACCAATAACACAGTTTGATGCACTTTGTAGATCTGTTCAAACAATCCTTGATTTTCTTAGACTATGTCTTTATCTCAGCTCTCTGATTCAACAATCTCTCACAAGCTTCATTTTTCACCGAAATCATGCCTTCTTCAGTCAAGGCACTCATGGTTAACAACACATCATATTTTTTTCCTTTGCCGCCCTGACCAATTGTAGTCTTCAATGCTTCAAATTTCATCTTTGTTACCAACTTCATGTCATCTTCCGACAATCTGTCCAACGACTGCAAATCAGTCTTGTTGCAAGCCAAACGTACAAAAACTCTTGCCTTATTGCTAGGAGCTGCAACATGAGTCTTAGTTGCATTTACTAGATTTCCTTGGACCTCACTCTTACCATCATCATTAACATCGTCTAGTCCAATCACTTCCTTCTTTCTGTGAATAGAAATTGCATGAATCCTTCTCATGCTTCTTGGAACAATAGTAAGAGTGATTGGAACATTGACATCTTTGTTTTCTTGTTGAACATCGCCTACAACAACTCTTGCTCTTACTTTGGGGTTGACTGTTTTCCATTTATTTGAAGTTTTACAAGTTGTGTGAGGTTGAACAGTTGGAGTACTAACATAACCTTCCCATGGATTCAACATCTCATCCAATCCTTCAACCTCCATCATTCTTGAAGATCTGGTTGACAATGTTGTTTTGAAGGTTCTTTTTCTGGACAATGGTGCCTTCAATACAAACCTGTTTGCACTATCAAACATCTTCATTTCACCATGATTCATCTTCATTGAATATCCCTTTTCAAGTAGTTGTCCAAGACTTAACATATTGTTCTTCATTGTTGGCACATACAACACATAACATATGAAATATTGCTTGCCATATTTCCTTTGAATCAACACGTTTCCTACTCCTTCTGCAATTACATTGCTATTATCTGCAAATCTAATCTCTCTTTTTACTTTCTCATCAATGCTTACAAACCAATCTTTGTGGCCAGTCATGTGATTCGAACAACCAATATCAAGAAACCAAAACTGAGACGAAGAACGTTTTTCGTTTTTAACACCTTTTCCAGAACGATCTTCGTTTTTAACACTTTTTCTAGAACGATCTTCGTTTTTAATTGCCATCAACAAGACTTTTTCTAAAAGTGGAGAACGTTATCCGTTTTTGGTGGCCATCAATAACACATCCTATGAATTTGAATCCTCAACTGATGTTTAAGCTTCATCATCCTCTCTTTGGTGTTTCTTGGGTTTGCACTTATTTGCAAAATGCCCCCATTTTTGACAATTTGTAACATTAGATTTCTTTCTTGTTAAATTTCTTCTTGCCATTCAAATTCTTGCTGTTGTTGTCACTTTTATTATGATTTCTTGAACTTCCAGACCCTTCATCAGAATCACCAGTCTCTTTATCAGAATCATATTTCTTGTACCACTTGAATTTACCTGTCTTTCTTGTGCTTCACATCACCTTGGTTGGGCTTCTTGCTAACTTGAGCCTGCATGGCCTGCACTTGAGATATTGAGGTTGCTGCACGCCTTTCTCTTACTCTCAGTTCATGAGCTTCAAGAGAGCCTTGCAAATCCTCCACCTTTATCTTATCAAGATCCTTTGATTCTTCAATTGCCACCACTATGTGATCGTACCTTTGTGTTAATGTTCTAAGGATCTTTTCAATAACTGCCACTCCAGTTAACGATTCACCATTTGTTCCCATCTGATTAACAACAACCTGCACACGATTGAAGTAATCTGCCACAGCTTCATGTTCTTCCACCTGCAACAATTCGTATTGCCTTCTTAGCATTTGAAGTTTGATCTTCTTGATTTTTCATCACCTGTATAATACTTCACCAAGATATCCCATGCCTCTTTTGATGTAGATACCTTTGAGATCCTTTCAAAATTGTTTGAATCCACACTTTGTTGGATGTAAAACAATGCCTTGCAATCTCTTTTCTTGCAATCTTTGGAAGTTGTTTGTTGTCTTTCTGTTGGATTCGCACCAAGTTGTTCATAGCCATCTTGAACAATCTCAAACACTTCTTAAGCTTTCAACAACGATCTCATTGATCCAGACCACCTTTCCCAGTTCTTCCCATCCAGAATTGGCAAATTCGATAGAAATCCTCCTCCATTCATGTCTTCTTTCTTTTCTTTCACTCACACTTGTGTTTCACAATTTTGATTCCCCCTCCCACTTGCACTCGTGTTTCCCAAGGTCAATAACCCAAGCTCTTGATGCCAATTGTTAGAACAAGTTGTATATTTGAGAGGAATTGAAATTGAGATGAAAAGAGAAGAAAAATAGAAAGTAAAAAAAACGAAGATTGATCTTCGCTGTCTAGAGAATGATCCTATTCAACATTACTATTGTTCTTGGTTTTGAAGGCTTTTATAGAAACAATTTTCTAGTAAATCAGTTGCAACAAACTTAACCACATTCTAACTATATTCTAACTAACTTCTAACCATATTCTAACTACCTAATTACAAGTCAATTTTACATCCAACAATTATTATTAAAAGTAATTTGCAACAAATAATTACTAAAACCATTTATAAAACCCAAGGCATCTCTCATGAGCGCAAATCTTTAAGGGTACAACATGTCCTCCCCAAAATTATAGAGGTTACAAAACATCAAATGTCATCTATATGATCAAAAAGATATTACTCAATAGAGAAAATAAATAAAATAGAAGAAATAGAAAGATTTCACTTATTTTAAAAATGAGTTAGTTTATCAAATAAATAGAGATATAGGAGTTAGATTCACGAGAGAAAAAATACAAGTGCGAGTAAAAAATTTGATCAAATTAAATCTTACCACAAATAATATTAATTTTTTAAAATATTTATGAATATTTCTCATTTAAAAATGGATACAATTCAATTCAACTTTTGAAATATAATATAAATATACAACAAATTCATCATTAAAAAAATGAAAAGAAAACTGAATAAAAGAATAACAAGTGAAAAGAAAAATAGAATAATGACGAAGACGATCTTCATGGGGGATAATATAACTCTAATATCATATTAACAAGTAGAGTAAAACACAATAAAATATAATAAAATAAAAAATAATAATTATAAGTGATGGAAATTATTTGAAATTTATTTAATAAAAAAAATTAATTACAATAAATATGTGATACATTTTTATAGTCATCATAACTAAACTAACAAATTTTACTAACCAACTTGTAACACCTATAACTATTTATTTAATTTTTTTATTTATTTTTTTATAAGAATTAAAGCTTGTTTACCCTATAACTACATTTCCACAAGAATTTGGTTGCGAAGTTTAGCCTTGAGATCAATGTCTACCCGAACCCTAGTGTAACGACCAAAAGATCGATCAAAAGACACACTATTAGTGGCAACATCAAGGCATATTGGTGTTCCAACACTAGAAGAAATTGCAAACAAAATGTTGTGTATTCAATATTCTTTTGGAAGACTTATTATTCAAACACAATATTATTTGTGTTTGTTTTTGGGTATCTCAATTGATCTCTAGCGTCTACATTGTAACTCTCTAAAATTTGGTCTAATTCGTTAGTTTATATACGTCAATTCTTTTAAACAAGTACATATAAATTTTTTTAAAAGAAAATAATAACTGAAAAAATAATTACGCTTGAAGAAAATGCAGTTCTTGAAGAAATAATTATTAAATTATAGCCTTTAATCTATAGTTATTTTATGAAATATTTAATAATATTCAATTTAAATAGTTTCAATTAAATTTTTATGAAAATAAAATAATGAAATTTATTTTGCCAACAATCCACATTTGTTTAAAATAAAAATGTAGTTGTACATCGAAACAAAAATAATTAAAAGATTGCCAGAATTAAGAAAATACTCCGAACAACTGCAATTCCGTATGCTATTTCCATGTGATGTCACAAAAATAAGTAACACAACAATCATTGTTTTTTACTTTCTCACTACAAGAAAAGTTATCATTACCTACAACAAATTTTAACTTTACCCACGAATATGTCGTAGGTAATGTAATATTTTCCATGGATTATCCACGAACACGAGTTTGTAGATAATTGGCTCGTAAGAAATTTTTACCCACGCAAATGCCTTGAATAACGTTTACTTGATACATTTCTGTGGATAAACTTGATCACGACTTGTATGTTGATACCTTTACCGATGATATTTCCGTGGGTAATGTCAAGCCTAAAAGAAAACATTTATCCACGTAATAGAATGAATAAACTTAACCGATGAAATTTATGTGGGTAACATCAAAATAGAAATTAAATAAAACTAAACCACATCATAACTCAAACAAATTAACTCTTTCATGCATTATTCATCTACCTTTATCTCAACTTCCTCAATTATCCAACATATAAGCCCTCAACAAATCCTCCAAGGTCTAAATAGTCCTCTTCATTTGTCCATTAGTCTTAGAATAATATGTTGAACTCAACCTCAACATTGTACCAGAATCCCTATGTAATGATCCCCAAAAGTGAGAAGTAAACTTTGGGTGTCTAATTGACATAATACTAGAGGATACTTTGTGCAGACTTTCATTAATACAAACTTATGCTAGCTTAGCCACATTATAAGTAGCTTTTACAAGTAAGAAGTAAGCAGACTTCGTCAATTTGTCTATGATCACCCAAATTGAATAAAACTTTATGAGTTTTTGGTAATGCCACCATAAAGTCAATATATATATTGTTCCAGTTCCATTATGGCATGTCTAGTGACAGTAACATCCCAACCAACTTTTGGTGTTTAACCTTAGCTTTTTGGCAGTTCAAACAAAATGCTACATACTTTATCATTTTCCTCTTCATCCCTAACTAACAAAATCTCAGCTTCAGATCCTGGTACATCTTCGTATTACCTAACTGAATACTTACTCTGCTCATGTGAGCCTCATCCAAGATAGTATTCTTTAACTTTGCATTTTCGAGTACACAAAAACGTTCATTACATCTCAAAATATTGTTTTGGTCCACTCTGAATTCGGGTGCCTTGCCAATATCAATCAATATCCTATTTTGTTGAATTATTTCACCCGTCTCTTCGAACATCCTAATATCCCCCTTGACACGACACGACAACCAGTCCATCCAAGGGATTACTCCCAAATTCTGGAGGGGTACATGATTTAAATACACGAAGATAAAGTTTTTGAGATTGAGGAGAGCGTTGTATGGATTAAAGCAAACACCAAGAGCATGAAACAGTCGCATCGACAAATATTTTCAGGATAATGGGTTTGCTCGTTGTCCTAATGAATATGTTCTTTATGTCAATGTTTGTAATATTGGAGATATTTTAATTGTCTATCTCTATGTGGATAATCTTATATTCACTGGAAACTATCGATGTTTGTTTGAAGAGTTCAAAAAGGCCATGACGCTTGAGTTTTAGATGACTAATATCGGGCTCATGTCATACTACTTCGGCTTAGAAGTAAAGCAATTGGAATAAGGTATATTTATTTCTCAAGAAAACTATGTAAAGGAATTAAAATGTTTGATTGCAATCAGGTGAACACACTAATGGACAGCAAATTGAAGTTGTCAAAGTTTGTAGATGGATCAAAGGAGGACCCTTCTTTTTTCAAAAGCCTCAGTGGAAGCCTAAGATACTTAACATGTACAAGGTCTGGTTTTCTATATGCAGTTGGAGTAGTGAGTCATTTCATGGAATTATATTATTTTAAGAATGACTTCGGTAAACGTTTTTAATTATTTTCGATTTTATAATTGAGTTTTAAAACCACCAAGTAGTACAACTTGTGTTTCAACAACTCAAAGAATTAAAAAATGTCATTTCTAGTTAACCTTTAATAATAATTTTTATTTACTAATTTGTTTATAAATTTTAATTTATTAATTTCTCTCTGAAGATGAAATTTAGAACCACCAAGTTGTCACAACTTGTGTCCTAATAACTTGTATCACTTGTGTCCTAACAACTAAAAAGATTAAAAAGATGTCACATCTAATTAATTTTTAATGAAATATTTATTTTTGTTTTTTTTTTATGAAATTTATATTAAGTTATGAAGCAATGTTTTTTAAAATTAACTTTAAATGGGTTGAACTTGCATGAACAAATTTACCTTTTATTTTTTGTTAAAGCCTGAGCTCAACTAAGCAAAACAAACAAATTAAAAACATCCAAATGAAACCTTAGTTACTTACAAACTCAAAGGAGGGGGCTACCGTTGTGGCCATGAGTTGAAAAAAAAATAAAAGAAGCGCATTTGGAAAAGGAGTTACCTTCTCTACGGTGCGTCCGATACAGTAAAATCAAGCTTCGTTGTGGGAAAATACTTACGCTAGAAAAGTAATGATTTCGTTTACAGTTGTGGAAGAAATAATTATTAAATTATAGTCTTTAATCTGTAGTTACTTTATGAAATATTTAGTAGTATGTCAGGTTAAATAATTCCAATCAAATTTTATGAAAAATAAAATAATGAAATTCATGACAATGAAGTTTATTTTACCAAAAATCCACATGTATTTTAAATAAAAATGTAGTTGTAAGCCGAAACTAAAATAATTAAAAGACTGTGAGACATAAGAAAGTACTCAAAGAAACTATAATCTTAAGATGTAATTCCCTTGTAATGTCACAAAAATAAGCAGCACAACAACAAGATATTTCTTGATTTTATTCAAACTCGGGAATAAAATATATGTCAAGGTTAGTCCTCAACAATATGGATCAAGTTAGAAACATCAATTTAGTATATGACAGACCAACAAGATAAGGTATGTCATAACACATTTAGCATACTATATTAAATCAGACGAAAATAAACTCAATTATTCACCGAGAAAAATATTATCATTTTAATAAAATAGTCACATAAACATAGGCATCAACAAGACGACAACAATTTTCACATATATCAATGAACACAAAAAATGCACATGCGATTAGTATGTGTGATATGGAAGACTCATTGAATTAGATATATCACCACCCATACCAATTGAGAAATTTGTACAAAGCCATAACTAAAATACTGATAAAGTCATAACATTTTCACCCATGTCAATACAAACATTTGCACGAATTATACAAAGCCCTTCATGCATTCTATATGATGCATGACAATATAATGAACCAATTTCAAGTTTTCAAATATTTCTACAAGGATCATGTTGTCTAACCAAAAACCATATCTTACATTCTAGAGCTAAAAACATAGATATCGAACAACAATTCATTGGGGACTTTTTTTTCAAAAGGGATACTAAATATTCAATTTGTAGACACTGAACACCAATGGACTGACATATTCACCAAACCACTACCTGAAGATAGGTTTGACGTCATCAAGAAAAACCGAAAACCTTACCTTTATACCTGACAAATGTTGTAATAACTTCAAATTAGTTTAGCTTTACATTAGTTTTTATATTTTCTTGTAATATTTATGTTATTAAAAAAAACCAAAAGAAATAAATAAAAGAAAAAAACAAACAAGAAAGACAAAAAAAGTTTCACTTTCATTTCTTTTTGTCTGATGACAATAGAGAGAAAAAGATATTTGATAAACTGGGGGAGAAAATGATACTTTGACTTAGTGGAAGCCCTAAATTAGGGGGAGTCAAAGAAATATAAAGTAAAGTTATTATACATGAGCTATTCTTACACGTTCTTACTAAAATCTAACTAATTGATTGGTTAGTTAGTTAGTTACTACATTCAATTATTACATTACTTGAATCTAGTACTTTCCCAAAATTCAAGTATCTAAGTGATATTACACCTAGCATTTGTCTTAGCTCTTCAAATTTATTTGTCCTTAATTTCTTGGTCATAATATCAGCAATTTGCACTTCAGTTTGACAATATATGAGTTTGAGCTTATTCTTTCCAACTTGATCTCTTAAAAAATGGAACCTTGTTTCTATATGTTTGTTGCTTCCATGAGATACAAGATTATTTGCTAGATTTGTTGTTGAGATCTTGTCAATCATTAATGGTACTAGCCAAAAAGCTTCAAGTCACAAAGCTTGGCAAGCTGCATAGCTGCCAGAAATGTATTCTGCTTCACATGATGATAGGGCTATGGTTGGCTGCTTCTTTGAGCTCTAAGAAATTGAGGATTTCATGAATTTGAAGACATAGCCTGATGTGCTTCTTTTATCAGTCTTATCTCCACACCAATCAAAATTTGAATAACCAACCAGATCTTCATCTCATTGCTTCATTTTTCTGGAAAACAGGATTTGATGTTCTAGTGTCCCTTGAATGTATCACATGATCCTCTTGGCTACAGTCTAATGAATGTGATTGGGATTCTCCATAAATCTGCTAAGGACACCAACACTAGAGCATATGTTATGTCTTGTGTTGAACACGTACATTAGGAATCCAACAGCCTGTTTGAACAGGGTGCTGTCAGTCAGCTCCTCTTCAACTTATTTCCTAGCTTTGCATTGACTTCAATTGGCGTGATAGCAGGGTTGCAGCCAACCATGTTGTACCTTTTCAATATTTCACCAGCATATTTCCTTGGATGTATCATTAGCCTTTATTTTGTTTTAGTAAATTCCCTTCCAAGGAAATATGTTAGCTTTCCCAAGTTTTACATCTCAAATTCATTCTTAATGATCACTTTGAATTCCTCAATTTCATTCATATTGTTGTCAGTCACTAACTGATCATCAACATATAGACAAAGCAGAAGCATTGTTGACCTTCCATCATGTGTGTAATGCTTCACATAAACCTCATATTCAATTGTGCATTTGATGAAGCCAATGTTGATTAGAAATGAGTCAATCCTTTTGTTCCAAGCTTTTAGGGCTTGCTTCAAGCCAAAAAGAGTCTTTTTCAATATGAGCACCTTATTCTCCTTTCCCTTAATCACAAATCCTGGTAGTTGAGAAACATACACTTTTTCTTAAATTACTCCATTCAAAAATGCAAACATCACATCAAGTTGACGCATCAACCAGCCTATAGCACTAGCCAGTGCTATTACTAGTATGATTGTTTCAATTCTAGTCACCGGAGCAAATACCTCAGAATAATCTATCCATGTCCTTTGTAGAAATCCTTTGGCAACTAATCTAACTTTGTATTTGAAAATTGACCCATCTAGGTTGAGCTTGAGCCTGTAAACCCATTTGACTCATATTTGTTTCTGTTTTGGAGGTAAATAAGTTAGGCATCAAGTCTAATTCTTTTCAATTGCCTTGATCTCTTCTATTATTGCTTCTCTCCAAGGTCATCTCTTCATAGATTCTTCAACATTTAGTGGTTTTATATTAGCAAATAGAGCAAAGTGCACTAGATCTCCACTGTTATAAATCTCATGGTCATTGTGTATAATAGCGTTTCAGCAAGTGTACTGAATCGTTGCAAGTAATAATAAAACGGTATACCGAGTGTCAAACTCAAGGATTGCGTTTTACTATTGAATTATATTTAATTACTAAAATTGAACAAAAGGTTCCCAAGTTGATTGAAATAATATTTGAAATTAATAACAATAATAAAATTGATCTTTTATAATGAGAAAAATGCCAGGGATGAGTTTCACTTCGAATCCAACCTTGGTGTCTAATTTGATCCTAGTTACTGAATTCCTTTATTGAATTATTACCGAATTCTCTTTATTATTCTTGCCCTAATGTCTTAGTGACAGAACCTTTAATTCCAAAGTAACCCCTAATTCCTTAGTAGATTTAAGATTAGAATTAAGCATTACCGTATAGAAATTCTCTTGTAAATTATTGCTTTGCAACTAATTTAATTGGTATCATGACCTGCATCTATCCCTAGACTACAAATTCATGAATTTCTCCTCTCAAGCATTCGTAAAGTCCACTTCCGTTTCAAAATACAAATCGTAGAACAATTTAATGTTGATCAAGCAATAAAAAGCATTAAGCACAGAGATGAGAAAAACAATTCAATAAACTCATTCATATAACTAGAAATCAAATCAGAAAAATAAGGGTTTCATCTGGTTACACTCATCCCTAACAAATAGGGTTTAGTTACTCATGATAGAGATACAAAAGATAAGGATTAAAGAAGAATTACAAGAATGATTCATGGATGATTCTTGATAAAACTGCTTCAATGGCGTTAGAAACGGCCGTCTTTGAGTTTCTATGCTAGGGCACAAGTCTCCCAAGTTCCCAAGAGTCAAAAAGATCCAAAAAAGCAGTAAAAAATTGCGTTTTTATGATTGCTGATGTGCATCACGCGCTCCAGGCGCGCAGGGCGCGCTCCAGGCGCACGTTGGCAGAGCTGAAACATGAGAAATGCGCTCCAGGCGCGCTGGGCGCGCTCCTGGCGCACAGCATCTGCTGTTTGACGTATTTTGCATTTTTCTCATTTTTCGAGTCTGAATTTGGTCCCGGTGTCTTTATGAAAGTTGTGGATATGGATCTTAGTTTTCAATAGCACTTGGATTGACTCCAATTGGACATCTAGAACTCCAGATATGGCTGAAATACTCCATATAGGTCATGTTAATTTCTCACCAAAATTCAGCACTGCACTAAAACAAAGTAACAACGCAAAACTACGAAAAATCTCTACTTAATTAAGCAAATAAGAACAAAAACATTTCATTAAATCAAATAACTAAAATCAACAAAATATATTAAATAACTCATTAAATTAACTAATGATTAAAGATAAATAAGACTAAAATCAATAAAAATTATGCATATGATGAAGAGTCATCACAACCCCAAACTTAATCTATTGCTTGTCCCCAAGCAACAATTAATTTCAAATTTGGTGCAGTTAAAAGCAAACTTAAACTCAATTTCTCAATTCAAATCAAACTCAATTCTCAAAGTTTCAGCTACTACAAAACATCCATCATACTCTATGGTTGCTTACAAAAATAATAAGGTTTGTACACCTTGGCATTCATTTATCAAATTCAACTCTCTCTTCACACAATCTCACCAAAATTTCTCTCAAGTGTATAGAAGGGTTATGAATTTATCACTCAAATCCTAGAGCATGCATCACGCTACCATAGGCTTGAAAAAATTCTAGTTAGCAATCACTATGCAGCAAACACATACATTTTTGGAGGACTTTCGGGTTGTAATGGGGCTTAGGTAAGGGTAGGAAATTTTGAGATAGTAGGCTTTACTACTTGGAGTTAGGCATATATTTCCAAATTATTCTACCATTTTTTTTTCTTCACCTTTCTTTCTGGAGATTCTCAAATATTGACAAAAGAACCAAGAAGATATTATTTATCTTTTTTTTTCTTCTTTTCTTCTTTCTTCTTTTTGTGAGAATAACCACCCCAAACTTAAAAGGTTGCTATCCCATGAGCAACCCCAAACTTTGAATTTGATCAAGACAAGACAAAATTTTTCTACCTAACTCCAAGTAAGGTGATGTAATTGAAGTAGGGTTTTTGTTTTGTAATGTGGCTAGTAACCGAAATAAAGGGGCAAAGCTTAAAGGGGCTAGCAAAGGATAACATTTTCATAGGGTAGTTAGAAAGACTCAAACGACCAAATAAAATTGCCTCAATGTATGCATAAATTACAAGTGATGCAAGTCAGAATTAGTGCAAGTTCTGAAGGGATAACACATGTCTGGATAATCACACAACAAAGAATTTAAGTGTTTAGGCTCAAAAGCTCACAACTATGATAATAAGAAAGAGTATGAACTATTTAAATGATGCCAAACATGCCACTACAAAATTTATTTAGTGTTTTTTTTTTTAAATGCAAGTTAGACTTCAACAACCAAGCAGTAATCAACAATGCATGAATTAGTAAAACTTATCAAATTGAGCAATGATATGAGCAAAGAAATATAGTTTAAATTTCAAAATCCCAAACATAAAACTTAAGATCAAATGCAAGTTGTTAATAATTCTTCATCATGGTGCACGTTTACACACAATTAGAAAGAAACAAATTCAAATAACAAAAATAGGATTGCAAAAATTAAAAGTTACCTCTACCTGTGGGTTATCTCCCACAAAGCGCTTCTTTAAAGTCATTAGCTTGACGTCTCAACTATTGTCAAGGTGGCATATATGACAGAAAGAACAGATCATCCTTCTCACCAAGAGATACATATTTCAAGTGAGGAGGAAATTGCTTGAGTTCAATCAGTGGTGTCTTTTTCTCTGAGCGCTTGTCTTCATTCCCTTTCAACTCCTCCCATCTAGTAGGAAAATGGGGGGAGTAGGATGGTGTTGCTTCTAACATGGCCAAGACCTCTTCCACCTTTTGATATTCACTTTCTTTAACAATGTCTTGGGGTAGACATAACACTCTTTCTAATGGAAAACTGGATGCTTGATGCTTCATTTCTTTGTTGACTATAGTATCTAAGATCTCAATTCGATTGCACTCTTCTCTTTCTTTTGAATATTCCATGGCTTTTAAAATGTTAAAAGTGACAGTTTCTTCATTTACTTTTAAGGTTAAGGTGCCATCTGCCACATCAATCATAGCCCACCCTGTTGCTAAGAATGGTCTCCCTAAAATCAAAGGAATGTCACATTCCTCATCCATGTCTAGTACCACGAAATCCACTGGATAAATGAACTTATCCACTTTAACCAACACATCTTCCACCACTCCGTAGGGGTGTTTCATCGAGCGATCCGCAAACTGTAACATCAGTTGTGTGTCTTTGACTTTTCCAATGCCCAGTTTTTTATATATTGAAAGGGGCATAAGACTTACACTAGCCCCAAGATCGCACAAAGCCTTCCCAAAAGTTCTATTTCCAATAGTGCACGGGATTGAGAAACTTCCAGGATCATTGAGCTTCGGTGGCAGTTTCCTCTGTAGTATAACACTACACTCTTCGGTAAGCATAACTGTTTCACCGCCGATTTTTCTTTTTTTCGACAGAATCTCCTTCATGAACTTGGCATATGTTGGCATCTGTTCTAGTGCTTCTGCAAAAGGAATGTTAATATGTAATTTTTTAAAAACATCAAGAAACTTACCAAATTGTTTTTCAGTTTCTTCCCTCCTTAATCTTTGAGGGAATGGAAGTCGAATTTCTGGTTTTGGCAGTGGTTCCCTTTTTTGTACCACAGGTTCTTGTTCCTTTTCAAAAGCGATGTGATCCTCAATTGATGTCGGTGTGGCCATTTCCTCTAGGTGGGTTGAAGTCAGAGTACTTCTACTCTGTTTGGCTTCAGGTGGAACTTGTTCACTCACCTTGCCACTCCTCGTGGTCACTGCATTAACATTGTTTCGTGGATTCAGAACTGTGTCGCTAGGAAGATTTCCCGACGTTCTTTGTGCCATTTGTTGAGCAAGTTGACCCACTTGAGTCTCTAGATTCTTTATAGATGCAGAATGATTTTTATGGACGGCAGCTAGTATGCTTTTGTAATTTGACAGAAGCCACTTAGGGTTGTATATTTAGCGCTACCATCCCCTTCTTTATCTCAGCGGCGATAACATCTTTTATATGTTTTGAGAGCAACATCCCTTGAGCCAACCCAACCTCATAAGTATTCAATTCCAGCATACCACTTTTTGATTTGCTTTCGCAGTTTTTTTTTTCTAGATAAAAGAAAAGCTCAGCTGAGGACTAGCCTCGCATACAAGGTTAGACAAATTATGAGTAATGAACAGTTAAAGAAAGATAAATAATTAAGTAAAAATAAAAGAGTTTTAAACCATAATTCTTTTTTTTTTAATCAGAAATAAAATAAAAGAAGAAATTTTATTGCAGAGCAAAAAATTTCAATTCAGTAAATAAATTAAATTCAATAGTGATATGGCAATCCCCCGCAACGGCGCCAAAAACTTGATCGCGTTTCAGCAAGTGTACTGAATCGTTGCAAGTAATAATAAAACGGTAGTACCGAGTGTCGAACTCAAGGATTGCATTTTACTATTGAATTATATTGAATTACTAAAATTGAACAAAAAGTTTCCAGTTTGATTGAAATAATAATTGAAATTAACAATAGTAATAAAATTGATCTTTTATAATGAGAAAAATGTCAGGGATGAGTTTCACTTCGAATCCAACCTTGGTGTCTAATTTGATCCTAGTTACTGAATTCCTTTATTGAATTATTACCGAATTATCTTCATTATTCTTGCCCTAATGTCTTAGTGACAGAACCTTTAATTCCAAAGTAACCCCTAATTCCTTAGTAGATTTAAGATTAGAATTAAGCATTACCGTATAGAAATTCTCTTGTAAATTATTGCTTTGCAACTAATTTAATTGGTATCATGACCTGCATCTATCCCTAGACTACAAATTCATGAATTTCTCCTCTCAAGCATTCGTAAAGTCCACTTCCGTTTCAAAATACAAATCGTAGAACAATTTAATGTTGATCAAGCAATAAAAAGCATTAAGCACAGAGATGAGAAAAACAATTCAATAAACTCATTCATATAACTAGAAATCAAATCAGAAAAATAAGGGTTTCATCTGGTTACACTCATCCCTAACAAATAGGGTTTAGTTACTCATGATAGAGATACAAAAGATAAGGATTAAAGAAGAATTACAAGAATGATTCATGGATGATTCTTGATAAAACTGCTTCAATGGCGTTAGAAACGGCCGTCTTTGAGTTTCTATGCTAGGGCACAAGTCTCCCAAGTTCCCAAGAGTCAAAAAGATCCAAAAAAGCAGTAAAAAATTGCGTTTTTATGATTGCTGATGTGCATCACGCGCTCCAGGCGCGCAGGGCGCGCTCCAGGCGCACGTTGGCAGAGCTGAAACATGAGAAATGCGCTCCAGGCGCGCTGGGCGCGCTCCAGGCGCACAGCATCTGCTGTTTGACGTATTTTGCATTTTTCTCATTTTTCGAGTCTGAATTTGGTCCCGGTGTCTTTATGAAAGTTGTGGATATGGATCTTAGTTTTCAATAGCACTTGGATTGACTCCAATTGGACATCTAGAACTCCAGATATGGCTGAAATACTCCATATAGGTCATGTTAATTTCTCACCAAAATTCAGCACTGCACTAAAACAAAGTAACAACGCAAAACTACGAAAAATCTCTACTTAATTAAGCAAATAAGAACAAAAACATTTCATTAAATCAAATAACTAAAATCAACAAAATATATTAAATAACTCATTAAATTAACTAATGATTAAAGATAAATAAGACTAAAATCAATAAAAATTATGCATATGATGAAGAGTCATCACAACCCCAAACTTAATCTATTGCTTGTCCCCAAGCAACAATTAATTTTAAATTTGGTGCAGTTAAAAGCAAACTTAAACTCAATTTCTCAATTCAAATCAAACTCAATTCTCAAAGTTTCAGCTACTACAAAACATCCATCATACTCTATGGTTGCTTACAAAAATAATAAGGTTTGTACACCTTGGCATTCATTTATCAAATTCAACTCTCTCTTCACACAATCTCACCAAAATTTCTCTCAAGTGTATAGAAGGGTTATGAATTTATCACTCAAATCCTAGAGCATGCATCACGCTACCATAGGCTTGAAAAAATTCTAGTTAGCAATCACTATGCAGCAAACACATACATTTTTGGAGGACTTTCGGGTTGTAATGGGGCTTAGGTAAGGGTAGGAAATTTTGAGATAGTAGGCTTTACTACTTGGAGTTAGGCATATATTTCCAAATTATTCTACCATTTTTTTTTCTTCACCTTTCTTTCTGGAGATTCTCAAATATTGACAAAAGAACCAAGAAGATATTATTTATCTTTTTTTTTCTTCTTTTCTTCTTTCTTCTTTTTGTGAGAATAACCACCCCAAACTTAAAAGGTTGCTATCCCATGAGCAACCCCAAACTTTGAATTTGATCAAGACAAGACAAAATTTTTCTACCTAACTCCAAGTAAGGTGATGTAATTGAAGTAGGGTTTTTGTTTTGTAATGTGGCTAGTAACCGAAATAAAGGGGCAAAGCTTAAAGGGGCTAGCAAAGGATAACATTTTCATAGGGTAGTTAGAAAGACTCAAACGACCAAATAAAATTGCCTCAATGTATGCATAAATTACAAGTGATGCAAGTCAGAATTAGTGCAAGTTCTGAAGGGATAACACATGTCTGGATAATCACACAACAAAGAATTTAAGTGTTTAGGCTCAAAAGCTCACAACTATGATAATAAGAAAGAGTATGAACTATTTAAATGATGCCAAACATGCCACTACAAAATTTATTTAGTGTTTTTTTTAAATGCGAGTTAGACTTCAACAACCAAGCAGTAATCAACAATGCATGAATTAGTAAAACTTATCGAATTGAGCAATGATATAAGCAAAGAAATATAGTTTAAATTTCAAAATCCCAAACATAAAACTTAAGATCAAATGCAAGTTGTTAATAATTCTTCATCATGGTGCACGTTTACACACAATTAGAAAGAAACAAATTCAAATGACAAAAATAAGATTGCAAAAATTAAAAGTTACCTCTACCTGTGGGTTGCCTCCCACGAAGTGCTTCTTTAAAGTCATTAGCTTGACGCCTCAATTATTGTCAAGGTGGCATATATGACAAGAAGAACACATCATCCTTCTTCCATGCTCTACAACGCTTAGTTATCTCAAACAAAGAAGAGAAAAACCACTAGACATGACATTAGCAAGTTCAACAAATAAAAATATAAAATAAAAGAAATTTTTTTTCTAAGAAAATAAAAAATAAAAATAAAAAATAAAAAATTTTATTGCAGAGCAAAAAATTTCAATTAAGTAAATAAATTAAATTCAATAGTGATATGGCAATCCCCGGCAACAGCGCCAAAAACTTGATAGCGTTTCAGAAAGTGTACTGAATCGTTGCAAGTAATAATAAAACGGTAATACCGAGTGTCGAACTCAAGGATTGCGTTTTACTATTGAATTATATTTGATTACTAAAATTGAACAAAAAGGTTCCCAAGTTGATTGAAATAATGTTTGAAATTAACAACAATAATAAAATTGATCTTTTATAATGAGAAAAATGTCAGGGATGAGTTTCACTTCGAATCCAACCTTGGTGTCTAATTTGATCCTAGTTACTGAATTCCTTTATTGAATTATTACCGAATTCTCTTTATTATTCTTGCCCTAATGTCTTAGTGACAGAACCTTTAATTCCAAAGTAACCCCTAATTCCTTAGTGGATTTAAGATTAGAATTAAGCATTACCGTATAGAAATTCTCTTGTAAATTATTGCTTTGCAACTAATTTAATTGGTTTCATGACCTGCATCTATCCCTAGACTACAAATTCATGAATTTCTCATCTCAAGCATTCGTAAAGTCCACTTCCGTTTCAAAATACAAACCGTAGAGCATTTTAATGTTGATCAAGCAATAAAAAGCATTAAGCACAGGGATGAGAAAAACAATTCAATAAACCCATTCATATAACTAGAAATCAAATCATAAAAATAAGGGTTTCATCTGGTTACACTCATCCCTAACAAATAGGGTTTAGTTACTCATGGCAGAGATACAAAAGATAAGGATTAAAGAAGAATTACAAGAATGATTCATGGATGATTCTTGATAAAACTGCTTCAATGGCGTTAGAAACGGCCGTCTTTGAGTTTCTATGCTAGGACACAAGTCTCCCAAGTTCCCAAGAGTCAAAAAGATCCAAAAAACAGTAAAAAATTGTGTTTTTATGATTGCTGATGCGCGTCACGCGCTCCAGGCGCGCAGGGCACGCTCCAGGCGCGCGTTGGCAGAGCTGAAACATGAGAAATGCGCTCGAGGCGCGCTGGGCGCGCTCCAGGCGCACAGCATCTGCTGTCTGACGTATTTTGCATTTTTCTCATCTTTAGAGTCTGAATGCGGTCCCGGTGTCTTCACGAAAGTTGTAGATATGGATCTTAGCTTTCATTAGCACTTGGATGGACTCCAATTGGACATCTAGAACTCCAGATATGGCTGAAATACGCCATATAGGTCATGTTGATTTCTCACCAAAATTCAGCACTGCACTAAAACAAAGTAACAACGCAAAACTACGAAAAATCTCTACTTAATTAAGCAAATAAGAACAAAAAAATTTCATTAAATCAAATAACTAAAATCAACAAAATATATTAAATAACTCATTAAATTAACTAATGATTAAAGATAAATAAGACTAAAATCAATAAAAATTATGCATATGATGAAGAGTCATCAGTATACTTCAAACTCACTTAAATGTGTTGGGTGCTGTCTTCATCTAGCTTATGTGTCAAAAATCGTTAATCTTTCATCTACCCTTTTACAAATTGTCACCAATAATAAAAATAAAAATCCCTTCATCTAGCTTTTAATATTTGTGCCCAATTAATGCATCCCTTCATTTTCTCACTCTCTATTTTGTTATGAGTGAACTTGTATCTTCACTGCCACAAATGTTTCGATGGACTCCTAAACAAACATAAGGGGGGTGTTGCATACTATATAGCGAAGTTGGAAGCTTTGGGACTTACTGATATTAATTGGACACGAAATTGCGACGAGGACGCCACGACATAATTTCAGTATGTGTGGGTGTTTACAGGGTACATTCGTTGGTGTTCCACGATGGTATCGTATTTACCAGAGAGGTGTCTATGGTAGTTTGAGTATACTCAACACATCCCTCCTACACCGCTAATGCTCGTTGTACGTGATGTTTATGTTGGATGGAGTATGTACAAGAACTTTATTTGATCCCTTCGTACAAAATTGCATTCAGATGCATATTCACATGAGTCTGTTGAGGGATATATTCAATGGTACTATATGATATCTTATTGTTGAATGATCCCTTACATTGCTGCGTAACATCAATGCTTTGACGTTCCTATTGGTGTTGGTCCTGATAGGCTTGTTTGATGCTTGTTGGGAGACTTTTATGGGTCCTTGCTGAGAGACGTCAATAGTTGCATTATTAGAATAAAATGAATCAACATGCTCAAAGATTAAAGGGTCGTAATATATGTCGAATCCCTTCGGCTTTTTTCCTTTTTTCCTCTTCACATCACCATTTGTTTTGATCTTATCTAGTGATGCACACATTGTTGTTGTCTCTGGATATGCTATTTCACACAACTTGCTCTTCAATGCCCTCTTTCCAACAACATTAAGTGTTTTCCAAATTATATTCATCTCTGATGTAATGTCCAACTCTGAATCATTTTCCAACTTTTCTTCCTCTGGATCTCTATATATAGTCAATTTCCTCCAATGTATATGAACAACATCCAATGGGGTTAGAACACCTTCCAACTTGTATCGTGTCGACTCACATGCACAAGGTAATCCATGAGAGTTTCTAAGTACACAACGATAAATGGTTTGTTGTCCTATCGACCAATAAAATAAGTGATGATAACAACAATGATGAAGATGTTGGTAATGATCTTTTATTTGCAACATCACAACAACCACATGAAATTGATTCAACTGATGATGGTTTATATCTTAGAGATGATCATGATGAGGGAATTTGGATTAATCCATCGTTTCGTATTGTAAATGGACAAACAAATGTGAATCCCACCAGGAAAAGAAGAAGGGCATCTTAATGTACATGTTTAATTGTTTTATATAAGCCATGCATGTAATCTGAATTATTGTTGTAATCTGAATTATTGTTCTATTCTGGTTTTATTGTTGTAATCTGAATTATTGTAATATGAATTATTGTTCTATTCTGGTTCTATTCTGGTTTTATTGAATTATTGTGGTATTATAATCTGAATTATTCTGGTTCTATTCTTGTTTTATTGTTGTCTAAGAAGGCAAGCATAACTAGTGATTCAATTAGGACTTAAGTTTTTGGCTTTTGGATATTTTGGTTGATGGGTGGGGGATAAGGGTCTTTGGTGAAGTGCAT
>JBBPBR010000008.1:43475560-43489148 GCA_037974775.1 Cicer pinnatifidum | reverse complement strand
ATCCCTTCATTTTCTCACTCTCTATTTTGTTATGAGTGAACTTGTATCTTCACTGCCACAAATGTTTCGATGGACTCCTAAACAAACATAAGGGGGGTGTTGCATACTATATAGCGAAGTTGGAAGCTTTGGGACTTACTGATATTAATTGGACACGAAATTGCGACGAGGACGCCACGACATAATTTCAGTATGTGTGGGTGTTTACAGGGTACATTCGTTGGTGTTCCACGATGGTATCGTATTTACCAGAGAGGTGTCTATGGTAGTTTGAGTATACTCAACACATCCCTCCTACACCGCTAATGCTCGTTGTACGTGATGTTTATGTTGGATGGAGTATGTACAAGAACTTTATTTGATCCCTTCGTACAAAATTGCATTCAGATGCATATTCACATGAGTCTGTTGAGGGATATATTCAATGGTACTATATGATATCTTATTGTTGAATGATCCCTTACATTGCTGCGTAACATCAATGCTTTGACGTTCCTATTGGTGTTGGTCCTGATAGGCTTGTTTGATGCTTGTTGGGAGACTTTTATGGGTCCTTGCTGAGAGACGTCAATAGTTGCATTATTAGAATAAAATGAATCAACATGCTCAAAGATTAAAGGGTCGTAATATATGTCGAATCCCTTCGGCTTTTTTCCTTTTTTCCTCTTCACATCACCATTTGTTTTGATCTTATCTAGTGATGCACACATTGTTGTTGTCTCTGGATATGCTATTTCACACAACTTGCTCTTCAATGCCCTCTTTCCAACAACATTAAGTGTTTTCCAAATTATATTCATCTCTGATGTAATGTCCAACTCTGAATCATTTTCCAACTTTTCTTCCTCTGGATCTCTATATATAGTCAATTTCCTCCAATGTATATGAACAACATCCAATGGGGTTAGAACACCTTCCAACTTGTATCGTGTCGACTCACATGCACAAGGTAATCCATGAGAGTTTCTAAGTACACAACGATAAATGGTTTGTTGTCCTATCGACCAATAAAATAAGTGATGATAACAACAATGATGAAGATGTTGGTAATGATCTTTTATTTGCAACATCACAACAACCACATGAAATTGATTCAACTGATGATGGTTTATATCTTAGAGATGATCATGATGAGGGAATTTGGATTAATCCATCGTTTCGTATTGTAAATGGACAAACAAATGTGAATCCCACCAGGAAAAGAAGAAGGGCATCTTAATGTACATGTTTAATTGTTTTATATAAGCCATGCATGTAATCTGAATTATTGTTGTAATCTGAATTATTGTTCTATTCTGGTTTTATTGTTGTAATCTGAATTATTGTAATATGAATTATTGTTCTATTCTGGTTCTATTCTGGTTTTATTGAATTATTGTGGTATTATAATCTGAATTATTCTGGTTCTATTCTTGTTTTATTGTTGTCTAAGAAGGCAAGCATAACTAGTGATTCAATTAGGACTTAAGTTTTTGGCTTTTGGATATTTTGGTTGATGGGTGGGGGATAAGGGTCTTTGGTGAAGTGCATATTTATGTAAATTTGGACAATTTCAATTCTTAAGAACTATGCATGTAAAAAAAGTGCATGCCTTTTACAACGCTTTTTAAAAAAAGCGCTGTAAAAGGCCCTTTTAAAAATAAAATAATGAGATATTTTACAGCGCTCTTCTTACCAAGCGCTGTAAAAGACCCTTTTAAAAATTAAATAAAGATACCTTTTACAGCGCTTACATCAAAAAGCGCTGTAAAAGACTCTTGTAATTTAAAAACGCTTACATTTACGAAGTTCACTTAATTCAGATTCGAAGAGCGCTTAGCCAAAATCAATCTATACATCTCAAAATTTGGAAAACAAATGATCCTTCTCTCGTCAAAAACTAAATTGGCTCTGCACTTTATTATATTCATCAAATTTTTTTATATAAAGAGCCAACCAAATTCACAACTGATATTATTATTATTATTAATATTATTATTATTATTATTATTATTATTATTATTATTATTATTATTATTATTATTATTATTATTATTATTATTATTATTATTATTATTATTGTTAGAACATGTTGTATATTTGAGAGGAATTGAAATTAAAAAAAAAAAAAAAGAGAAGAAAAATAGAAAGTCAGAAAAACGAAGATTGATCTTCGCTATTTGGAGAATGATCCTATTCAACATTACTATTGTTCTTGGTTTTGAAGGCTTATAGAAACAGTTTTCTAGTGAATCAGTTGCAACAAACTTAACTACCTTCTAACTATATTCTAACCAACCTCTAACCATATTCTAACTACCTAATTACAAGTCAATTTGAATTACATCTAACATGCCTCCTAATTCAAAGTGATTCAATTGACATTAATACAAGATTGTTCCTTATCTATTTGAATTTCACCCTCTTCAAGTTCTTAGTTAGGATGTTTGTCTTTTGATAATTGATAGTGCAGTGCTCTAGTTTGATTCTTCCTTTCATCATTTGATCTCTTAAGAAGTGAAATCTTGTTTCTAAATGTTTGCTCTTTCTATGAACACTTGGATGTCTTGCGCATTTTTAAGCAAAATGTCCTTCTTCACCACACCAATAACACAGTTTGATGCACTTTGTAGATCTGTTCAAACAATCCTTGATTTTCTTAGACTTTATCTTTATCTCAGCTCTCTGATTCAACAATCTCTCACAAGCTTCATTTTTCACCGAAATCATGCCTTCTTCAGTCAAGGCACTCATGGTTAACAACACATCATATTTTTTTCCTTTGCCGCCCTGACCAATTGTAGTATTCAATGCTTCAAATTTCATCTTTGTTACCAACTTCATGTCATCTTCCGACAATCTGTCCAACGACTACAAATCAGTCTTGTTGCAAGCCAAACGTACAACAACTCTTGCCTTATTGCTAGGAGCTGCAACATGAGTCTTAGTTGCATTTACTAGATTTCCTTGGACCTCACTCTTACCATCATCATTAACATCGTCTAGTCCAATCACTTCCTTCTTTCTGTGAATAGAAATTGCATGAATCCTTCTCATGCTTCTTGGAACAATAGTAAGAGTGATTGGAACATTGACATCTTTGTTTTCTTGTTGAACATCACCTACAACAACTCTTGCTCTTACTTTGGGGTTGACTGTTTTCCATTTATTTGAAGTTTTACAAGTTGTGTGAGGTTGAACAGTTGGAGTACTAACATCACCTTCTCATGGATTCAACATCTCATCCAATCCTTCAACCTCCATCATTCTTGAAGATCTGGTTGACAATGTTGTTTTGAAGGTTCTGTTTCTGGACAATGGTGCCTTCAATACAAACCTGTTTGCACTATCAAACATCTTCATTTCACCATGATTCATCTTCATTGAATATCCCTTTTCAAGTAGTTGTCCAAGACTTAACATATTGTTCTTCATTGTTGGCACATACAACACATAACATATGAAATATTTCTTGCCATATTTCCTTTGAATCAACACTTTTCCTACTCCTTCTGCAATTACATTGCTATTATCTGCAAATCTAATCTCTCTTTTTACTTTCTCATCAATGCTTACAAACCAATCTTTGTGGCTAGTCATGTGATTTGAACAACCAATATCAAGAAACCAAAACTGAGACAAAGAACATTTTTCGTTTTTAACACCTTTTCCAGAACGATCTTCATTTTTAACACTTTTTCCATAACGATCTTCGTTTTTAATTGCCATCAACAAGACTTTTTCTAAAAGTGGAGAACGTTATCCGTTTGTGGTGGCCATCAATAACACATCCTATGAATTTGAATCCTCAACTGATGTTTAAGCTTCATCATCCTCTCTTTGGAGTTTCTTGGATTTGCACTTATTTGCAAAATGCCCCCATTTTTGACAATTGTAACATTAGATTTCTTTCTTGTAAAATTTCTTCTTGCCATTCAAATTCTTGCTGCTGTTGTCACTTTTATTATGATTTCTTGAACTTCCAGACCCTTCATCAGAATCACCAGTCTCTTTATCAGAATCATATTTATTGTACCACTTGAATTTACCTTTGTCTTTCTTGTGCTTCACATCACCTTGGTTGGGCTTCTTGCTAACTTGAGCCTGCACGGCCTGCACTTGAGATATTGAGGTTGCTGCACGCCTTTCTCTTACTCTCAGTTCATGAGCTTCAAGATAGCCTTGCAAATCCTCCACCTTTATCTTATCAAGATCCTTTGATTCTTCAATTGCCACCACTATGTGATCGTACCTTTGTGTTAATGTTCTAAGGATCTTTTCAATAACCACCACTCCAGATAACGATTCACCATTTGTTCCCATCTGATTAACAACAATCTGCACACGATTGAAGTAATCTGCCACAGCTTCATGTTCTTCCACCTGCAACAATTCGTATTGCCTTCTTAGCATTTGAAGTTTGATCTTCTTGATTTTTCATCACCTGTATAATACTTCACCAAGATATCCCATGCCTCTTTTGATGTAGATACCTTTGAGATCCTTTCAAAATTGTTTGAATCCACACTTTGTTGGATGTAAAACAATGCCTTGCAATCTCTTTTCTTGCAATCTTTGGAAGTTGTTTGTTGTCTTTCAGTTGGATTCGCACCAAGTTGTTCATAGCCATCTTGAACAATCTCAAACACTTCTTAAACTCCCAACAACGATCTCATTGATCCAGACCACCTCTCCCAGTTCTTCCCATCCAGAATTGGCAAATTCGATAGAAATCCTCCTCCATTCATGTCTTCTTTCTTTTCTTTCACTCACACTTGTGTTTCACAATTTTGATTCCCCCTCACACTTGCACTCGTGTTTCCCAAGGTCAATAACCCAAGCTCTTGATGCCAATTGTTAGAACAAGTTGTATATTTGAGAGGAATTGAAATTGAGAAGAAAAGAGAAGAAAAATAGAAAGTCAAAAAAACGAAGATTGATCTTCGCTGTCTAGAGAATGATCCTATTCAGCATTACTATTGTTCTTGGTTTTGAAGGCTTTTATAGAAACAGTTTTCTAGTAAATCAGTTGCAACAAACTTAACCACCTTTTAACTATATTCTAACTAACTTTTAACCATATTCTAACTACCTAATTACAAGTCAATTTTACATCCAACAATTATTATTAAAAATAATTTGCAACAAATAATTACTAAAACCATTTATAAAACCCAATGCATCTCTCATGAGCGCAAATCTTTAAGGGTACAACATGTCCTCCCCAAAATTATAGAGGTTACAAAACATCAAATGTCATCTATATGATCAAAAAGATATTACTCAATAGAGAAAATAAATAAAATAGAAGAAATAGAAAGATTTCACTTATTTTAAAAATGAGTTAGTTTATCAAATAAATAGAGATATACGAGTTAGATTCACGAGAGAAAAAATGACAAGTGCGAGTAAAAAATTTGATCAAATCAAATCTCACCACAAATAATATTAATTTTTTAAAATATTTATCAATATTTCTCATTTAAAAATGGATACAATTCAATTCAACTTTTGAAATATAATATAAATATACAACAAATTCATCATTAAAAAAAATGAAAAGAAAACTGAATAAAAGAATAACAAGTGGAAAGAAAAATAGGATAATGACGAAGATGATCTTCATGGTGGATAATATAACTCTGATATCATATTAACAATTAGAGTAAAACACAATAAAAAATAATAATTATAAGTGACAGAAATTATGTGAAATTTATTTAATAAAAAAAGTTAATTACAATAAATATGTGATACATTTTTATAGTAATCATAACTAAACTAACAAATTTTACTAACCAACTTGTAACACCTATAACTATTTATTTAATTTTTTTATTTATTTTTTATAAGAATTAAAGCTTGTTTACCCTATAACTACATTTCCACGAGAATTTGGTTGCGAAGTTTAGCCTTGAGATCAATGTCTACCAGAACCCTAGTGTAACGACCAAAAGATCGATCAAAAGACACACAATTAGTGGCAACATCAAGGCATATTGGTGTTCCAACACTAGAAGAAATTGCAAAAAGAATGTTGTGTATTCAATATTCTTTTGGAAGATTATTCAAACACAGTATTATTTGTGTTTGTTTTTGGGTATCTCAATTGATCTCTAGCGTCTACATTGTAACTCTCTAAAATTTGGTCTAATTCGTTAGTTTATATACGTCAATTCTTTTAAACAAGTACATATAAATTTTTTTAAAAGAAAATAATAACTGAAAAAATAATTACGCTTGAAGAAAATGCAGTTCTTGAAGAAATAATTATTAAATTATAGCCTTTAATCTATAGTTATTTTATGAAATATTTAATAATATTCAATTTAAATAGTTTCAATTAAATTTTTATGAAAATAAAATAATGAAATTTATTTTGCCAAAAATCCACATTTGTTTAAAATAAAAATGTAGTTGTACATCGAAACAAAAATAATTAAAAGACTGCCAGAATTAAGAAAATACTCCGAACAACTGCAATTCCGTATGCTATTTCCATGTGATGTCACAAAAATAAGTAACACAACAATCATTGTTTTTTATTTTCTCACTACAAGAAAAGTTATCATTACCTACAACAAATTTTAACTTTACCCACGAATATGTCGTAGGTAATGTAATATTTTCCATGGATTATCCACGAACACGAGTTTGTAGATAATTGGCTCGTAAGAAATTTTTACCCACACAAATGCCTTGAATAACGTTTACTCGATACATTTCTGTGGATAAACTTGATCACGACTTGTATGTTGATACCTTTACCGATGATATTTCCGTGGGTAATGTCAAGCCTAAAAGAAAACATTTATCCACATAATAGAAAGAATAAACTTAACCGATGAAATTTCTGTGGGTAACATCAAAATAGAAATTAAATAAAACTAAACCACATCATAACTCAAACAAATTAACTCTTTCATGCATTATTCATCTACCTTTATCTCAACTTCCTCAATTATCCAACATAAAATCCCTCAACAAATCCTCCAAGGTCTGAATAGTCCTCTTCATTTGTCCATCAGTCTTAGAATAATATGTTGAACTCAACCTCAACATTGTACCAGAATCCCTATGTAATGATCCCCAAAAGTGAGAAGTAAACTTTGGGTGTCTAACTGACATAATACTAGAGGATACTTTGTGCAGACTTTCATTAATACAAACTTATGCTAGCTTAGCCACATTATAAGTAGCTTTTACAAGTAAGAAGTAAGCAGACTTCGTCAATTTGTCTATGATCACCCAAATTGAATAAAACTTTATGAGTTTTTGGTAATGCCACCATAAAGTCAATATATATATTGTTCCAGTTCCATTATGGCATGTCTAGTGACAGTAACATCCCAACCAACTTTTGGTGTTTAACCTTAGCTTTTTGGGAGTTCAAACAAAATGCTACATACTTTATCATTTTGCTCTTCATCCCTAACTAACAAAATCTCAGCTTCAGATCCTGGTACATCTTCGTATTACCTAACTGAATACTTACTCTGCTCATGTGAGCCTCATCCAAGATAGTATTCGTTAACTCTGCATTTTCGAGTACACAAAAATGTTCATTACATCTCAAAATATTGTTTTGGTCCACTCTGAATTCGGGTGCCTTGCCAATATCAATCAATATCCTATTTTGTTGAATTATTTCACCCGTCTCTTCGAACATCCTAATATCCCCCTTGACACGACACGACAACCAGTCCATCCAAGGGATTACTCCCAAATTCTGGAGGGGAATACAAAAATAAATCGACATTAAATTTCATGCCACGACAATCAAAGGGTATTATAAATATGCAATATTAACAATCACTAGTTCTGCATATGGTGTAGTGATGTCCAAATCAAAAGGTAATGGAGTAACAGACAATTGCTTGAATTGCACACGATTCAAGGAAATAAAAGAAACATGTTGCTCTAGAATCAAACAATACTGAAAAAGACTTCCCAACAATAAGGCACTCACCTTGGATCAAATTAGATGAAGATAAAGCTTCATTTCCATCCATATGATCTACACGTCCCTGAGCAGTTGGAGTTGCAACATTTTAGTTGTTAGAAGTGACATCGTTCTTGGGATCGCAACATCCTCTTGAAGCCTATCTCAAATTATGGAAGCTGTATCAAACTCGAACTCTGTTTGGGCATTCACCTACCATGTGTTCTTCTTTTCCACATAGATAGCACTGAATAATGTTCACCTAGTTCAGTCCAAGATTTTGAGGCCTTTGACCTCCCCATTTTGTGGTTCGAGTCGGTGTTGGTCCTCCTATATCCCTTCTGTTCAATCAACCTCATTTCATCAACTCCAACTTCTTACATTTTTCCACTAGCCCTTGGTACCAATGAATTGCCACGGGCTCTACATATTCCTAGATTTCATATTAGAGACCATTCTTGAACCTTTTACACATGTAGTCTTCATCCAACTGGTTGCTAAAGTAGCACTTGTGGCTCAAACATGGCTGCGTATTCAACCTGGTGCTTTTTTGGAAGTATTTGTGTAAGAACTTTTGTTTAAAGGCATCCCGAGTAAACATTTTCCTCCATAATTCTTTTAGTACCTCACCACCAATAAATTGGTTTCGTACTCCACCTTCGTTTTCCCCAAGCAATGGATAATCTTGAAGACTTTCTTGATTTCTTGCAACTATTGGTCGGCTGGTCTAAGTCATGCTCCCCTTTGAATTTCCGACGTGTCTTGTCGGCGGAATTGAGCCAGTCCTTTTGCTGCAACAACAACTTCTTCCCTCTAGTTCCCTTAAGCATCACGTTGGAATATGATTGCTATTTGCTGAGTAATTGCAGGAACCATTGCATTCATGGCTTGAATTTCTTTTTTCGTGTCTCTTCCTATACGGGGAATGGGTTGGGTAGGAGATGTTCGATGAATAGTTTGGTGCAACATTTTGCTTCCTACATTTCTCGAGTTAGAATATACACTATGATCTAGTCACGGCCCCTTGGATTATAAATAACTTCCCATTCATACTTTACTGTAGGTTTAGGTCATATGGTGAATCTTGAACTTGAGGGTTTCTAGGAAAGAAATGTGAGTCAACAAACCACTTATTACCAAGTCTTTCCTTAGTCATGACCCTTGAAACACAACTTTTTACAGTATTATCCTCCCTTATTGCCATGGGGGTCATACATTAATATTTGACTAATAAGTTATCCTACAATAATTGACTTAATTGCAATTTTGGTTCCCCTATTTTAGCTGAATCACAAAAACAGTCCCATTTTATTTCTCCCCAATTTTAGTCCCCCAAATAGAATTTTGATCCAAAACTTAATGAAGTGTCAGTTTTATTTTTACGATTATTTAAGACACACTATGATTCAAGATCTCGTGGTGCAACAATTGTACATGAAATCTATGATCATAAATGATATAGTGTGGCTTAAAAATATAACATTTCATCAAGTTTTTGACCAAAATTCTGTTTGGGGGACCAAAATTGGGGATAATTAAAATGGGGGGACTACTTTCATGATTCAACTCAAATAGGGGGACCAAAACTACAATTAAGCTACAATAATTCAAAACCACAAGAAATCAAAGGACACACATCAATCAAGGCATGAATCATACATGATCGTCTCACCCCATAGTCTAAGGACCTATGCTTTGATACCAGAATGTAACGCCTTGAAATTTGGTTCAAGGCAATAGCTTAGAAAACGTCAATTCTTTAAAAATAATGTGGATATATATTTCTTTAAGGAAATAGTATGTGGGAAAATAAATACGCTAGAAAAGTAATGATTTCGTTTATAGTTGTGGAAGAAATAATTATTAAATTATAGTCTTTAATCTATAGTTACTTTATGAAATATTTAGTAGTATGTCAGGTTAAATAATTCCAATCAAATTTTATGAAAAATAAAATAATGAAATTCATGACAATGAAATTTATTTTACCAAAAATCCACATGTATTTAAAATAAAAATGTAGTTTAAAGCCGAAACTAAAATAATTAAAAGACTGTGAGACATAAGAAAGTACTCAAAGAAACTATAATCTTAAGATGTAATTCCCTTGTAATGTCACAAAAATAAGCAACACAACAACAAGATATTTTTTGATTTTATTCAAACTCGGGAATAAAATATATGTCAAGGTTAGTCCTCAACAATATGGATCAAGTTAGAAACATCAATTTAGTATATGACAGACCAACAAGATAAGGTATGTCATAACACATTTAGCATACTATATTAAATTAGACGAAAATAAACTCAATTATTCATCGAGAAAAATATTATCATTTTAATAAAATAGTCACATAAACATAGGCATCAACAAGAAGACAACAATTTTCACATATATCAATGAACACAAAAAAATGCACATGCGATTAGTATGTGTGATATGGAAGACTCAATGAATTAGATATATCACCACCCATACTGATTGAGAAATTTGTACAAAGCAATAACTAAAATACTGATAAAGTCATAACATTTTCACCCATGTCAATGCAAACATTTGCACGAATTATACAAAGCCCTTCATGCATTCTATATGATGCATGACAATATAATGAACCAATTTCAAGTTTTCAAACATTTCTACAAGGATCATGTTGTCTAACCAAAAACCATATCTTACATTCTAGAGCTAAAAACATAGATATCGAACAACAATTCATTGGGGACTTTTTTTTCAAAAGGGATACTAAATATTCAATTTGTAGCTGAACGCCAATGGACTGACATATTCACCAAACCACTACCTGAAGATAGGTTTGACGTCATCAAGAAAAACCGAAAACCTTACCTTTATACCTGACAGATGTTGTAATAACTTCAAATTAGTTTAGCTTTACATTAGTTTTTATATTTTCTTGTAATATTTATGTTATTAAAAAAAACCAAAAGAAAGAAATAAAAGAAAAAAACAAACAAGAAAGACAAAAAAAGTTTCACTTTCATTTCTTTTTGTCTGATGACAATAGAGAGAGAAAGATATTTGATAAACTGGGGGAGAAAATGATACTTTGACTTAGTGGAAGCCCTAAATTAGGGGGAGTCAAAGAAATATAAAGTAAAGGTATTATACATGAGCTATTCTTACATGTTCTTACTAAAATCTAACTAATTGATTGGTTAGTTAGTTAGTTACTACATTCAATTATTACATTACTTGAATCTAGTACTTTCCCAAAATTCAAGTATCTAAGTGATATTACACCTAGCATTTGTCTTAGCTCTTCAAATTTATTTGTCCTTAATTCCTTGGTCATAATATCAGCAATTTGCACTTCAGTTTGACAATAAATGAGTTTGAGCTTATTCCTTCCAACTTGATCTCTTAAAAAATGGAACCTTGTTTCTATATGTTTGTTGCTTCCATGAGATACAAGATTATTTGCTAGATTTGTTGTTGAGATCTTGTCAATCATTAATGGTACTAGCCAAAAAGCTTCAAGTCACAAAGCTTGGCAAGCTGCATAGCTGCCAGCAATGTATATTGCTTCACATGATGATATGGCTATGGTTGGCTGCTTCTTTGAGCTCTAAGAAATTGAAGATTTCATGAATTTGAAGACATAGCCTGATGTGCTTCTTTTATCAGTCTTATCTCCACACCAATCAAAATTTGAATAACCAACCAGATCTTCATCTCATTGCTTCATTTTTTTGGAAAACAGGATTTGATGTTCTAGTGTCCCTTGAATGTATCACATGATCCTCTTGGCTACAGTCTAATGAATGTGATTGGGATTCTCCATAAATCTGCTAAGGACACCAACACTAGAGCATATGTTATGTCTTGTGTTGAACAAGTACATTAGGAATCCAACAGCCTGTTTGAACAGGGTGCTGTCAGCCAGCTCCTCTTCAACTTATTTCCTAGCTTTGCATTGACTTCAATTGGCGTGATAGCAGGGTTGCAGCCAACCATGTTGTACCTTTTCAATATTTCACCAGCATATTTCCTTGGATGTATCATTAGCCTTTATTTTGTTTTAGTAAATTCCCTTCCAAGGAAATAGGTTAGCTTTCCCAAGTTTTAAATCTCAAATTCATTCTTAATGATCACTTTGAATTCCTCAATTTCATTCATATTGTTGTCAGTCACTAACAGATCATCAACATATAGACAAAGCAGAAGCATTGTTGACCTTCCATCATGTGTGTAATGCTTCACATAAACCTCATATTCAATTGTGCATTTGATGAAGCCAATGTTGATTAGAAATGAGTCAATCCTTTTGTTCCAAGCTTTTAGGGCTTGCTTCAAGCCAAAAAAAGTCTTTTTCAATATGAGCACCTTATTCTCCTTTCCCTTAATCACAAATGCTGGTAGTTGAGAAACATACACTTTTTCTTAAATTACTCCATTCAAAAATGCAAACATCACATCAAGTTGACGCATCAACCAGCCTATAGCACTAGCCAGTGTTATTACTAGTATGATTGTCTCAATTCTAGTCACCGGAGCAAATACCTCAGAATAATCTATCCATGTCCTTTGTAGAAATCCTTTGGCAACTAATCTAACTTTGTATTTGACAATTGACCCATCTAGGTTGAGCTTGAGCCTGTAAACCCATTTGACTCATATATGTTTCTATTTTGGAGGTAAATCAGTTAGGCATCAAGTCTAATTCTTTTCAATTGCCTTGATATCTTCTATTATTGCTTCTCTCCAAGGTCATCTCTTCATAGCTTCTTCAACATTTAGTGGTTTTATATTAGCAAATAGGGCAAAGTGCACTAGATCTCCACTGTTATAAATCTCATGGTCATTGTATACTTCAAACTCACTTAAATGTGTTGGGTGTTGCCTTCATCTAGCTTATGTGTCAAAAATCGTTAATCTTTCATCTACCCTTTTACAAATTGTCACCAATAATAAAAATAAAAATCCCTTCATCTAGCTTTTAATATTTGTGCCCAATTAATGTATCCCTTCATTTTCTCACTCTCTATTTTGTTATGAGTGAACTTGTATCTTCACTGCCACAAATGTTTCGATGGACTCCTAAACAAACATAAGGGGGGTGTTGCATACTATATAGCGAAGTTGGAAGCTTTGGGACTTACTGATATTAATTGGACACGAAATTGCGACGAGGACGCCATGACATAATTTCAGTCTGTGTGGGTGTTTACAGGGTACATTCGTTGGTGTTCCACGATGGTATCGTATTTACCAGAGAGGTGTCTATGGTAGTTTGAGTATACTCAACACATCCCTCCTACACCGCTAATGCTCGTTGTACGTGATGTTTATGTTGGATGGAGTATGTACAAGAACTTTATTTGATCCCTTCGTACAAAATTGCATTCAGGTGCATATTCACATGAGTCTGTTGAGGGATATATTCAATGGTACTATATGATATCTTATTGTTGAATGATCCCTTACATTGCTGCGTAACGTCAATGCTTTGATGTTCCTATTGGTGTTGGTCCTGAGAGGCTTGTTTGATGCTTGTTGGGAGACTTTTATGGGTCCTTGCTGAGAGACGTCAATAGTTGCATTAATAGAATAAAATGCATCAACATGCTCAAAGATTAAAGGGTCGCAATACATGTCGAATCCCTTCGGCTTTTTTCTTTTTTCCTCTTCACATCACCATTTTTTTT
>JBBPBR010000008.1:43428108-43465761 GCA_037974775.1 Cicer pinnatifidum | reverse complement strand
GAAGAATATCATTAATGTTGATGGAATTATGAAATGAAGAATCAACAACATCAAACTATTATCTACAACAATATCATGATACTTAGAACCATGAGAGTTACTACATACGAAGAGGTGGCAAAATGGATGAATTGGATGAGGTTAAATTTAAATTTTGATTATCATCAAAATAATTTAGTAATCCATTACAATCCCTCTAAAAGTTGTATAAAAATATCCAATTTAATTTGTAAACTACATGTTTTTGATGAAGACAAAGATCACCAATTATGGTCAATGCAACAAGATCAAAAGGAAGATAAAATATCTTCATTAATAAGCTTCAAATCCATACATTAGATGATAAAATGTAAAGGTAGATGATACAAACCAATATTTCAATTACATGGGAACAAGTCATATTTACATATGCATTTAAAGCATTTTCAAAAGTCAAAACAACATTAACAAAGTCTTAAAAATCATATTTTTGACCAAAAAAATAAGTGTATTCGAATACAGCATCTTGTATTCGAATACAATGCAAGTCAGAAGCAAAAATCTCAAAGTTGTATTCGACTACGACTATGTGTAGTCGAATACACTTCAAGTCAGTGGCAAATTTTCACTAATCTGTATTCGACTACACCAATGTGTATTCGAATACAAGATGTAATTTTTGAACGTTACAAAGAGGTGTATTCGAATACACATATCCTGTATTCGAATACAACTGGAAACAATACAATTTTTCAGATCTAGAATGACTCTAGAACATTGTATTTTTTCATCAAACCTGTTGGATCAATGGCCACGAATCTAAAGAGATGCTTATGGAGTATAAATACCCCATAACTTCAGATCAAAGAATACACAATCCTTGAATCAATACCTTGAACAACTTTGAACAAAATTCGGATTTTTTTACAAAGTACTTGCATTTCATTTTCATATCATTCAATAAGATTCTCAAGTACTTGAATTGTTATTGGATTGTTTATCAATATAACTCTCCTTATTCTTATTCAAACCATATTGTATCACTTGTAAAGGAAAGTAGTATTTTCCTAAAAGTAGCTTCATCTAAGATAGTGGTGTGCTATCTTAGAAGTGTTGTTAGAAGTTTGTAGCAAGAATCCCAGGGTGGGAGTTGTACATTTTCTGACAATTAGTGGATCAATCTCTTGTGGTGTGCAAGAGGACTGGACGTACCCTTGGTTATAAGGGGAACCAGGATAAATCTAAAGTGTTCATTTATTTACTGCACTTTATTATTAGTAGACACTTTATTAAACTCAGAAAATTAACCTACCATATCACTAAAAACACTAAAATTTACTAATACCTAATTCACCCCCCCTCTTAGGCGTACTTCTATACTTACAATTGGTATCAGAGCAGGTTAAGGTAACTTATTCCTCGATCAATTACTCATGGCTTCCGCACAACCTGTTTTTAGAGACGGTGGTAGCAGTACCAAGCCACCATGTTTTGTTGGGGAGCACTATGATTTTTGGAAGATACGTGTGCAAGCGTATCTTGAAGCACAAGGAGACAACATATGGGATGCAGTTGAAAATGGTCCTCACATTCCAAAAACTGTCATCAATAACAAAGAAGAAATAAAGATAAAAAGTTCTTGGAGTAATGATGATAAAAGAAAAGTGTTGTTCGATAAGAAGGCTAGGACTATATTACAATCTACACTAGGAATGGATGAATTTTTCCATATATCTCACTGTAAAACATCAAAAGAAATATGGGATACGTTGGAAGTAACTCACGAAGGCACCATTGAGGTAAAAAGATCTAAATTTAACACACTATCACAAGAATATGAGTTATTTCGATTGCAGCCCGGAGAATCGTTTCTAGACTTACAGAAAAGGTTCTCCCACTTAACAAATCATTTGACGGCACTCGGAAAAATCTTCACCAATGATGATTTAAATCTAAAAGTACTAAGATCATTGACAAGGGTCTGGCAACCAAAAGTGACAGCAATCTCCGAAAAGAAAAGCCTATCCAAAATGTCTCTTTCTACACTATTTGGAAAACTTCAAGAGCACGAAATCGAACTTGGAAGGTTAGAACAAAATGAAAGTCTAGAAAAGAAGACCAAAAATATTGCTCTAAAGACCGAATCAAGAGAACAAATCAAGGACGACAATTCAGATGAAGATGAAAACATTACTTCTCTTGTTAAGAAATTTGATAAGTTTCTTTAAAATGACAGAACCTTCAAAAAGAAAAGTTTCAGATAGAACGATAGTTCTACTTCAAATCAAAACTTCACTTGCTTTGAATGCGGAAAACAAGGACATATCAAAGCAGATTATCCAAACCTTGCTAAGAAGAACACCATCAAAAAGTAAGACTTCAAGAAGGCATATATAGCTTGGGAAGACAACGAAGTAAGTTCATCTTCAGAAACAGAAAGTGAAGAATGCGCCAATGTTGCATTAATGGCATCACATCAATCAGATGATGAAGGAGAGGTTAGTAATATAGACTCTCCTTATCATAATAAAACTAATAATGAATTAATTATAGAATACAATGATGCTCAAAACGCAATTAAGGAATTACTTATTGAATGTAAAAATCTGTGTAAACTAGTGTCAACACAAAAGAAACAAATCTCAAGTCTACAAGAAAAAGTTGACATTATGGAGAAAATTTCTGAAAAACTAAAACAGAATTTTACATGCAATAAATGTGATTCCCTCTCTTTCAAAATTGTTCAATTAAATAGGATAATTGAACGATACGAAAAGGGACAAATAGGATTAGAAAATGTGTTAAATATGCAAAGATACTCCAATGACAAAAGTGGTCTTGGATATTCAAAATTTGATAAACCAAACTTGAATAAGACTATTTTTGTTAAAGCAAGTAATCAATCTAATCAAGAAAAGACTATAGTTATGAAAAAAGATCATCATTATAAAGAGAGAATTATTCAAAATAAATCTCATATACATGCTACTAAAAATAGATTTAATCCTACTTGTTCTTATTGTGGTCTTTATGGTCATACACCTAATGCCTATCACATTAGAAACATTAGTGTTCCAAAAGGGCATTACGTGTGGGCAAAGAAAGGTACATATACTTTTTCATCTTTCTTCAAGATCTAAAATTTCCTCTTAATAAATTGTTAGAATTAATTTCTTGATGTTTATTTTCTTTTAATATGTGAATATGTGCCTTACATGTTGAAATTTTCATGAAAAATTCGATAATATAGCCGAATACAAAATGATTGTATTCGAATACATGCTTTTCCAGAAATTCATGTATTCGAATACAACCCATGTGTAGTCGAATACACGTTCCCAGAACAATGTGTATTTTTACCCTTATTTATGTTTATATGTTTGGAATTGTATGCTTCTATATTTTTTCTTCTTTTTGATCATGTCAAAAGGGGGAGAAAAGTTGGTATTGTTGTTGCATTACAAACCTTGTAGGTACTCAAACAATTTTTCAATTAATCACATACAACGGGGGAGTACGCATCTATTACGGGGGATCAATGATTCAAATTATACAATCTCCCCACAACAACAACATTTTGTCATAATCAAAAAGGGAGAGAATGTAAACTACATGTTTTTGATGAAGACAAAGATTACCAATTATGGTCAATGCAACAAGATCAAAAGGAAGATCAAATATCTTCATTAATAAGCTTCAAACCCATACATTAGATGATAAAATGTAAAGGTAGATGATACAAACCAATATTTCAATTAGATGAGAACAAGTCATATTTACATATGCATTTAAAGCATTTTCAAAAGTCAAAACAACATTAACAAAGTCTTAGAAATCATATTTTTGACAAAATAAATAAGTGTATTCGAATACAGCATCTTGTATTCGAATACAATGCAAGTCAGAAGCAAAAATCTCAAAGTTGTATTCGACTACGACTATGTGTAGTCGAATACACTTCAAGTCAGTGGCAAATTTTCACTAATCTTTATTCGACTACACCAATGTGTATTCGAATACAAGGTGTAATTTTTGAACGTTACAAAGAGGTGTATTTGAATACACATATCCTATATTCAAATAAAACTGGAAACAATACAATTTTTCAGATCTGAAATGGCTCTAGAATATTGTATTTTTTCATCAAACCTGTTGGATCAATGGCCACGAATCTAAAGAGATGTTTATGGAGTATAAATACCCCATAACTTCATATCAAAGAATACACAATCCTTGAATCAATACCTTGAACAACTTTGAACAAAATTCTGATTTTTTACAAAGTACTTGCATTTCATTTTCATACCATTCAATAAGGTTCTCAAGTACTTGAATTGTTATTGAATTGTTTATCAATATACCTCTCCTTATTCTTATTCAAACCATATTGTATCACTTGTAAAGGAAAGTAGTACTTTCCTAAAAGTAGCTTCATCTAAGATAGTGGTGTGATATCTTAGAAGTGTTGTTAGAAGTTTGTAGCAAGAATCTCAGGGTGAGAGTTGTACATTTTCTGACAATTAGTGGATCAATCTCTTGTGGTGTACAAGAGGACTGGACGTACCCTTAGTTATAAGGAGAACCAGGATAAATCTAAAGTGTTCATTTATTTACTGCACTTTATTATTAGTAGACACTTTATTAAACTCAGAAAATTCAACTACCATATCACTAAAAACACTAAAATTTACTAACACCTAATTCACCCCCCTCTTAGGCGTACTTCTATACTTACATAATCTATCCATTAAAAAATAAATTTTTTTATCCATTATCATATTTTCAATGAATGCATATCTATATAATTACTTTCTTTTGACCATTTTAATAAATTTATTTTAATATTTGTTATTATATTTAAAAATAATATATCTTATTTTGATTAAAAATTCTGTGTTTTTTTCTTAAAAATTTGTTTGTGATATTATTTTAAAAATCAGTTTTTTTTCAAAAAAAAATGTAATTTCTAAAATTAATTTTATTTATTATATTAAAAAACTGTATTTTTTAAACTGAAAAAAATTAAAAAGTATAGTTTATAAGAAAAAATGTTTTTGTAATATTTTTAAAATAAAAATAATAAATTAAATATGATTATTTATTAATAAAGTAAAAGGGAGGGTGGCTGGTGGTAAGTGACGACGGAGCTCTGACGATTTCTAATGGTTGGTGGCAGAGTTATGACCCCTCACAATAATTGGTGCCAGAGCTCCGGTAATCCACTCGTCAGTGACGAAACTCCGACGGTCATCACCACCAACCACCACCAATATTATAAATATTAATTAATAATAAATAAATAATATTATTTCTATTTTTTAAATAAATTACCTATTTTTAATTAATAAATGCAAAAAGTGATTTTTAAAGAATTTGATGTTTAGAACTAAAAGACTGCCTGTGAGGAAAATATTTTTCTTCTAAAATAATAATTAAATTATTTTCATAAATCACTTACTTTGTAAATTATAAAAATAACAGTTTTCTTAAATTATTTTAAAAAACTGTTTTTTTCTATAAATTATAAAAAAAAACTAATTTTTCTGTAAAAACAACATTTTTTAAAACAAAATAAATAATAATTATTAAAGATATTCATTTTATAATATATAAATGTAGTCTATTAGATTTAATTAAAAAAATATGTTATCTAGTGGAATTTAAAAAATGGTTGTATGGATGGATTGTATCCAATCTATTAACCAATTTGTAGTTTTGTGGATGAATTTGATGGATTGATGAGTGGATGAGTTGGGTGGATGATGGTATAATGGATGAAATTGACACCCTAATTATGATGAGGCTCAATATGCTCAATTATCCTTTAGGTATGCAAATTATGAATAATACAAGAACTACTTAAAAATAATAATTGACAATTTTAATGTTTTGTCAATTGAGAAACTGATATTAGTCTCTCAATTGAAATTGAGGAAGAAAAGTAACTTTGTAAAAATAAAAGTTTTGAGAAAAATGAATTGCACTAGGATATCTAACAGCAAAAGATGAATCATCGAGAAAACTAGCAATAGCCAACACTAAATTAGAATGGCACTACAGTGGAATTGTACCGTGCACTCTCCACTTTTACCTTCCACCTCCTAATCATATGAAAAAGACCATATTATCCTTAGTTTTATGTATAAAAACTCCAAAAAAATTCCATTTTTATTTTTTCACCCACTTCATTCGAAACTTTGAAATATTCGAACTTGACCCTACCAAACCTTTGAAAGTTTGAAACCTCCGAAATTAAAATGTAAGACAAAACTCGAACATTTCAAATATTCGAAACTGTTTTTTACCAGATTTTCGAAAGTTTCTATGATGATGAAACTTTCGAAGTATATTTTTCCCATAAATAATGAAACTTTCGTTGAACAGGAAAGTTTTGAAATATGAAAGTTTCGAAATGCAAAACTTTCAAAATATGTTCAGTTTCGAAAATTTGGTATTCATGGAAAGTTTTGAAATGCATTTTTATTAGTAATAAATAGTAATAGATTAATAGTAATAAATAATAATAAATTTATAATAATAAATTAATAGTAATAAATTAATAGTAATAAATAATAATACATTTATAGTAATAAATTTGATATCTAATTCCAGAAGTTTCAGTAATTTTTAAAAAACTTTTGAAATTTTCGAAATGGAATTACTTCGAAGGTTTGAAATTTTCGAAGTATATGTGCTTCGGAAGTTTCAAGTTCATCCCAACTTTCGAAACTTTCTGGAAAAATACACTTCGAAAATTTCATATTCATCCAAAGCTTCGAAAAATTATGGAATATTTTATTTTGAAAGTTTGGTATTTTTCCAAAGTTTCGAAATTAATAATTTTTTATGCATAATTACATTTCAAAAGCTTCCAATTTCACAAAATTTTCAAAAGTTGGGGGTGGAAAACTGGAATCAAAATTTTTTCCATGATTTTATACAAATAAAACAAGGAAAAAATAGCCTTTTAAAAAAAATTGGGGGTACGAGGTTAAATAGAGGTGCACGGTACAAAACTCAAAGTTATAATGGGTGTAACCAATACTAAACTAAATGGGCCTAATACCAAAAACCTAACAGGTCCAATGTCAAATTACATACAATTCATTACACAACAAAATAATTAGAAAATTGAAATTAAAATTGTTGGAATAGAGGGGGTGATGTGTTAGATTTCTTGTTGTACATTCCATTCTTGAATATTTTAGATTGAACGATTTGATTTTTACAACACAATAACTAAATTAACATGCATGTAAGATTTAACATGTTAGATAAATTCTAGGTTGGTTTTAGAGAACTATGGTCACCTTCAAGGTTTGACATGGTTAATGAAAAGATGTCTTTGATTTTACTAAGATGTGGATAATTTATTCAAAAAATTTCAAAATCAATCTTTGGCTCACCTAAAAATTAAATCAGGCAACAAACATCGATATGTAAAAATAGTAACAAATATATATTTTATGTATATTTCAAAAGTAAAAAAGATAACATTTATAAGAATATCATTTTTTTCAACAATTATGCGATTGTTTTTGCCAAAAGTCGTCTAATTGAATTTGTTCTAAAAATGAATATGATCCAAACTTAGAAACATCGATGAAGACGATGAACGTGGGCTTGTTTGTGTGATGTTATTTCATAAAAATCGTTTTCCTATGTAAGACGATGGCAGACAAAACTAGGACTCAGTTCAATTATATCTATAAGAAAATGGATGTTGTAGCCCTTCTAACCAGATTTGAGCTCTAATTAATAAATATGAGTGTTTAACAAACATGCAAACATAAGAAAGGACAACAAAAAGAAAACACGTAATGAAAATTGTGCAATCTAGCATGAGTTGATTAACAACTTCTATCCGTAAAACAAAAACCACTTTAAACATAAAAAGTGACATGAAAATTCAAAAGAAATTTGAAAAACTTCGACTAATTGATAACAATTTTTGTTTAAAAAAAAAACATGAATAACCAATTAAAAAAACTAAACACGTCGCATAAAATAATTAATTCTATGTTTAATATTTTGTAGAGTTGTCAAAATTACGATAAATTACTGTAATTTTACAAAAACTATCAATCGTAACTTTTAAAAATTACAACAACTTACCTTAATTCTGACAACTCTAATACAAAAGTTTAGAGACAAAACAAAAACAAATTCACTTGATTGAGAAAGTTCAATTTCAAAATTGTTTTATAATTTAGCTAATTTCAATAATAAATTTGTTCAAAATAGAATTTTAAGATCTAAATTGGTGGAGTAACAAACATATCAAAATTTAAAATTGATTTTTAATAAAATTATTTTAAGATCGAATCGATTGAAAGTACTTGAATTTGATTTTCTATTAACGCAATCATTACTCAAATTTTATTTATTTTCATCTAAAATCCAAATTTAAAAACTATAGAATTAAAACAAAAAACAAAAAATTCTTTAAGAAAATCTTACCATGAGACACATGATGTGAGCAATAAATAGGAAAATCAATGGCATGAGATCCCAAAAGAGGTAGTCTCCCCTGACGCGCATAAGATTTAAGAGCTTTTTCAATATCACAAACAAGATCATTCTCATTCACAACAATTAATAATGGTCCCGAACTACCCACAATATTCATTGATATCAAAATCCTATTAGTGTTGTTATTCTTCTTACTTTTCACTCATCAATGCTCCAACTTTTGCTTTTCTACAACACTGTTTTCTCTAACGTGCTTTTTTTCTTCGCCATTAATAGGCGTTTCTTGTGTGTTCTCGATAGAGGAAAAATCAAAATCATATTTTTACATGTTATTGTTCGCGGAGTTTGCTTAATCTTTTATGTTACATACTTTTCTCAAGTCGCTATTAAAAACATTTTTTCTTCTTTCAAATCTGAGTTATTATTATAATAAAAAATTAATTACTTTTAAATTATTTAATGTGATTATTTTTAATATATTATTTATTTAATTCAAAAAAATTAATATAAGTAATTGAGTTTTTGATATTTAAAAAAGACAATTAAATAAATTTAACTCATGTGAAGTCTAAATAATTATGACGATCATAACTAATGATAAGAATGAATTAATTCCAACAAGAACTATTACATGATGTAGAATGTGCATAGATTACTAGAAGTTGAACAAAGCTACTAGAAAATATTATTTTCCTCTACCTTTCATAGATCAAATGTTGGAAAGATTAGCAGGGAAAGCCTTTTAAATGAAATTCATATCAATTATGCAACAACTGAGAAGAATTACTTGCCATAGTTTTTGCTTTGGAAAAGTTTAGATCTTAACTCATTCGTTCCAAGATTGTGGTTTACACTAACCATGCAACTATCAAAAGATGAGGTGACCATAAAAGTAAAAGAGATGTTGAAATAATTTCCTGAATAAAATTTCTTCCTAGTGCAAGAACGACCATGGTTTGCTGATATGGAAAATTTTAAAGTTGTCGGTGTTATCTCTGAAGATTTTAATTGGCAGTACAAAAAGAAATTCCTTTGAGATGCCAATCAATTTGGAGGGGATGATCCTTATTTTCAAAGAATTGCCGCAAAGGATCTTCCAGTGGCGGATCTTGCTCAAAATATTAGGGGGAGCAACAAATATTAACTAAAAGATTATAATTGAAATTCATAAAAGTTATATAGTTTTATCAAAGATTCAACATAATATCAATACACAATAAAAATATAATATGTGAAAAGAGACGTTTACATTGAATTAAAGTTGTGCCTTTCGTTCTCCTAAAGCCTTGAAATCATCGATAATTGAATCAGAACTAAAGGTTTCAGCTATTTCTTTTTCAATATAAAGCATCATATTGTCAGCAAGAAATTCATCCTTCATCTTGTTACGCAATCTTGTCTTGATAATCTTCATTGCTGAAAATGATCTTTCTGTAGTAGCTGTAGAAACCGGAAGAGTTAAGATAAGACGAATTAATCGATCAATCAAATAATATGTATCCGCCTTCCCTGTTTTTTTTAGAGCTTCACATAACTCAGACATAGTTGACAAGCTATTCAAATCTGGATTACTAACAACGTCAAGAATAAAGTGCTTCAATTGAAATCTCAAATTAATTTTATCTTGACAATTAAAATCCACAGGATAAAATTTATTTACAAGAGCACATATATTATCCATATCAAATGCTTTGTAAATATCTTTAGGAACCAAACTATTGCTTAGACTCAAAAGCTCCATTGTTTGCGCACAAAATCTGTGATTCAATTCCTGCAATTGTTGATCAATTGTAACACAAAAGAGATTCACTCTATATTGTTGACCCACTGTGATGTGATCATGTTGATGACGAGCGCGTCCTTCGCGCTCTATATAAATAGCATTACAATCGGGGGAATCAATATCATGCTGCTCACAAAATAATATCACATTTTTCAATAAATCATCCCAACCATCATCTCTCAACTTCTGAATTAATATTTTTGTATTATCGACTAATTGCATTGCATTAAGTATATCTTGAGATTTATGTTGTAAAGCTTGACAAAGATGATATGTAATTCCCATAATCTCTTTCATCATGTGCAAAATCAATATAAACTCAAATGATTTCATAAGCTTATAAGCAGCATTAGCATTACCACGTGTAGAATAACATGTTCCATTTCTTCTAATATCTTGAAGAACTGCACAAGTTGGATTATACAAATTTATCATACTACAAATAGAAGAAAAATGTGAGCTCCAACGAGTATCGCTGGCTCGTTTCAAATTGCAAATCTGATTTTGTCCACTACCACTTTCAAGTTCACCAATCTCCAACAAAGTTGAAATCTCCTCTAATATGGCACTTTGCAATTCATCATGTCGCTTACTAGAAGAACACAAAATATTGATGATAAAAGTTAAGTGTGAAAAGAAATCATGAATAGGAAAAACTTCTCTAGAAACAGTAACCAAAGCAAGTTGTAATCTATGTGCAAAACAATGTATATAATAAGCATAAAGACAATCTTTGAGAAATAATGCTTGTAATCCATTCCACTCCCCTCTCATATTACTAGCACCATACCCTTGTCCACGGATATTTAAAACATCAAGACCATGAAGGGAACATTTTGAACCAAGATGCTTGAAATCGTCTTGGATGCTTGTCTCCATTTAGGGGATATTTTTCAATTACACATTGATAGGGACCCCAATTAAGATAGGCTATTCGAACTTCATCTCTTTGATTCACCGGGTATTCCCAAATTTGGAGACGTTTTTCGGGGTCACATTCTAAACAATTGACATCAAATTTATTCACCATGATTTTTTGAATCTTACAAGGCTGCTCATCTGGTTGAACTGTTTGATCACTAGAAGGATGCTTTTCAGGTGTTGATGTTGAAGCTTTGCAATTTTCAACTTTGTCGGAAACTTTCTTCTTGAAAAATGCATCAATTTTCTTATGTTTAAACATTGTTTCACTCCTAAAAAAATATACAAATTAATTAAAATAATTCACAAATTAACTAAAATAAACAACACAAAATATCAAACATGAGATATATAAAACAAATAGATTCATGTAGGAAAGGAAATATATTTGCAATTATATGGTAGTATGGTATAAAATAAAACATCAACTATAGTTTGACCCATTACCTAGTGTTAATAATAAATTATGCTATAAAATAAATAAGAATCAAACATGATTTAAAAAAATTATACGAATATGTCAAACTCAGATTAAAGACAAACCACATATATTGTAAAATAAAAATAATATACAACAACAATAATGAAGTTAAATGTGGGGAGCTTTTGTTTCAAATATGAATTATATACATAATGAAGTTAATTGTATTTTCTTTGTCTTGTGCATTAATGTTTTTTTAATTGGTTAGCTTTTGTTTCATGATAGTTTAAAAATATATGCCAATATTTTGAAGATAAATTTTAAATGTGAGATATAGAGTAACAATAAATTTAAGTTGATTACTTACCAAAAAGCTACGTTGATACTTGATAGGGAGAGTAAGTGAATAGAAGAAGGCCAGAGAGCAATATGAACTAATTACTGATAGAATAGGAGGGAGGGACACGGAGAGGAGAAATTGAAAAGGCGGATGTTAGTTTCTTAAAACCATAAAGGTTTGAGGGATATTTTAGTAATTATTATTATTTTAATAAATAGGGAGGGAGGGAGCCGGAGAAATTGAAAAGGTTACTTTTTCAAAACCACAAAGGTTTAAGGGATATTTTTGTAATTATCACTATTAATTTAATAATCTATTTTTATTACCTATATAATTTTTTTTTTTTAAATATAGGGGGTGCCATGGCACCTGCCCGCTCCTTGGGTTCTTCAATCTGGATTTTAGTGGCTCACTATTTTTCAAATATACTTATGATCATGTTCAAAGATGTGATAATTGCCAAAGGTCAAAGAGCATCTCAAAAAGACATGAAATGCCATTACATAACATACTTGAAGTGAAAGTGTTTGATTGTTGGGGGATTGATTTTGTTGGACCATTACCCTCATTCTGTTGGGGAGTCCGGAGGAGCACAACATTCGGAATGGGCTAAACAAGGATAATCTTTTAGTCCAATCAACAAATATGCAGTTTATTAATTTTCTCCCCTCTGGCCACAACTAAGTTACCTCTGGTGAGTTTCTATTTTCCTGAACCAAAGTGATTATCATAACCACCATCATCAAGCACCTGCACAAATATCAAATTAAAGCGAACATCTGGAGCATGTTTGACTCCTCTAAGCAACAACTGCACTCCCATGTTGGTATGCAAACAAACATCATCAATACCAACTACCTTGGACACACCATCATTACCCATCTTCAACACTCCAAAGTCACCAGAAGTGTAAGATATGAAGAACTCCTTCCTTGGTGTAACATGCAGTGTAGCACCACTATCAATAATCCACATGCTCTCATCTGATACAAGATTGACTGAGTCATAGTCACGGAGAATAATCAGATCATCACAAGTAGCAGTAGTAACACAGTCATCATCATCATGATTCTTATCTCTTTGCTTACTGTTATTGTTTTTGCTCTCCCTTTTCCATATGAAACAGTTCCTCTGTATGTGCCCCATTTTGTGACAATAGTTGCACTCCATATTCTTGTGTCTGGACTTGGACTTACTTCTGTTGTTCTCTCTACTCGCACTTCTGTTATTCTGTATGTTCCCTTTCGGTTCCTTTCTTTGACTTCGACCCCTGTTCTCAGTGACAAGTACCTCGGAATGAGATGAAGTACCTTGTGCCTTCCTTCTCATCTCCTCATTAAGAACACTTCCCTTTACACTTTGCAAAGAGACAACACCATCAGAAGTTGAGTTTGTAATCGAAACCCGAAAAGTTTCCCAAGAATCTGGTAGAGTATTCAGTAGCCATAGTCCCAACACTTCATCATCAAATTTGATACCCATACCTGACAATTGATCTAGGAGCCCTTGAAAATCATTTAAGTGATCTGAAATAGAAGTCCCCTCCTTGTACCTCAAATTCATCAAGGAGTTCAACAAATACAACTTATTATTCCCTGATTTAGAAGCATACAAAGATTCAATCTTCTTCCACAAGGATCTTGCATGTTCCTCATTAGCAATGTGATTATAAACATTGTCTTCTACATATTGCCGAATAAAACCACAGACCTGCTGATGTTCAAAACTCCAATCCTCATCAGTCTTAGATTTTGGCTTCTCACTAGCAAACACAGGAAGATGCAAATTCTTCACAAATAACATATCCTTCATTTTTCCCTTCCATAAGTGATAATTAGTGCCATTCAAACAAATCATTCTATTTGTATTTGCCTCCATCATTCAAACAAGTCAAACAACCCCTTAACCAAAGAGCTCTGATACCACTCTGATGGGAAATTCAACAACAAATAACAATAACAACTCTAATAGAGCAATATGCAGCGGATGATCAATTTCCCAAACTTGCTAGAATCTGTGAGGAGCAATCAACAAATAATTACAGCAAATAAAATCACCATCACAAAGGACACAATAATTTTTAACGTGGAAAAACCTTCTCAATGTGAGAAGTAAACAACCACGGGACCAAACCAGTAATAGAGCTTCACTATGATCAAAATATGGGTACAAGAGAGTTTCAAATATGGCACAAATTCGTGCTCAGTAACCAACCAAAAACAGCAAGGTAACCAGCACAACAATCAGCCAAAACAATGAGAAAACAAGCATGAAATTGATAACAAAGTTCAGCAAAAAAACCAGAAAAACTGCTACTGTCCGTGTTCAATTTATCCCACCTCAGACCTCTGATCGACGATCCAAACGGTCAGATTGAAGTACCACGAGTCACGAACCTGCTGTCCAAATTTCAGCCCGATCCGACGGTGAACGAAGGAGAAATCGCGAATCTAGTACAGCTGCTCTGTTTTATGCGAAAATAGGTTTTACTCTTCCTCTCTCACTTTTCTCTTTGCCTCACTCTCTGAATTCAGCTCTCTCTCTAGCCCACTAATCTGACCTCTCTCCACTTGGTTAAGTGAGACTTATGGGCTTGCACGTATTGGGCCTTTCTCTACATAGGAAGGGAGCCCAAAACCCAACACATTCTTCGCAAATGAGTATATCTTAGTTGAAGTCGACGATCTGACAAAGTGAATGGATGTACCACTTAAGAAAGTCTTGGAGCATTATAATGTCTGACACAAAGTCGCGTCTCCATATCACCCGCAGACCAATGGGGAAGCTGAGGTATCCAATAGAGAAATCAAGAGGATGCTTGAAAAGACAGTTGCATCATCAAGAAAAAATTGGTCAATGCAATTAGATGACACATTATGGGCGTACATGACTGCTTACAAAGCTCCAATTGGTTTATCTTCTTTTCATATGGTTTATGGTAAAGCTTGTCACCTTCAGGTAGAAATGGAACATTAAGCTTTCTAGGCTTTGAAATTCTTGACTTTTGATCCTAAGTGAGTAAGAGAAAAGAGGAAATTGCAGCTTCATGAATTAGAGGAGATGAGGTTGCATGCTTATAAGTCTTCTAAGTAATACAAGCAAAAAGTGAAGTTTTATCAAGATAAAAAATCATGAAATGAGAGTTCATACCGGGCTAAGAAGTATTTTTGTTCGATTCTAGGTCGAGGTTATTCCCTAGAAAATTAAAATCAAAGTGGTCCGGACCATTTGGTGTGAAAGAGGTTAAACGTTATGGTGCAATTGAACTAGAAGACTCAAAAATCAAAAGGAACGTGACATTTAATGGGCAAAGGCTCAAACCTTACCTTGGTGGTGAAGTTGAAAGGCTCACCATGGTGATTCGTCCCAATGATCCTTGAGGTCACATGATGGGTTAAACTAGTGACGTTAAAAGAACGCTTATTATGAGATAACCCAATTTTCTATCCCTTTCACTTTTTGATTTGATTTTATAGTACTTATTTTGTTTTCGTTGTTTGTGATTGATCTGATTTGATAGTCTTACGTTTTGTTTTATGTTATGTGTTGATAGTTGTGGTGCGGTAAATGGTAAAATGGATTTAATTGATAGTATTTTAAAAAAAGTCTACTTTAATTTAGATAATATTTTAAAACTAAAAAGGAATATCTCATTGACACAAGCTAAGCAAATTATTGATGACGGATAAATTTGCTAAGCGAATTTCACATTAAAAAAAAAAAAAAGGTTTTTCACAATCCAATTCACTTAAATAAATATTTACATGACTCCCTTTATCGATTCGCTAAGCGAAATATTTGGCTTAAGGAATTGTGCGTGGAAAATTTGTGTTTTGGATTAGCTTGGCTAAGCAAATTTCCTTTAACTTAGAATTTCAGTTTTCTTCCAATCACAGAAATGACACCCACAACTTTCAACCACTCTTTTCAATGACTCACCCACACTCATTTACTACTCTCACACATCATCTCTTACCCCCTGTTTTCTTCTTCTTTCATACGGTTGCTTTTTTACCCACACACCAACCTAAAAAAAATAACTCTCACATCACATGTGAAAATATGTTAAGCAGTGTTTATTTAAGGTCTTATTTAATAAAAAAAAGTTAAATTTAGATGTTTTTAAAATCTATTAACTTAAACAGAAGAGTTTATAAAAAAATCTATTATATATATATATATATTATTAATATTATTTATTATTATTATTATTATTATTATTATTATTATATATTATTAATATTATTATTTATTATTATTATTATTAATATTTTATTATTTATTAATATTAATATTTGTTACTTAATAATACACCATTCACCTCACCTATTTCCACCTCTACCTCTAACACACAAAAATATTATCTTCTCCATTCTCTCATCTTCCTCCTACTACACGGTTCCTCTCCATTACTCACTAACACAAGCATCTTCTTTTATTCTCCTTTTTCATTTCTTCAGAAAGGTAAAGTCGGCTTTCACTTTGTTTGATTTTTTGTTTTGTTGAAGTATTAAACTAAGTTGAGAATTCTTGAATTTTCCATCTTTTTTATGAGAATGCTTGCCTCTTAATGTGTTGCATGCAAACTGTTTGATGAAATGCCTAACTTGATTGGATGTTGTTTTCAAGACTAAATTTGTTTTCGTAGACACTTAGTTCATTTGCTATGGTTAAACCCTTGCTAGGTACATTTTGGTACTAAGTTCTACCCAAAGTACTTTTGAATAGTGATGAACTTCTACCTTGATTAAAAGATAAATATTGTTATGAAATTGAGAAATTACTAGAAAAGTAGGAAGTTGAGTTACTAGGATTGAGACATGTGTTTTATAGTGGAAATTTTCTCTCACTCAATGCTGAAATAAGTTTGAATGTAGGTTGTCTGCTCAATAATTCTTCCTCCATGTGTCAATTCATTATGTCATAGGGTAATTCAAGTGGAAAAAAATGTAGCATGATTATGTTTTTCAAATTCACTAAGTGAATTTACTTCTAGCTAAGCGAATTTGACAGACCCTGTCTCTATTTTCTGTTTTCAATTTTGACTTAATGAGTTAAATGTCTTTTCATTTCTACTTTACTTTTATCTTAGTATTTGTTTGTCCCATTAAAGTTTTTTATTGCTACTTCCTTGAATACAACTAATTTTTTTTATTTTGTTCCATCTCCACTAAGTTGAGTTTCAGAAATGGCTTAAAAAAAGCAAGTGCAAGAATCCGCTCAAAAGAAAAGAAAGACAACTCAATCAAGTTCTTCCCGAGCACCTCTTGCATATGATGACACCAGATTTGACAGTGTTGAGCACGAACGGCATTATAACCAAGTTAAAAACAGGCCTCTAATAATTGAAATAAAAGTGTACTTGGCATGTGATAGCAAGTACACAACTTTTGGGCAAGAAATTGACAGAAGAGAGTGGAGAGTTATGGCATACCCTCCTAAAAACATTAATCTTGAGATTATTAGGGAGTTCTATGCCAACACCTATTGAGCCAATGATGAACCCAAAGAGGAACCAACTGCAAGAATCTCTTAGGATCGAGGACATAGTGTGCCATATGATAGAGACACTATGAACACTTATCTAAATAACCCATTTGATGTTGTTCTTGATGAATTAGATGACTTTGGGAAACAGGCAGCTCATGGAAATTGGGATCATTATCTCATAGCTACAGATTTGTGCAAACCAAAGAAAACATATGAATTCGGGCCAACTGGCACACCAAATAGCCAGAGTTATCTCTAACGAGATTCATGAGATTCTCACAGCTGAGCCACGTGCAAGAGCAAATGCCAAGAAGCCTATAGCTTTTCCGCCTTTAATTATTGGTCTATGTGAGTCACTACATGTTTCTATTCCATCAGCGTTCCATATCATGAGGAAATGAGACATCAATGATGCATGTATCCTTAAATATTGTGAGAAGACATCGATGATCAAAGCAATTGTTTCTATCTTGAGAAATATGTTTACACTATTGAATTTTTTTTAATCTCTTCTTATCACTATATGCATGATACATGGATATGATCAAGGCAATTGTTTCTATCTTGAGAATAAATCACCTGACCTAAAAGCTTACCGGTGAGTGAGTCCTTTGTGCTTAATATAAAGATTTTGCTTTTTTTTTATATTAGAACCTTAAACCAAAAGAAAAACAATAAATACCCCCAGTGTCTATAAGAATAGGAGAGAATATCTCATTATTATTATGATTTGTTCTTTATTTATGATTGAGTCTATATTTCTCTATAAATAGATATTAATATTGAGTCTTTTGTAATCAAATTAACATAAAACTTTTATCAAATAATATTCAAGCTCTTATTATTTTGCCTTCTCTTTTTTCTTAAAATTCCACAATTTCAACATGTATTTAAAGCCTATTTTGATACTCTTTGAACAATCTTTTTGTTGTCTCGCTTCCTAGTTCCCAACAGTTATGGAATACAATCTTAGTTTATGTTTTCCAACTTGATCATTCTTTTTTCAAACCACTGTCGCGACACATTTCAACGTCAGTTTCACTCGTTTCTATTCAATTCGCTACTATTGCCATCACTACCACGTTTTTCAACGACTTTTCCGACAAACGACCAGTCGAAAGCCACAACATGCGCCTTACTGTCCATCGCGCATCAAATCCGTGCATTACCACTTTTCCCTGGTATCAGAAAAAGGTTATAGTCGACTGAACTCAACTCGCCAGGAAACTGTTATTACTAATTTGAAATAAGATAAGTCTAGAACCATGTAGAATTTCTATGTAAGAATTTGGAAGTGCTTTAATTATAGAAAATTGTGGGAAATATTTAGAAGTGGGTATTAATTAGGAAGCTCCTAGAAATGTGTCTAAAGTTTATTTATTTGTACCTATAAATACCTCATTGTACTTGACATTAAGCATCAAGTAAATTGTTAGTTTTCTATTATAAATAATTCCTTTCTTTCTCTAGTAAAGTGGTATCAGAGCTTGGTTGTGAGAGTTGAGAAATGGCGACCTGTGATTACACTACTTTCCACTTTCCTCTTCTAAAAAAAAGAGAGTTATGAAAAATGGTGTCTTTGCATGAAAACATTGCTTGGCTCTCAAAGGTGTATGAGAGATTGTTGAAAAAGGCTATGATGAGCCACAAGATGAAGAGGGATTGTCTCAAGTTGAGAAGGAGGTTTTGGCAAAGACAAGGAATAAGTATCAACAAGCTTTTACTCTAATTCATCAATGTTTGGATGATTTTATATTTGAGAAGGTTGTCGATGCTACAAGTTCAAAAGAAGCTTGGAAGATTTTGGAGAAATCACCCCAAGGCATCGACAAAGTGAAGAAGATAAGACTTCAATCTCTAAGGGGAGATTTTGAAGCTTTGAAGATGAAGGATTCTGAATCAATTTCATATTATTGCTCAAGGGTGAAGACAATTGTGAATCAAATGAAGAGATATGGAGACAAGATAGAAGATGTTCGTGTAGAGAAGAAATTTTTTCATTCCTTGACTCCTAAGTTTGATTATGTGGTGTGTGTTATTGAGGAATTAAAAGATATTGACTCAATGTGCATTTTGGAATTATAAGGTTTATTACAATTTCCAGAAGAAAAAATGAAGAAAAGGCAAGAGGAGCCATTAGAGCAAGTTCTCAATATCAAAGCTTCGTTGAAGGATGATAGAGGATTCAATAGTCCAAACGGACATGGACGTGAACAAGGATGAGGACGAGGACGAGGACGAGGACATTGTCGTGACCAAGGAGGAAGAGGAAGAGGTTTCAACCATGAATCAAACTACAAGAAAGAAGTCATTCATCGCCAAAAGTTGGTGGAAGATGAAGAGGTTATGGCTATTATCAATGTGAAAAAAGGTATGACAAATCTAAAGTTGAATGTTATAATTGTCATGAATTTGCCATTTTTGTTTGGAATGACGTAATGCTCCTAATCAAGAGGAACAAGAGGCTAATCTTGTTGACGAAGATGAAGGTTTAACTTTGCTGCTAACACTCAAGGAAGTAGAGAGAGATGCTAATAGTTCATGGTACTTGGACAATGATGCAAGTAACCATATGTGTGGATGCAAAGAGAAATTTGTGGAGCTTTAATGAAAAGATGAATGGAAATGTTTCCTTTGGAGACTCATCAAAAGTAAAATTGAATGGAAAAGTATGATTCTAATCTCTTCTAAAGGTGGGAGCCATAAGTTGATTAATGATGTATACTATGTGCCTAAATTAAAGAGTAATATTTTGAGTTTGGACAAACTTCTTGAAAAATGATATGAAGTTCTCATGAAAAATAACATCTTTGGCTTAAAGATCAAAATAACAGTTTAATTGCTAAGGTTCTTATGTCAAAAAATAAAAGCAAAATGTCGAACCTAAAAACTACCGAAGCAAAATGTTTGAAGATTTTATGTCGAAAAATAAAAGCAAAATGTCGAACCTAAAAACTACTGAAGCAAAATGTTTGAAGATGAGTGTACAAGATGAAGCATGGTGTTGGCATATAAGGTATGTCCATTTGAACTTTGGTGCACTTAAAATAATGGGAGAAAATAATATGGTGAAAGGGATACCCTCAATCAATCATCAAAATCAATTGTGTGAAGGTTGTCTTCTTGGAAAGGAAGCTAGAATTTTTTTCCCTAAAGAAGCTACATCAAGAGCAACTAAGCCATTGCAACTTGTGCATACCAACTTGTGTGGACCAATCAATCCATCTTCATTTGGTAAGAGTAAATATTTCATTCTCTTTATTGATGATTTTGGTCGAAAAACTTGGATTTATTTCTTAAAAAAATCAGAAGCTTTTGTTGCTTTTAAGAACTTCAAAGGTCTTGTAGAAAAGGATAATGAATTTCACTTCGAAGGAGTTTAATGAATTTCGTGTAACTCATGGAATTCAGTGTTCGTTGGTAGTTCCAAGATCTTCGCAACAGAATGGAGTAGCCGTGAGAAAGAATATAACTATTTTGAACATGGCAAGATGCATGATAAAATCCAAAAGGATGCCAAAGGAGTTTTGGGCTGAAGCAGTTTCTTGTGTGGTCTATTTGGCAAATCGATCTCTGACTATAAATGTAAATGACCAAACTCCTCTAGAAGCATGGAATGGAAGGACGCCTAGTGTTAATCACTTGCGTCTCTTTTGGATCATAGCATATGCACATGTGCCACAACAAGAAAGATCCAAACTTGATGATCGAAGCATCAAACATGTCTTTTTTGGCTATGATTCACATTCTAAAGGTTACAAGTTGTACAACCCATGCAACAATAAGGTAGTGGTGAGTCATGATGTTGAATTAGATGAAGATGCAACATGGAATTGGGAGGATCAACAAGAAACAAACTATAATTTTCTTCCATATTTTGAAGAAGATCAAGAGGCTACAACACTAGTTCAAGATGCAACTCCACCATTTTCACCTCCTCTTTCACCTACTTCTCTAGATTAGTTCAAGCGAATGACCAAGCAACTAAAATTACTCTTGACCTTGAAGATTTGTATTCTCTCTTAGCGAATAGTGAGCCATTAAATTATGGAGAGATAAAAGGTGGAGATAAGCCATGAATGAGGAGATCAAATCCATTGTGAAGAACAACACTTGGGAATTAGCAACTGTTCCAAAAAGGTCCTGAAGCAATTTGAGTCAAATGGGTGTATAAGACTAAAAAGAATGCTAATGGAGAGACTGAAAAATACAAAGTAAGACTTGTTGTTAAAGGCTACAAACAAAAACACGGAGTTGACTATGAAGATGTTTTTGCACCAGTTGTTCGCATGGACACTATTCGTTTGCTAATCACTGTAGCATCTCAAAATAACTGGAAACTTTATCAACTTGATGTAAAATTGGTATTTCTAAATGGATATCTTGAAGAAGAGATCTATGTTGAGCAACCAATGGGGTACATGATTTAAATACACGAAGATAAAGTTTTTGAGATTGAGGAGAGCGTTGTATGGATTAAAGCAAACACCAAGAGCATGAAACAGTCGCATCGACAAATATTTTCAGGATAATGGGTTTGCTCGTTGTCCTAATGAATATGTTCTTTATGTCAATGTTTGTAATATTGGAGATATTTTAATTGTCTATCTCTATGTGGATAATCTTATATTCACTGGAAACTATCGATGTTTGTTTGAAGAGTTCAAAAAGGCCATGACGCTTGAGTTTTAGATGACTAATATCGGGCTCATGTCATACTACTTCGGCTTAGAAGTAAAGCAATTGGAATAAGGTATATTTATTTCTCAAGAAAACTATGTAAAGGAATTAAAATGTTTGATTGCAATCAGGTGAACACACTAATGGACAGCAAATTGAAGTTGTCAAAGTTTGTAGATGGATCAAAGGAGGACCCTTCTTTTTTCAAAAGCCTCAGTGGAAGCCTAAGATACTTAACATGTACAAGGTCTGGTTTTCTATATGCAGTTGGAGTAGTGAGTCATTTCATGGAATTATATTATTTTAAGAATGACTTCGGTAAACGTTTTTAATTATTTTCGATTTTATAATTGAGTTTTAAAACCACCAAGTAGTACAACTTGTGTTTCAACAACTCAAAGAATTAAAAAATGTCATTTCTAGTTAACCTTTAATAATAATTTTTATTTACTAATTTGTTTATAAATTTTAATTTATTAATTTCTCTCTGAAGATGAAATTTAGAACCACCAAGTTGTCACAACTTGTGTCCTAATAACTTGTATCACTTGTGTCCTAACAACTAAAAAGATTAAAAAGATGTCACATCTAATTAATTTTTAATGAAATATTTATTTTTGTTTTTTTTTTATGAAATTTATATTAAGTTATGAAGCAATGTTTTTTAAAATTAACTTTAAATGGGTTGAACTTGCATGAACAAATTTACCTTTTATTTTTTGTTAAAGCCTGAGCTCAACTAAGCAAAACAAACAAATTAAAAACATCCAAATGAAACCTTAGTTACTTACAAACTCAAAGGAGGGGGCTACCGTTGTGGCCATGAGTTGAAAAAAAAATAAAAGAAGCGCATTTGGAAAAGGAGTTACCTTCTCTACGGTGCGTCCGATACAGTAAAATCAAGCTTCGTTGTGGGAAAATACTTACGCTAGAAAAGTAATGATTTCGTTTACAGTTGTGGAAGAAATAATTATTAAATTATAGTCTTTAATCTGTAGTTACTTTATGAAATATTTAGTAGTATGTCAGGTTAAATAATTCCAATCAAATTTTATGAAAAATAAAATAATGAAATTCATGACAATGAAGTTTATTTTACCAAAAATCCACATGTATTTTAAATAAAAATGTAGTTGTAAGCCGAAACTAAAATAATTAAAAGACTGTGAGACATAAGAAAGTACTCAAAGAAACTATAATCTTAAGATGTAATTCCCTTGTAATGTCACAAAAATAAGCAGCACAACAACAAGATATTTCTTGATTTTATTCAAACTCGGGAATAAAATATATGTCAAGGTTAGTCCTCAACAATATGGATCAAGTTAGAAACATCAATTTAGTATATGACAGACCAACAAGATAAGGTATGTCATAACACATTTAGCATACTATATTAAATCAGACGAAAATAAACTCAATTATTCACCGAGAAAAATATTATCATTTTAATAAAATAGTCACATAAACATAGGCATCAACAAGACGACAACAATTTTCACATATATCAATGAACACAAAAAATGCACATGCGATTAGTATGTGTGATATGGAAGACTCATTGAATTAGATATATCACCACCCATACCAATTGAGAAATTTGTACAAAGCCATAACTAAAATACTGATAAAGTCATAACATTTTCACCCATGTCAATACAAACATTTGCACGAATTATACAAAGCCCTTCATGCATTCTATATGATGCATGACAATATAATGAACCAATTTCAAGTTTTCAAATATTTCTACAAGGATCATGTTGTCTAACCAAAAACCATATCTTACATTCTAGAGCTAAAAACATAGATATCGAACAACAATTCATTGGGGACTTTTTTTTCAAAAGGGATACTAAATATTCAATTTGTAGACACTGAACACCAATGGACTGACATATTCACCAAACCACTACCTGAAGATAGGTTTGACGTCATCAAGAAAAACCGAAAACCTTACCTTTATACCTGACAAATGTTGTAATAACTTCAAATTAGTTTAGCTTTACATTAGTTTTTATATTTTCTTGTAATATTTATGTTATTAAAAAAAACCAAAAGAAAGAAATAAAAGAAAAAAACAAACAAGAAAGACAAAAAAAGTTTCACTTTCATTTCTTTTTGTCTGATGACAATAGAGAGAAAAAGATATTTGATAAACTGGGGGAGAAAATGATACTTTGACTTAGTGGAAGCCCTAAATTAGGGGGAGTCAAAGAAATATAAAGTAAAGTTATTATACATGAGCTATTCTTACACGTTCTTACTAAAATCTAACTAATTGATTGGTTAGTTAGTTAGTTACTACATTCAATTATTACATTACTTGAATCTAGTACTTTCCCAAAATTCAAGTATCTAAGTGATATTACACCTAGCATTTGTCTTAGCTCTTCAAATTTATTTGTCCTTAATTTCTTGGTCATAATATCAGCAATTTGCACTTCAGTTTGACAATATATGAGTTTGAGCTTATTCTTTCCAACTTGATCTCTTAAAAAATGGAACCTTGTTTCTATATGTTTGTTGCTTCCATGAGATACAAGATTATTTGCTAGATTTGTTGTTGAGATCTTGTCAATCATTAATGGTACTAGCCAAAAAGCTTCAAGTCACAAAGCTTGGCAAGCTGCATAGCTGCCAGAAATGTATTCTGCTTCACATGATGATAGGGCTATGGTTGGCTGCTTCTTTGAGCTCTAAGAAATTGAAGATTTCATGAATTTGAAGACATAGCCTGATGTGCTTCTTTTATCAGTCTTATCTCCACACCAATCAAAATTTGAATAACCAACCAGATCTTCATCTCATTGCTTCATTTTTCTGGAAAACAGGATTTGATGTTCTAGTGTCCCTTGAATGTATCACATGATCCTCTTGGCTACAGTCTAATGAATGTGATTGGGATTCTCCATAAATCTGCTAAGGACACCAACACTAGAGCATATGTTATGTCTTGTGTTGAACAAGTACATTAGGAATCCAACAGCCTGTTTGAACAGGGTGCTGTCAGTCAGCTCCTCTTCAACTTATTTCCTAGCTTTGCATTGACTTCAATTGGCGTGATAGCAGGGTTGCAGCCAACCATGTTGTACCTTTTCAATATTTCACCAGCATATTTCCTTGGATGTATCATTAGCCTTTATTTTGTTTTAGTAAATTCCCTTCCAAGGAAATATGTTAGCTTTCCCAAGTTTTACATCTCAAATTCATTCTTAATGATCACTTTGAATTCCTCAATTTCATTCATATTGTTGTCAGTCACTAACTGATCATCAACATATAGACAAAGCAGAAGCATTGTTGACCTTCCATCATGTGTGTAATGCTTCACATAAACCTCATATTCAATTGTGCATTTGATGAAGCCAATGTTGATTAGAAATGAGTCAATCCTTTTGTTCCAAGCTTTTAGGGCTTGCTTCAAGCCAAAAAGAGTCTTTTTCAATATGAGCACCTTATTCTCCTTTCCCTTAATCACAAATCCTGGTAGTTGAGAAACATACACTTTTTCTTAAATTACTCCATTCAAAAATGCAAACATCACATCAAGTTGACGCATCAACCAGCCTATAGCACTAGCCAGTGCTATTACTAGTATGATTGTTTCAATTCTAGTCACCGGAGCAAATACCTCAGAATAATCTATCCATGTCCTTTGTAGAAATCCTTTGGCAACTAATCTAACTTTGTATTTGAAAATTGACCCATCTAGGTTGAGCTTGAGCCTGTAAACCCATTTGACTCATATTTGTTTCTGTTTTGGAGGTAAATAAGTTAGGCATCAAGTCTAATTCTTTTCAATTGCCTTGATCTCTTCTATTATTGCTTCTCTCCAAGGTCATCTCTTCATAGATTCTTCAACATTTAGTGGTTTTATATTAGCAAATAGAGCAAAGTGCACTAGATCTCCACTGTTATAAATCTCATGGTCATTGTGTATAATAGCGTTTCAGCAAGTGTACTGAATCGTTGCAAGTAATAATAAAACGGTATACCGAGTGTCAAACTCAAGGATTGCGTTTTACTATTGAATTATATTTAATTACTAAAATTGAACAAAAGGTTCCCAAGTTGATTGAAATAATATTTGAAATTAATAACAATAATAAAATTGATCTTTTATAATGAGAAAAATGCCAGGGATGAGTTTCACTTCGAATCCAACCTTGGTGTCTAATTTGATCCTAGTTACTGAATTCCTTTATTGAATTATTACCGAATTCTCTTTATTATTCTTGCCCTAATGTCTTAGTGACAGAACCTTTAATTCCAAAGTAACCCCTAATTCCTTAGTAGATTTAAGATTAGAATTAAGCATTACCGTATAGAAATTCTCTTGTAAATTATTGCTTTGCAACTAATTTAATTGGTATCATGACCTGCATCTATCCCTAGACTACAAATTCATGAATTTCTCCTCTCAAGCATTCGTAAAGTCCACTTCCGTTTCAAAATACAAATCGTAGAACAATTTAATGTTGATCAAGCAATAAAAAGCATTAAGCACAGAGATGAGAAAAACAATTCAATAAACTCATTCATATAACTAGAAATCAAATCAGAAAAATAAGGGTTTCATCTGGTTACACTCATCCCTAACAAATAGGGTTTAGTTACTCATGATAGAGATACAAAAGATAAGGATTAAAGAAGAATTACAAGAATGATTCATGGATGATTCTTGATAAAACTGCTTCAATGGCGTTAGAAACGGCCGTCTTTGAGTTTCTATGCTAGGGCACAAGTCTCCCAAGTTCCCAAGAGTCAAAAAGATCCAAAAAAGCAGTAAAAAATTGCGTTTTTATGATTGCTGATGTGCATCACGCGCTCCAGGCGCGCAGGGCGCGCTCCAGGCGCACGTTGGCAGAGCTGAAACATGAGAAATGCGCTCCAGGCGCGCTGGGCGCGCTCCAGGCGCACAGCATCTGCTGTTTGACGTATTTTGCATTTTTCTCATTTTTCGAGTCTGAATTTGGTCCCGGTGTCTTTATGAAAGTTGTGGATATGGATCTTAGTTTTCAATAGCACTTGGATTGACTCCAATTGGACATCTAGAACTCCAGATATGGCTGAAATACTCCATATAGGTCATGTTAATTTCTCACCAAAATTCAGCACTGCACTAAAACAAAGTAACAACGCAAAACTACGAAAAATCTCTACTTAATTAAGCAAATAAGAACAAAAACATTTCATTAAATCAAATAACTAAAATCAACAAAATATATTAAATAACTCATTAAATTAACTAATGATTAAAGATAAATAAGACTAAAATCAATAAAAATTATGCATATGATGAAGAGTCATCACAACCCCAAACTTAATCTATTGCTTGTCCCCAAGCAACAATTAATTTCAAATTTGGTGCAGTTAAAAGCAAACTTAAACTCAATTTCTCAATTCAAATCAAACTCAATTCTCAAAGTTTCAGCTACTACAAAACATCCATCATACTCTATGGTTGCTTACAAAAATAATAAGGTTTGTACACCTTGGCATTCATTTATCAAATTCAACTCTCTCTTCACACAATCTCACCAAAATTTCTCTCAAGTGTATAGAAGGGTTATGAATTTATCACTCAAATCCTAGAGCATGCATCACGCTACCATAGGCTTGAAAAAATTCTAGTTAGCAATCACTATGCAGCAAACACATACATTTTTGGAGGACTTTCGGGTTGTAATGGGGCTTAGGTAAGGGTAGGAAATTTTGAGATAGTAGGCTTTACTACTTGGAGTTAGGCATATATTTCCAAATTATTCTACCATTTTTTTTTCTTCACCTTTCTTTCTGGAGATTCTCAAATATTGACAAAAGAACCAAGAAGATATTATTTATCTTTTTTTTTCTTCTTTTCTTCTTTCTTCTTTTTGTGAGAATAACCACCCCAAACTTAAAAGGTTGCTATCCCATGAGCAACCCCAAACTTTGAATTTGATCAAGACAAGACAAAATTTTTCTACCTAACTCCAAGTAAGGTGATGTAATTGAAGTAGGGTTTTTGTTTTGTAATGTGGCTAGTAACCGAAATAAAGGGGCAAAGCTTAAAGGGGCTAGCAAAGGATAACATTTTCATAGGGTAGTTAGAAAGACTCAAACGACCAAATAAAATTGCCTCAATGTATGCATAAATTACAAGTGATGCAAGTCAGAATTAGTGCAAGTTCTGAAGGGATAACACATGTCTGGATAATCACACAACAAAGAATTTAAGTGTTTAGGCTCAAAAGCTCACAACTATGATAATAAGAAAGAGTATGAACTATTTAAATGATGCCAAACATGCCACTACAAAATTTATTTAGTGTTTTTTTTTTTAAATGCAAGTTAGACTTCAACAACCAAGCAGTAATCAACAATGCATGAATTAGTAAAACTTATCAAATTGAGCAATGATATGAGCAAAGAAATATAGTTTAAATTTCAAAATCCCAAACATAAAACTTAAGATCAAATGCAAGTTGTTAATAATTCTTCATCATGGTGCACGTTTACACACAATTAGAAAGAAACAAATTCAAATAACAAAAATAGGATTGCAAAAATTAAAAGTTACCTCTACCTGTGGGTTATCTCCCACAAAGCGCTTCTTTAAAGTCATTAGCTAGACGTCTCAACTATTGTCAAGGTGGCATATATGACAGAAAGAACAGATCATCCTTCTCACCAAGAGATACATATTTCAAGTGAGGAGGAAATTGCTTGAGTTCAATCAGTGGTGTCTTTTTCTCTGAGCGCTTGTCTTCATTCCCTTTCAACTCCTCCCATCTAGTAGGAAAATGGGGGGAGTAGGATGGTGTTGCTTCTAACATGGCCAAGACCTCTTCCACCTTTTGATATTCACTTTCTTTAACAATGTCTTGGGGTAGACATAACACTCTTTCTAATGGAAAACTGGATGCTTGATGCTTCATTTCTTTGTTGACTATAGTATCTAAGATCTCAATTCGATTGCACTCTTCTCTTTCTTTTGAATATTCCATGGCTTTTAAAATGTTAAAAGTGACAGTTTCTTCATTTACTTTTAAGGTTAAGGTGCCATCTGCCACATCAATCATAGCCCACCCTGTTGCTAAGAATGGTCTCCCTAAAATCAAAGGAATGTCACATTCCTCATCCATGTCTAGTACCACGAAATCCACTGGATAAATGAACTTATCCACTTTAACCAACACATCTTCCACCACTCCGTAGGGGTGTTTCATCGAGCGATCCGCAAACTGTAACATCAGTTGTGTGTCTTTGACTTTTCCAATGCCCAGTTTTTTATATATTGAAAGGGGCATAAGACTTACACTAGCCCCAAGATCGCACAAAGCCTTCCCAAAAGTTCTATTTCCAATAGTGCACGGGATTGAGAAACTTCCAGGATCATTGAGCTTCGGTGGCAGTTTCCTCTGTAGTATAACACTACACTCTTCGGTAAGCATAACTGTTTCACCGCCGATTTTTCTTTTTTTCGACAGAATCTCCTTCATGAACTTGGCATATGTTGGCATCTGTTCTAGTGCTTCTGCAAAAGGAATGTTAATATGTAATTTTTTAAAAACATTAAGAAATTTACCAAATTGTTTTTCAGTTTCTTCCCTCCTTAATCTTTGAGGGAATGGAAGTCGAATTTCTGGTTTTGGCAGTGGTTCCCTTTTTTGTACCACAGGTTCTTGTTCCTTTTCAAAAGCGATGTGATCCTCAATTGATGTTGGTGTGGCCATTTCCTCTAGGTGGGTTGAAGTCAGAGTACTTCTACTCTGTTTGGCTTCGGGTGGAACTTGTTCACTCACCTTGCCACTCCTCGTGGTCACTGCATTAACATTGTTTCGTGAATTCGGAACTGTGTCACTAGGAAGATTTCCAGACGTTCTTTGTGCCATTTGTTGAGAAAGTTGACCCACTTGAGTCTCCAGATTCTTTATGGATGCAGAGTAATTTTTCTGGATGGCTATTGACTCTTCAATGAAAGAACTTGTGATTGTCGCGATTTTCTCTATAGCCATGTAACTCTTCTCTAGAGCGCTCTCCCAAGCAGCCTTTCTAGGTGGGAATTGGTTTGTTTGAGCTTCTTGTTGACCCTGAGATCCACCTTGTTGATCTCTCCAAGAAAAATTCGGATTATTTCTCCAACCAGGATTGTACGTACTAGAGTAGGGGTTATTCTGCCTGTTGTTATTACTCACAAAATTCACATGTTCTAGTTCTTCTACCTCATTGTCATCCAGTGCTTCACAAACTCCAGTTTTATGTGCTCCTCCACAAATGTTACATCTAGTATGTTTTAGTAGTTTGACAGAAGCCACTTGGGATTGTATATTTAGAGCTACCATCCCCTTCTTTATCTCAACGGCGATAACATCTTTTATATGTTTTGAGAGCAACATCTCTTGAGCCAACCCAACCTCATAAGCATTCAATTCCAGCATATCACTTTTTGATTTGCTTTCGCAGTTTTTTTTTTCTAGATAAAAGAAAAGTTCAGCTGAGGACTAGCCTCGCATACAAGGTTAGACAAATTATGAGTAATGAACAGTTAAAGAAAGATAAATAATTAAGTAAAAATAAAAGAGTTTTAAACCAGAATTCTTTTTTTTAATTAGAAATAAAATAAAAGAAGAAATTTTATTGCAGAGCAAAAAATTTCAATTCAGTAAATAAATTAAATTCAATAGTGATATGGCAATCCCCGGCAACGGCGCCAAAAACTTAATAGCGTTTCAGCAAGTGTACTGAATCGTTGCAAGTAATAATAAAACGGTAGTACCGAGTGTCGAACTCAAGGATTGCGTTTTACTATTGAATTATATTTAATTACTAAAATTGAACAAAAGGTTCCCAAGTTGATTGAAATAATATTTGAAATTAATAATAGTAATAAAATTGATCTTTTATAATGAGAAAAATGCCAGGGATGAGTTTCACTTCGAATCCAACCTTGGTGTCTAATTTGATCCTAGTTACTGAATTCCTTTATTGAATTATTATCGAATTCTCTTTATTATTCTTGCCCTAATGTTTTAGTGACAGAACCTTTAATTCCAAAGTAACCCCTAATTCCTTAGTAGATTTAAGATTAGAATTAAGCATTACCGTATAGAAATTCTCTTGTAAATTATTGCTTTGCAACTAATTTAATTGGTTTCATGACCTGCATCTATCCCTAGACTACAAATTAATGAATTTCTCCTCTCAAGCATTCGTAAAGTCCACTTCCGTTTCAAAATACAAATCGTAGAATAATTTAATGTTGATCAAGCAATAAAAAGCATTAAGCACAGAGATGAGAAAAACAATTCAATAATCTCATTCATATAACTAGAAATCAAATCAGAAAAATAAGGGTTTCATCTGGTTACACTCATCCCTAACAAATAGGGTTTAGTTACTCATGACAGAGATACAAAAGATAAGGATTAAAGAAGAATTACAAGAATGATTCATGGATGATTCTTGATAAAACTGCTTCAATGGCGTTAGAAACGGCCGTCTTTGAGTTTCTATGCTAGGACACAAGTCTCCCAAGTTCCCAAGAGTCAAAAAGATCCAAAAAACAGTAAAAAATTGTGTTTTTATGATTGCTGATGCGCGTCACGCGCTCCAGGCGCGCAGGGCACGCTCCAGGCGCGCGTTGGCAGAGCTGAAACATGAGAAATGCGCTCGAGGCGCGCTGGGCGCGCTCCAGGCGCACAGCATCTGCTGTCTGACGTATTTTGCATTTTTCTCATCTTTAGAGTCTGAATGCGGTCCCGGTGTCTTCACGAAAGTTGTAGATATGGATCTTAGCTTTCATTAGCACTTGGATGGACTCCAATTGGACATCTAGAACTCCAGATATGGCTGAAATACGCCATATAGGTCATGTTGATTTCTCACCAAAATTCAGCACTGCACTAAAACAAAGTAACAACGCAAAACTACGAAAAATCTCTACTTAATTAAGCAAATAAGAACAAAAAAATTTCATTAAATCAAATAACTAAAATCAACAAAATATATTAAATAACTCATTAAATTAACTAATGATTAAAGATAAATAAGACTAAAATCAATAAAAATTATGCATATGATGAAGAGTCATCAGTATACTTCAAACTCACTTAAATGTGTTGGGTGCTGTCTTCATCTAGCTTATGTGTCAAAAATCGTTAATCTTTCATCTACCCTTTTACAAATTGTCACCAATAATAAAAATAAAAATCCCTTCATCTAGCTTTTAATATTTGTGCCCAATTAATGCATCCCTTCATTTTCTCACTCTCTATTTTGTTATGAGTGAACTTGTATCTTCACTGCCACAAATGTTTCGATGGACTCCTAAACAAACATAAGGGGGGTGTTGCATACTATATAGCGAAGTTGGAAGCTTTGGGACTTACTGATATTAATTGGACACGAAATTGCGACGAGGACGCCACGACATAATTTCAGTATGTGTGGGTGTTTACAGGGTACATTCGTTGGTGTTCCACGATGGTATCGTATTTACCAGAGAGGTGTCTATGGTAGTTTGAGTATACTCAACACATCCCTCCTACACCGCTAATGCTCGTTGTACGTGATGTTTATGTTGGATGGAGTATGTACAAGAACTTTATTTGATCCCTTCGTACAAAATTGCATTCAGATGCATATTCACATGAGTCTGTTGAGGGATATATTCAATGGTACTATATGATATCTTATTGTTGAATGATCCCTTACATTGCTGCGTAACATCAATGCTTTGACGTTCCTATTGGTGTTGGTCCTGATAGGCTTGTTTGATGCTTGTTGGGAGACTTTTATGGGTCCTTGCTGAGAGACGTCAATAGTTGCATTATTAGAATAAAATGAATCAACATGCTCAAAGATTAAAGGGTCGTAATATATGTCGAATCCCTTCGGCTTTTTTCCTTTTTTCCTCTTCACATCACCATTTGTTTTGATCTTATCTAGTGATGCACACATTGTTGTTGTCTCTGGATATGCTATTTCACACAACTTGCTCTTCAATGCCCTCTTTCCAACAACATTAAGTGTTTTCCAAATTATATTCATCTCTGATGTAATGTCCAACTCTGAATCATTTTCCAACTTTTCTTCCTCTGGATCTCTATATATAGTCAATTTCCTCCAATGTATATGAACAACATCCAATGGGGTTAGAACACCTTCCAACTTGTATCGTGTCGACTCACATGCACAAGGTAATCCATGAGAGTTTCTAAGTACACAACGATAAATGGTTTGTTGTCCTATCGACCAATAAAATAAGTGATGATAACAACAATGATGAAGATGTTGGTAATGATCTTTTATTTGCAACATCACAACAACCACATGAAATTGATTCAACTGATGATGGTTTATATCTTAGAGATGATCATGATGAGGGAATTTGGATTAATCCATCGTTTCGTATTGTAAATGGACAAACAAATGTGAATCCCACCAGGAAAAGAAGAAGGGCATCTTAATGTACATGTTTAATTGTTTTATATAAGCCATGCATGTAATCTGAATTATTGTTGTAATCTGAATTATTGTTCTATTCTGGTTTTATTGTTGTAATCTGAATTATTGTAATATGAATTATTGTTCTATTCTGGTTCTATTCTGGTTTTATTGAATTATTGTGGTATTATAATCTGAATTATTCTGGTTCTATTCTTGTTTTATTGTTGTCTAAGAAGGCAAGCATAACTAGTGATTCAATTAGGACTTAAGTTTTTGGCTTTTGGATATTTTGGTTGATGGGTGGGGGATAAGGGTCTTTGGTGAAGTGCATGTTTATGTAAATTTGGACAATTTCAATTCTTAAGAACTATGCATGTAAAAAAAGTGCATGCCTTTTACAACGCTTTTTAAAAAAAGCGCTGTAAAAGGCCCTTTTAAAAATAAAATAATGAGATATTTTACAGCTCTCTTCTTACCAAGCGCTGTAAAAGACCCTTTTAAAAATTAAATAAAGATACCTTTTACAACGCTTACATCAAAAAGCGCTGTAAAAGACTCTTGTAATTTAAAAACGCTTACATTTACGAAGTTCACTTAATTCAGATTCGAAGAGCGCTTAGCCAAAATCAATCTATACATCTCAAAATTTGGAAAACAAATGATCCTTCTCTCGTCAAAAACTAAATTGGCTCTGCACTTTATTATATTCATCAAATTTTTTTATATAAAGAGCCAACCAAATTCACAACTGATATTATTATTATTATTAATATTATTATTATTATTATTATTATTATTATTATTATTATTATTATTATTATTATTATTATTATTATTATTGTTGTTAGAACATGTTGTATATTTGAGAGGAATTGAAATTAAAAAAAAAAAAAGAGAAGAAAAATAGAAAGTCAGAAAAACGAAGATTGATCTTCGCTATTTGGAGAATGATCCTATTCAACATTACTATTGTTCTTGGTTTTGAAGGCTTATAGAAACAGTTTTCTAGTGAATCAGTTGCAACAAACTTAACTACCTTCTAACTATATTCTAACCAACCTCTAACCATATTCTAACTACCTAATTACAAGTCAATTTGAATTACATCTAACATGCCTCCTAATTCAAAGTGATTCAATTGACATTAATACAAGATTGTTCCTTATCTATTTGAATTTCACCCTCTTCAAGTTCTTAGTTAGGATGTTTGTCTTTTGATAATTGATAGTGCAGTGCTCTAGTTTGATTCTTCCTTTCATCATTTGATCTCTTAAGAAGTGAAATCTTGTTTCTAAATGTTTGCTCTTTCTATGAACACTTGGATGTCTTGCGCATTTTTAAGCAAAATGTCCTTCTTCACCACACCAATAACACAGTTTGATGCACTTTGTAGATCTGTTCAAACAATCCTTGATTTTCTTAGACTTTATCTTTATCTCAGCTCTCTGATTCAACAATCTCTCACAAGCTTCATTTTTCACCGAAATCATGCCTTCTTCAGTCAAGGCACTCATGGTTAACAACACATCATATTTTTTTCCTTTGCCGCCCTGACCAATTGTAGTATTCAATGCTTCAAATTTCATCTTTGTTACCAACTTCATGTCATCTTCCGACAATCTGTCCAACGACTACAAATCAGTCTTGTTGCAAGCCAAACGTACAACAACTCTTGCCTTATTGCTAGGAGCTGCAACATGAGTCTTAGTTGCATTTACTAGATTTCCTTGGACCTCACTCTTACCATCATCATTAACATCGTCTAGTCCAATCACTTCCTTCTTTCTGTGAATAGAAATTGCATGAATCCTTCTCATGCTTCTTGGAACAATAGTAAGAGTGATTGGAACATTGACATCTTTGTTTTCTTGTTGAACATCACCTACAACAACTCTTGCTCTTACTTTGGGGTTGACTGTTTTCCATTTATTTGAAGTTTTACAAGTTGTGTGAGGTTGAACAGTTGGAGTACTAACATCACCTTCTCATGGATTCAACATCTCATCCAATCCTTCAACCTCCATCATTCTTGAAGATCTGGTTGACAATGTTGTTTTGAAGGTTCTGTTTCTGGACAATGGTGCCTTCAATACAAACCTGTTTGCACTATCAAACATCTTCATTTCACCATGATTCATCTTCATTGAATATCCCTTTTCAAGTAGTTGTCCAAGACTTAACATATTGTTCTTCATTGTTGGCACATACAACACATAACATATGAAATATTTCTTGCCATATTTCCTTTGAATCAACACTTTTCCTACTCCTTCTGCAATTACATTGCTATTATCTGCAAATCTAATCTCTCTTTTTACTTTCTCATCAATGCTTACAAACCAATCTTTGTGGCTAGTCATGTGATTTGAACAACCAATATCAAGAAACCAAAACTGAGACAAAGAACATTTTTCGTTTTTAACACCTTTTCCAGAACGATCTTCATTTTTAACACTTTTTCCATAACGATCTTCGTTTTTAATTGCCATCAACAAGACTTTTTCTAAAAGTGGAGAACGTTATCCGTTTGTGGTGGCCATCAATAACACATCCTATGAATTTGAATCCTCAACTGATGTTTAAGCTTCATCATCCTCTCTTTGGAGTTTCTTGGATTTGCACTTATTTGCAAAATGCCCCCATTTTTGACAATTGTAACATTAGATTTCTTTCTTGTAAAATTTCTTCTTGCCATTCAAATTCTTGCTGCTGTTGTCACTTTTATTATGATTTCTTGAACTTCCAGACCCTTCATCAGAATCACCAGTCTCTTTATCAGAATCATATTTATTGTACCACTTGAATTTACCTTTGTCTTTCTTGTGCTTCACATCACCTTGGTTGGGCTTCTTGCTAACTTGAGCCTGCACGGCCTGCACTTGAGATATTGAGGTTGCTGCACGCCTTTCTCTTACTCTCAGTTCATGAGCTTCAAGATAGCCTTGCAAATCCTCCACCTTTATCTTATCAAGATCCTTTGATTCTTCAATTGCCACCACTATGTGATCGTACCTTTGTGTTAATGTTCTAAGGATCTTTTCAATAACCACCACTCCAGATAACGATTCACCATTTGTTCCCATCTGATTAACAACAATCTGCACACGATTGAAGTAATCTGCCACAGCTTCATGTTCTTCCACCTGCAACAATTCGTATTGCCTTCTTAGCATTTGAAGTTTGATCTTCTTGATTTTTCATCACCTGTATAATACTTCACCAAGATATCCCATGCCTCTTTTGATGTAGATACCTTTGAGATCCTTTCAAAATTGTTTGAATCCACACTTTGTTGGATGTAAAACAATGCCTTGCAATCTCTTTTCTTGCAATCTTTGGAAGTTGTTTGTTGTCTTTCAGTTGGATTCGCACCAAGTTGTTCATAGCCATCTTGAACAATCTCAAACACTTCTTAAACTCCCAACAACGATCTCATTGATCCAGACCACCTCTCCCAGTTCTTCCCATCCAGAATTGGCAAATTCGATAGAAATCCTCCTCCATTCATGTCTTCTTTCTTTTCTTTCACTCACACTTGTGTTTCACAATTTTGATTCCCCCTCACACTTGCACTCGTGTTTCCCAAGGTCAATAACCCAAGCTCTTGATGCCAATTGTTAGAACAAGTTGTATATTTGAGAGGAATTGAAATTGAGAAGAAAAGAGAAGAAAAATAGAAAGTCAAAAAAACGAAGATTGATCTTCGCTGTCTAGAGAATGATCCTATTCAGCATTACTATTGTTCTTGGTTTTGAAGGCTTTTATAGAAACAGTTTTCTAGTAAATCAGTTGCAACAAACTTAACCACCTTTTAACTATATTCTAACTAACTTTTAACCATATTCTAACTACCTAATTACAAGTCAATTTTACATCCAACAATTATTATTAAAAATAATTTGCAACAAATAATTACTAAAACCATTTATAAAACCCAATGCATCTCTCATGAGCGCAAATCTTTAAGGGTACAACATGTCCTCCCCAAAATTATAGAGGTTACAAAACATCAAATGTCATCTATATGATCAAAAAGATATTACTCAATAGAGAAAATAAATAAAATAGAAGAAATAGAAAGATTTCACTTATTTTAAAAATGAGTTAGTTTATCAAATAAATAGAGATATA
>JBBPBR010000008.1:43372333-43416296 GCA_037974775.1 Cicer pinnatifidum | reverse complement strand
ATAATCACCATAAGTGGAATGATATAATTGTCCATAAAGGAGGAAAGTGATTAGTCGGTTTTTTATTTTATTGAATTTAATGATTAATAATATAAATTATTACTATTAGTAAATGACTAATAATATTATAAAATAATTTATAAATTTATTATAAAATAACTTATAAAATAACTTGATAATAATATAAATTATATATTATTATCAAATTGTAAAATAATTTATAAATTATAAATATATTATAAATAATTGTAAAATAATTTTATAATAATTTATAAATTTATTATAAAATAACTTATAAAATAATTTGATAATAATATAGATTATAAATTATTATCAAATTGTAAAATAATTTATAAATTATAAGTAATTGTAAAATAATTTTATAATTTATAAATTTATGATAAAATAATATTATCAAATAAATTTTGGAAGTATGAAAGAAATTGTGGAAGAAGGAGGAAAAATAGGGTAGGATTAAAGGAGATTAGGTATTGAGAGTATGATTGAGAAGAGAAAAATGATAAGAGGTCCACATCAGCTTTTTGGCTGATGTGGGAAATATTTATATAGGTGGCATATTTGAGTGTGAAGTGGCATTCGGGGATGAGGTGAGGTGGCATTCGGAGATGAGATGAGATTCAGGGGTCTGTTTTAAATATATATAATAGAAATAGATGGTCCCTAACTACCCAGAATATTCATTGATATCAAAATCCTATTAGTGTTGTTATTCTTCTTACTTTTCACTCATCAATGCTCCAACTTTTGCTTTTCTACAACACTGTTTTCTCTAACGTGCTTTTTTTCTTCGCCATTAATCGGCGTTTCTTGTGTGTTCTCGATAGAGGAAAAATCAAAATCATATTTTTACATGTTATTGTTCGCGGAGTTTGCTTAATCTTTTATGTTACATACTTTTCTCAAGTCGCTATTGAAAACATTTTTTCTTCTTTCAAATCTGAGTTATTATTATAATAAAAAATTAATTACTTTTAAATTATTTAATGTGATTATTTTTAATATATTATTTATTTAATTCAAAAAAATTAATATAAGTAATTGAGTTTTTGATATTTAAAAAAGACAATTAAATAAATTTAACTCATGTGAAGTCTAAATAATTATGACGATCATAACTAATGATAAGAATGAATTAATTCCAACAAGAACTATTACATGATGTAGAATGTGCATAGATTACTAGAAGTTGAACAAAGCTACTAGAAAATATTATTTTCCTCTACCTTTCATAGATCAAATGTTGGAAAGATTAGCAGGGAAAGCCTTTTAAATGAAATTCATATCAATTATGCAACAACTGAGAAGAATTACTTGCCATAGTTTTTGCTTTGGAAAAGTTTAGATCTTAACTCATTGGTTCCAAGATTGTGGTTTACACTAACCATGCAACTATCAAATGATGAGGTGACCATAAAAGTAAAAGTGATGTTGAAATAATTTCCTAAATAAAATTTCTTCCTAGTGCAAGAACGACCATGGTTTGCTGATATGGAAAATTTTAAAGTTGTCGGTGTTATCTCTGAAGATTTTAATTGGCAGTACAAAAAGAAATTCCTTTGAGATGCCAATCAATTTGGAGGGGATGATCCTTATTTTTGAATTTCTTCATGTCTTTTTTAGATGCTCTTTGACCTTTGGCAATTATCACAACTTTGAACATGATCATAAGGAGCATTATCACAGTGGTCTTGTTCGATTCAAAGTATTTTTGTTCGATTCTAGGTCGAGGTTATTCCCTAGAAAATTAAAATCAAAGTGGTCTGGACCATTTGGTGTGAAAGAGGTTTAACCTTATGGTGCAATTGAACTAGAAGACTCAAAAATCAAAAGGAGCATGACATTTAATGGGCAAAGGCTCAAACCTTACCTTGGAAAATTTGTGTTTTGGATTAGCTTGGCTAAGCAAATTTCCTTTAACTTAGAATTTCAGTTTTCTTCCAATCACAGAAATGACACCCACAACTTTCAACCACTCTTTTCAATGACTCACCCACACTCATTTACTACTCTCACACATCATCTCTTACCCCCTGTTTTCTTCTTCTTTCATACGGTTGCTTTTTTACCCACACACCAACCTAAAAAAAATAACTCTCACATCACATGTGAAAATATGTTAAGCGGTGTTTATTTAAGGTCTTATTTAATAAAAAAAAGTTAAATTTAGATGTTTTTAAAATCTATTAACTTAAACAGAAGAGTTTATAAAAAAATCTATTATATATATATATATATATATATATTATTAATATTATTTATTATTATTATTATTATTATTATTATATATTATTAATATTATTATTTATTATTATTATTAATATTATTATTTATTAATATTAATATTTGTTACTTAATAATACACCATTCACCTCACCTATTTCCACCTCTACCTCTAACACACAAAAATATTATCTTCTCCATTCTCTCATCTTCCTCCTACTACACGGTTCCTCTCCATTACTCACTAACACAAGAATCTTCTTTTATTCTCCTTTTTCATTTCTTCAGAAAGGTAAAGTCGGCTTTCACTTTGTTTGATTTTTTGTTTTGTTGAAGTATTAAACTAAGTTGAGAATTCTTGAATTTTCCATCTTTTTTATGAGAATGCTTGCCTCTTAATGTGTTGCATGCAAACTGTTTGATGAAATGCCTAACTTGATTGGATGTTGTTTTCAAGACTAAATTTGTTTTCGTAGACACTTAGTTCATTTGCTATGGTTAAACCCTTGCTAGGTACGTTTTGGTACTAAGTTCTACCCAAAGTACTTGTGAATAGTGATGAACTTCTACCTTGATTAAAAGATAAATATTGTTATGAAATTGAGAAATTACTAGAAAAGTAGGAAGTTGAGTTACTAGGATTGAGACATGTGTTTTATAGTGGAAATTTTCTCTCACTCAATGCTGAAATAAGTTTGAATGTAGGTTGTCTGCTCAATAATTCTTCCTCCATGTGTCAATTCATTATGTCATAGGGTAATTCAAGTGGAAAAAAATGTAGCATGATTATGTTTTTCAAATTCACTAAGTGAATTTAATTCTAGCTAAGCGAATTTGACAGACCCTGTCTCTATTTTCTGTTTTCAATTTTGACTTAATGAGTTAAATGTCTTTTCATTTCTACTTTGCTTTTATCTTAGTATTTGTTTGTCCCATTAAAGTTTTTTATTGCTACTTCCTTGAATACAACTAATTTTTTTTATTTTGTTCCATCTACACTAAGTTGAGTTTCAGAAATGCCTTCAAAAAAGCAAGTGCAAGAATCCGCTCAAAAGAAAAGAAAGACAACTCAATCAAGTTCTTCCCGAGCACCTCTTGCATATGATGACACCAGATTTGACAGTGTTGAGCACGAACGGCATTATAACCAAGTTAAAAACAGGCCTCTAATAATTGAAATAAAAGTGTACTTGGCATGTGATAGCAAGTACACAACTTTTGGGCAAGAAATTGACAGAAGAGAGTGGAGAGTTATGGCATACCCTCCTAAAAACATTAATCTTGAGATTATTAGGGAGTTCTATGCCAACACCTATTGAGCCAATGATGAACCTAAAGAGGAACCAACTGCAAGAATCTCTAAGGATCGAGGACATAGTGTGCCATATGATAGAGACACTATGAACACTTATCTAAATAACCCATTTGATGTTGTTCTTGATGAATTAGATGACTTTGGTAAACAGGCAGCTCATGGAAATTGGGATCATGATCTCATAGCTACAGATTTGTGCAAAACAAAGAAAACATATGAATTCGGGCCAACTGGCACACCAAATAGCCAGAGTTATCTCTAACGAGATTCATGAGATTCTCACAGCTGAGCCAAGTGCAAGAGCAAATGCCAAGAAGCCTCTAGCTTTTCCGCCTTTAATTATTGGTCTATGTGAGTCACTACATGTTTCTATTCCATCAGCGTTCCATATCATGAGGAAATGAGACATCAATGATGCATTTATCCTTAAATATTGTGAGAAGACATCGATGATCAAAGCAATTGTTTCTATCTTGAGAAGTATGTTTACACTATTGAATTTTTTTAATCTCTTCTTATCACTATATGCATGATACATGGATATGATCAAGGCAATTGTTTCTATCTTGAGAATAAATCACCTGACCTAAAAGCTTACCGGTGAGTGAGTCCTTTGTGCTTAATATAAAGATTTTGCTTCTTTTTTATATTAGAACCTTAAACCAAAAGAAAAACAATAAATACCCCCAGTGTCTATAAGAATAGGAGAGCATTCATTTTCACAATATGGTTCTATGTAAGTTGGGGAGAGAAAGCTTGTAAGAAAAGAAAGAAAATTCAAGTGGAAATTTGGTGATTGAAAAGAAAATTGAAAAAATTTCCTCTTAAATTGGAAGTGAAAAAGAGGAGAAAAGAGGAATGAGAAAAAAAAAAAACAATATTTTTCTCTTTAACTTTTAGACGTTTTTGTTATCTAAAAAAACAAAGAATATATTATAATATTATAAAATATTTTATAATATTTTTTATATTATATTAAATTATCTTGAGTTATTTTTATCATTAATTTATAATCATAGAAATATCTTAGAATATCTCATTATTATTATGATTTGTTTTTGATTTATGATTGAGTCTATATTTCTCTATAAATTGATATTAATATTGAGTCTTTTGTAATCAAATTAACATAAAACTTTTATCAAATAATATTCAAGCTCTTATTATTTTGCCTTCTCTTTTTTCTTAAAATTCCACAATTTCAACATGTATTTAAAGCCTATTTTGATACTCTTTGAACAATCTTTTTGTTGTCTCGCTTCCTAGTTCCCAACAGTTATGGAATACAATCTTAGTTTATGTTTTCCAACTTGATCATTCTTTTTCCAAACCACTGTCGCGACACATTTCAACGTCAGTTTCACTCGTTTCTATTCAATTTGCTACTATTGCCATCACTACCACGTTTTTCAACGACTTTTCCGACAAACGACCAGTCGAAAGCCACAACATGCGCCTTACTGTCCATCGCGCGTCAAATCCGTGCATTACCACTTTTCCCTGGTATCAGAAAAAGGTTATAGTCGACTGAACTCAACTCGCCAGGAAACTGTTATTACTAATTTGAAATAAGATAAGTCTAGAACCATGTAGAATTTCTATGTAAGAATTTGGAAGTGCTTTAATTATAGAAAATTGTGGGAAATATTTAGAAGTGGGTATTAATTAGGAAGCTCCTAGAAATGTGTCTAAAGTTTTTTTATTTGTACCTATAAATACCTCATTGTACTTGACATTAAGCATCAAGTAAATTGTTAGTTTTCTATTATAAATAATTCCTTTCTTTCTCTAGTAAAGTGGTATCAGAGCTTGGTTGTGAGAGTTGAGAAATGGCGACCCGTGATTACACTACTTTCCACTTTCCTCTTCTAAAAAAAGAGAGTTATGAAAAATGGTGTCTTTGCATGAAAACATTGCTTGACTCTCAAAGGTGTATGACAGATTGTTGAAAAAGGCTATGATGAGCCACAAGATGAAGAGGAATTGTCTCAAGGTGAGAAGGAGGTTTTGGCAAAGACAAGGAATAAGTATCAACCAACTTTTACTCTAATTCATCAATGTTTGGATGATTTTATATTTGAGAAGGTTGTCGATGCTACAAGTTCAAAAGAAGCTTGGAAGATTTTGGAGAAATCACCCCAAGGCATCGACAAAGTGAAGAAGATAAGACTTCAATCTCTAAAGGGAGATTTTGAAGCTTTGAAGATGAAGGATTCTGAATCAATTTCATATTATTGCTCAAGGGTGAAGACAATTGTGAATCAAATGAAGAGATATGGAGACAAGATAGAAGATGTTCGTGTAGAGAAGAAATTTTTTCATTCCTTGACTCCTAAGTTTGATTATGTGGTGTGTGTTATTGAGGAATTAAAAGATATTGACTCAATGTGCATTTTGGAATTATAAGGTTTATTACAATTTCCAGAAGAAAAAATGAAGAAAAGGCAAGAGGAGCCATTAGAGCAAGTTCTCAAGATCAAAGCTTCGTTGAAGGATGATAGAGGATTCAATAGTCCAAACGGACATGGACGTGAACAAGGATGAGGACGAGGACGAGGACGAGGACATTGTCGTGACCAAGGAGGAAGAGGAAGAGGTTTCAACCATGAATCAAACTACAAGAAAGAAGTCATTCATCGCCAAAAGTTGGTGGAAGATGAAGAGGTTATGGCTATTATCAATGTGAAAAAAGGTATGACAAATCTAAAGTTGAATGTTATAATTGTCATGAATTTGCCATTTTTGTTTGGAATGACGTAATGCTCCTAATCAAGAGGAACAAGAGGCTAATCTTGTTGACGAAGATGAAGGTTTAACTTTGCTGCTAACACTCAAGGAAGTAGAGAGAGATGCTAATAGTTCATGGTACTTGGACAATGATGCAAGTAACCATATGTGTGGATGCAAAGAGAAATTTGTGGAGCTTTAATGAAAAGATGAATGGAAATGTTTCCTTTGGAGACTCATCAAAAGTAAAATTGAATGGAAAAGTATGATTCTAATCTCTTCTAAAGGTGGGAGCCATAAGTTGATTAATGATGTATACTATGTGCCTAAATTAAAGAGTAATATTTTGAGTTTGGACAAACTTCTTGAAAAATGATATGAAGTTCTCATGAAAAATAACATCTTTGGCTTAAAGATCAAAATAACAGTTTAATTGCTAAGGTTCTTATGTCAAAAAATAAAAGCAAAATGTCGAACCTAAAAACTACCGAAGCAAAATGTTTGAATATTTTATGTCGAAAAATAAAAGCAAAATGTCGAACCTAAAAACTACTGAAGCAAAATGTTTGAAGATGAGTGTACAAGATGAAGCATGGTGTTGGCATATAAGGTATGTCCATTTGAACTTTGGTGCACTTAAAATAATGGGAGAAAATAATATGGTGAAAGGGATACCCTCAATCAATCATCAAAATCAATTGTGTGAAGGTTGTCTTCTTGGAAAGGAAGCTAGAAATTTTTTCCCTAAAGAAGCTACATCAAGAGCAACTAAGCCATTGCAACTTGTGCATACCAACTTGTGTGGACTAATCAATCCATCTTCATTTGGTAAGAGTAAATATTTCATTCTCTTTATTGATGATTTTGGTCGAAAAACTTGGATTTATTTCTTAAAAAAATCAGAAGCTTTTGTTGCTTTTAAGAACTTCAAAGGTCTTGTAGAAAAGGATAATGAATTTCACTTCGAAGGAGTTTAATGAATTTCGTGTAACTCATGGAATTCACTGTTCGTTGGTAGTTCCAAGATCTTCGCAACAGAATGGAATAGCCGTGAGAAAGAATATAACTATTTTGAACATGGCAAGATGCATGATAAAATCCAAAAGGATGCCAAAGGAGTTTTGGGATGAAGCAGTTTCTTGTTTGGTCTATTTGGCAAATTGATCTCTGACTATAAATGTAAATGACCAAACTCCTCTAGAAGCATGGAATGGAAGGACGCCTAGTGTTAATCACTTGCGTCTCTTTTGGATCATAGCATATGCACATGTGCCACAATAAGAAAGATCCAAACTTGATGATCGAAGCATCAAACATGTCTTTTTTGGCTATGATTCACATTCTAAAGGTTACAAGTTGTACAACCCATGTAACAATAAGGTAGTGGTGAGTCATGATGTTGAATTAGATGAAGATGCAACATGGAATTGGGAGGATCAACAAGAAACAAACTATAACTTTCTTCCATATTTTGAAGAAGATCAAGAGGCTACAACACTAGTTCAAGATGCAACTCCACCATTTTCACCTCCTCTTTCACCTACTTCTCTAGATTAGAGTTCAAGCGAATGACCAAGCAACTAAAATTACTCTTGACCTTGAAGATTTGTATTCTCTCTTAGCGAATAGTGAGCCATTAAATTATGGAGAGATAAAAGGTGGAGATAAGCCATGAATGAGGAGATCAAATCAATTGTGAAGAACAACACTTGGGAATTAGCAACTGTTCCAAAAAGGGCCTGAAGCAATTTGAGTCAAATGGGTGTATAAGACTAAAAAGAATGCTAATGGAGAGACTGAAAAATACAAAGTAAGACTTGTTGTCAAAGGCTACAAACAAAAACATGGAGTTGACTATGAAGAATTTTTTGCACCAGTTGTTCGCATGGACACTATTCATTTGCTAATCACTGTAGCATCTCAAAATAATTGGAAACTTTATCAAATTGATGTAAAATTGGTATTTCTAAATGGATATCTTGAAGAAGAGATCTATGTTGAGCAACCAATGGGGTACATGATTTAAATACACGAAGATAAAGTTTTTGAGATTGAGGAGAGCGTTGTATGGATTAAAGCAAACACCAAGAGCATGAAACAGTCGCATCGACAAATATTTTCAAGATAATGGGTTTGCTCGTTGTCCTAATGAATATGTTCTTTATGTCAATGTTTGTAATATTGGAGATATTTTGATTGTCTATCTCTATGTGGATAATCTTATATTCACTGGAAACTATCGATGTTTGTTTGAAGAGTACAAAAAGGCCATGACGCTTGAGTTTTAGATGACTAATATCGGGCTCATGTCATACTACTTCGGCTTAGAAGTAAAGCAATTGGAAGAAGGTATATTTATTTCTCAAGAAAACTATGTAAAGGAATTAAAATGTTTGATTGCAATCAGGTGAACACACTAATGGACAACAAATTGAAGTTGTCAAAGTTTGTAGATGGATCAAAGGAGGACCCTTCTTTTTTCAAAAGCCTTAGTGGAAGCCTAAGATACTTAACATGTACAAGGTCTGGTTTTCTATATGCAGTTGGAGTAGTGAGTCGTTTCATGGAATTATATTATTTTAAGAATGACTTCGGTAAACGTTTTTAATTATTTTTGATTTTAAAATTGAGTTTTAAAACCACCAAGTAGTACAACTTGTGTTTCAACAACTCAAAGAATTAAAAAATGTCATTTCTAGTTAACCTTTAATAATAATTTTTATTTACTAATTAGTTTTTAAATTTTAATTTATTAATTTCTCTCTGAAGATGAAATTTAGAACCACCAAGTTGTCACAACTTGTGTCCTAATAACTTGTATCACTTGTGTCCTAACAACTAAAAAGATTAAAAAGATGTCACATCTAATTAATTTTTAATGAAATATTTATTTTTGTTTTTTTTTTTTATGAAATTTATATTAAGTTATGAAGCAATGTTTTTTAAAATTAACTTTAAATGGGTTGAACTTGCATGAACAAATTTACCTTTTATTTTTTGTTAAAGCTTGAGCTCAACTAAGCAAAACAAACAAATTAAAAACATCCAAATGAAACCTTAGTTACTTACGAACTCAAAGGAGGGGGCGACCGTTGTGGCCATGAGTTGAAAAAAAATAATAAAAGAAGCGCATTTGGAAAAGGAGTTACCTTCTCTACGGTGCGTCCGATACAGTAAAATCAAGCTTCGTTGTCGCAATGGTGCTGATTGGAAGACGTTGCTGATTGGAAGACGTTGTTGATGCACACGACGCCAAAGTCGATGATGTTGATCGAGGATCTCGATCGTTTGCTCGAAGAGAAGTCTTTGCGTTTTATGTTTGTTTTGCGCTTGTTAATACTCCATATGATTTCTTCTTTTTCTGTTTGTGTTCGATTTCTTTTGTTCCTTTATGAAATTTAAAGATGTATTTATAGAGTTTTTTTTATTTGTTTAGTTGCTTTCTTTGCCTTTGCCCTTGATTGAGCTTTCCAGTTCCTTGTTTGATGTTTCTTTTCTTTTGGTCATCATCTGAGTTTTTTTCTGCACATCTGATGCATTCATGGTTTTAGCCTATGTTTGTTTTTTATCTGTTCATTTGCTGAACTTTTTTATTTGCAACTTTAATTTGTCTTTTAGTTTTTTTTTAAAACTCAAAAGTTTGTCTCTTTGCTATGTATAATGTGTATTATGGCTTACTTATAAAAATCATATTTTTATTTCTCTAATTAGTTATAACAGGTAAAAAGGTATCAGTGAGCAAGACTTGTGCATCAAAAACACCCAACATCAGCAAATCAAGGTTTGGCAGTGAGCAAGGGCAACGATAGAGAAAAAAAAAAGAGGCAAAACAAATGGGAGAAGTTGGCTTAATTTGATTTGATTTGGCTTAATTTTTATTGTAATTTAATTTGACTTAATTTTTAAATTGTAATTTGATTTGGTTTTAAAATTGTAATTTGATTTGGCATTGTAAATTGACGAGATATAATGCGCCTACTTGTTGTAATTTGATTTGGCTTTAAAATTATAATTTGATTTGACATTGTAAATTGTTGCGACATAATGAATTTGATTTTTAGCTTTTTTATATAAATGTTTTCCTTTTTTGTATTAATGATTATGAAGACAGAAATCACAAAATTTGATATATTATAATAAAAATGGATATTATTACTTTTTGAATTATTTCTAATAAATTGGACAAAATTGAGGTACTACAATTGCCCATATTTAATTATATTTTACTTGAAAAATATGAATAACAATGGTTTTTGTTTTTATATTATCAAGTAAAATATAAGTAAATATAAGGACCTAAATTTTGTCCAATAACAAATGCATGTGTTAAAGTGCCCATAAAATGTTAAAGTGAGAATGATGCAATTTTTTTTAAATGTGGAAAACGATCGTCTTCGGATTGATTACTGATGCGTAGAACGACATAACCGAAAATAATTGTCTTCGGATTGTTTATCGATGCATAGATCCATAGAAATAAAAAATGATCATCTTCGGATTTGTTACCGATGCGTAGATCGACATAAATGAAAATGATCATCTTTAGATGGTTTACCGATGTGTAGATCCATATAAGTAAAATATGATTGTCTTCAGATTGGTTACCGATGTGTAGATCGACAGAAATGAAAGTGATCATATTTGGATTGTTTATCGATGCGTAGATCCATAAAAAATGATTGTCTTCAGATGGTTTACCAATGGGTAGATCCATAGAAGTAAAAAATGATCGTCTTCGGATTGTTTATCGATGTGTAGATCGAAAGAAATGAAAATGACCGTCTTTGGATTGTTTACCGATGCATAGATCCATAAAAATGATCGGCTTCAGTTTGGTTACCGATGTGTAGATCGATAGAAATGAAAGTGATTGTCTTCAGATTGTTTACCGATGCGTATATCCATAGAAATAAAAATGATCGCCTTTGGATTGATTACTGATGCGTAGATCAACAGAAATGAACAAAGGTAGGTGGTCCAATCTTGAAGATGCATGGATTATATGAGTATGAGTAAATTATGCATGATTTATATGTGTCATGAGTTAATGATCAATTCATGTTTATTTCTTTGATTTCTTGATCCTTATTATCTTCCACGCCCACAAGATTCAATGGATGAATGAAGATAACAACCATTTTTTGCATGAAGACTCTAGTATGTCTCGTGGGACCCCATTTTTTCAACGTAAAACAAAGTCCATTGTTTAAAATGATTATTCTTCATTTTTCTTATATGCACTCGTACATGTTGAGAATCTATCGAGTTCTCGTGTATTTGTTTTCCACATATTTCAAATTCTAACAATTATTATCATAAAACAACATTTCAAAATGCCAGAACAATCAACTATGAAACTGAATTAGTTTAGAAATAGTGTAACGTACAACATCGAATGACAATCTCGAAAAACGTACATTCGTTACATTGAAAAAAAAATGAGGCAGGGGTTACAATGTGGGGACGAATGTGTTTAACTTTAGTTGGAGGTATAACAAACGCTAATCATTCTTGTAATTTAGAACTTTAATTAGTCAACTTGCAAGAATAATAATTGCCCTAGTTTGAAGCGCTTGATTTTTTTTATCCCTAGCTTTTGCATGGACCGTTCTTCGAAGTTTTCAATCCATCGGGATGTTCTAATTTTTGCCTAGGTCGCCTTTTCAGGTTTTCAACCTAGAGAGCCCATTTTTTCAAGCATAAAATTTTTTGACTGCTCTGAATTTACTGGAAGTGGAAGGTTCACTCCATCCATTTATGAGAGTATTAGAGCTCCCCCAGCGAAAGCTTTTTTCACAACATATGGTCCTTCATATTTCAGGGTCCATTTTCCACGAGAATATTTTTTTATGGGCAATATTTTCTTTAACACCAAGTCCTCTTCTTGAAATTCTCGAGGATAGACTTTTTTCTCGTATGCCTTTTTAAGTCTTTTTTGATATAGTTGGTCGTGACATAGAGCTATCATTCTTTTTTCTTCTATGAGATATAATTGGTCAAATCGTGATTAAACCCACTCAGTGTCTTCTAGTTTTGTTTCCATCATGACTCTAATCGAGGGAACTTGAACTTCAATGGGAAGTACCGCTTCCATTCCATACACCAATGAGAAAGGAGTTTGCCTTGTTGAGGTACGAATAGAAGTTCTATAGCCATGTTATGCAAAGGGAAGCATTTCATGTCAATCCTTATATGTCTCCACCATCTTTTGTATCATCTTCTTGATATTCTTATTTGTTGCTTCTACAGCCCCATTCATTTTTGGATGATATGGTGAAGAACTATGGTGCTGAATTTTGAAAGTATCACACAACTCCTTCATCATTTTATTATTCAGATTGTTCGCATTGTCAGTGATTATCTTATTTGGCAAGCCATATCGACAAATCAATTCTCTTTTGATAAAACTTACAACTACACTTCTCGTCACATTGACATAAGAAACAGCCTCAACCCATTTTGTGAAATAATCAATAGCTACTAAGATAAACAGCCTCAACCCATTTTGTGAAGCCTTAGGCTCGATGAGTCCAATAACATCTATTCCCCACATTGAAAATGGCCATGGTGTTATTAAAACATTCAAAGGGGTGGGTGGTACATGTTCTTTATTAGCATAGATTTAACATTTATCACATTTCTTAACTTAACTATAACAATCAAACTCCATAGTCAACCAATAGTAGCCATCCCTTAAGTTTTTTCTTGCCATTGTCTGCCCATTTGCACGAGTTCCGAAAGAACCTTCGTGAATCTCTTGAATGATTTTCTCTGCTTCCACTTAATCCATACATCTGAGGAGAACCATGTCATGATTTCTCTTGAATGTTATTTGATATGGGTCTGATACGTAATTAATTTGGAATCTCACATTTCCCACTCTCCTATCGTCTGATGGATTACCAACAACGGGTCTCCATATACCTCAAGAACTTTCATCTTTTATTCAATAGCTACTTTAATGCCCATAACACATGTCTCATATTCTGCAATATTGCTTGAATCTAGCAGTGAATAGAGTGAACTGATTCTCTGGGGAAATCAAAATGGCCCCAATTACATGCTCTAACGCGTTAGAAGCACCATCAAACACCAACGTTCATTTGACTTTATCAGGTGATCTAGTCTCTTCAAATAAATTCATGATGCTTTCATCGGAGAATTCACACTGCATTAATAGATAATCTTCTACAGGTTGTTGGGCCAAATACTCTGTTAGGGCGCTTTCTTTGATAGTTTTTTTTGTAACGTATACCAAATTGCATTTTGACAACATTTGCCAACGGAGAATCCTTCTAGTAAGAGTAGGTTTCTTAAAGATGTATTTAATTGGGTCCATTTTTGAAACCAACCAAGGTGTATGACATAACATATATTACCTCAACCAACGAGCAGCTCATGCTAATGCGCAACATTTTCCTTTAAGCAGTGAATACCTTGTTTCAAAGCTGGTGAAATTTTTGCTCAAATTAGCATGTTCTTTCTTATCAAATTCATCAAGTTGCCCCAGTACACAGCCCATTGACTTGTCAAGTATTGTTAAGTACATAATAAGCAGTTTCCCAGGAACAGGAGGCACCAAGATTGGAGGTATTGACAAGTACTGCTTAATCTTTTCGAAAGCTTTTTGATAATTCTCATTCCATTCAACCTTTTATCTTTGCGCAACAACTTGAAAATTGGCTCGCATGTAGCAGTGAGATGAAATATGAACCTTGGAATGTAATTCAATCTACCCAAAAAGCCACAAACTTTTTTTTTTCCGTGCGTGGAGCCGACATTTCTTGTATTGCTTTTATTTTATCTAGGTCCACTTCTATCCCTTTTTTACTAACGATAAAACCAAGTAACTTGCCTGATCTTACACTAAAAGTGCATTTAGCAGGGTTTAAGCAGAGTTTGAACTTTCTTAGTCGTACAAAAAACTTTTGAAGGTTAATAACATGGTCTTCTTCGGACCGAGATTTTGCAATCATATGGTCCATGTAAACCGATATTTACTTATGCATCATGTCATGAAACAAAGTTTCTAATGCTTAAAAGGAAGTCTATATGGCTTCCTCCGTGTCTTCAATGTAGCCCGTAGAAGATAGATGACTCACTATCATATCTTATTTCCCATATATTCCCGCCAACTTATTTTTCACTATAGACTTTAGCTTTTGATGGAGATTAGAAATCACTGCTCCAACAACGTGAATCCGCAGTCTCCCTGAACGACAATTGTACGCCAGCTTAATATCCATCACTTGGAAGGTTATTCCAATGTTAAGGGGTCCGATTAGAATCGGTAGGTCAATCTCACCAACAACTTGTCTTTTGGATCCATCAAAAGTTTTGGCCACCAAAGCACTCGACTTCAAACAGGGTCCATCAACAAATAGTTTTGATATTGTTGATTTCAGCATGACATTTAGCGATGAACCATTATCAACTAGCACTCGCGCAAGAATATGATCATGACATCTCACAGAGATGTGCAACGCTTTATTATGCTCCCTCCCCTAAGCTGGTAATTCACCATCGCTAAAACTCAACCCGCTACTGGTAGTGATATTATTGACAACTCCATCAAACTGGTCGACAGTGATATCATGAGTAACATGGGCCTCGTTTAAAACTTTCATCAGTGTCCTTCTATGAGGTTCCGAGTTTAATGACAAAGAAATAACATATATCTTGGAAGGAGTTTTATTTAGTTGATCTACCACCTTATACTCAATTTCCTTGATAAACTTCAAAAATTTGTTAGCTTCTTCTTCAAGCATTGTCTTTTTACAAGTTTCTGATCCTTTTCTGGCATGATACATAACCTATTTTCCTTTTTTTTTTCCATGACCCTCCTTTTTTGCTAAGTTTTTTAGGAGTGTATGCTCCACCACTCCAGGTCATCCCACCAATTCCTGAAATATTAGTGGCATCAGTACCTTGAAGTTTAAAGTTATCACTTGATTGATGATTGGCTAAATGGGATGTGATTTCATAACTCTGTGGTACTGCCTTGTTATTTTCATAAGGAAAAGAGGTTGGTTCTTGGACAATTATTGCATTTTTTTCACTATGAGTTGGCTTAGGATTCTCTTTTGTATAGAGGATTTTCAATGGTCTTGGGAAAGATCTATTATTTTCCATGCACAGGGTTATGGTCGATACATGATCATCTTTTGTATATTGGTCTATCTCTTCTTTAATGAGATTGACAACGATATCTTTGTGGCCCGACAAAGGATTATTCCCTATGTTGGGACTGTCTTGCTTGAAGGTACACCATTTTGCATTAATCAGTTCTTGCACTTTAGATTTTATGGATTGACAATCTTTGACGAAATGCCCTATGGCACCTGCATGGTATTCACATTTGATGTTTGGGTTATACCATTTCAGGAATGGTGGTTCTAGAGGTTTCATAAGTCTTAGGACTAACATTGAATTATGGAGTAGGTGAGACAACGATTGGTTGTATGTCACGGGAATTAGGTCAAAATGAGTTATCTTATTTTCTCAATTAATTGGTGGTTTGTAGTGTTTCTGGATTGGACTTTGGTTCCATTGGTTTTGTTGAAAAAATGTGACAAGTGGTGGTTGAAATAAGGGAGGTTGATAAAAAAAGGTAGTCTTTAAGGGTGGTATTGATGGTATGAAGCTTGTGAGGTTGCAGCCACATATGGATAAGGAATGTAAAGAGTTTGGGGGTATCGGGGGCTGGAAATTTGGGGGTCGATAAGAATGATGGATGGAAAATAGGAGACTCTGGGGTTTACGATTACAACGTTAACATCCCCTTCTTTCTTTATTGTGAATTTCGTTTGGGGTCTTTTCACGCCGCTTGCTGCACATACGATCTTGTCACTCCTTATCCCACTTTTTATCTTTTCTCTTATGATGGCCAGATCAAAAAAGTTTGATGACATACTCTCAATCATCTTATCATAAAAAGGCAACTAGAGAGTATCCATAAACATACCAACCATTTCTTTTTCAGATAAAAGAGGTTTTACTTGTGATGCCACTTCTCTCCATCATTGTGCGTATTCTTTGAAAGTTTTACTATTCTTTTTCAATGAATTTTGCAATTGCATCCTATCAAGGGCCATGTTAATGTTGTACTTGTATTGCTCGAGATTCAAAAAGGCATCAGCCAAGTCTTTCCACGAATGAATTCGATTTTGCTCAAGATTCATATACCAACTTAATGATGCCTCACTCAAACTGTCTTGGAAAAATTGAATGAGAAGTTTGTCGTTATGTGCATGAGAAGCCATTTTTCTACAATACATAGTCTGATGATTTTTAGGACATGTGGCGCCTTTGTACTTTTAAACTTAGGAGCCTTGAATTTTATAAGGATAGTCACATCGGGAGCTAAACACATATCAAAAGCTTCGAGACAATAGATATTATGCCGCTCAATTTCATTTATTCGCTCTTCTAAATCATGAAATTTCTCTTTCGCTTGTGTGTCATCCTCAACGTGAGGTTGATGCCAATTCCTGTGAGCATCAAAATGGGGTACTTGGGGTGCAATTCCTGATTTTTTGTTCTTCATTTGCAGTTGGAGGATTCCCATTCATATTCTCCTTCCTTAACAAAGCATGTATAGGTTCTAGGATTTGATCAACCTTGTCCTTCAATTGGTTAACATCCGCTCTCATCACTTCTTGGTTTTGCTCAAGTTCTTCCTTGATGTTGGAGTTTGCGCGAGTCCAATAAGGGTGTCGGGAAAACAACTTTATTGATTTTTTTTCTTCTGTTTTTTTTAAATAAATAAATAAAATTTCTATGAGTATGCATTAAATATGAATGGAATGAAGATGAAATCAATTAGTTAATTATGATAGTTGGATGTTGGGGAATCATAAGCCTTATGTAACTAAAAAAACAAATTATTAGTGAAGAAAATATAGGGATCAGAAATCAAAAAAGAAAATCCTTTGTTGATGAGAAAAAGAGTACATCACATTTAAATTAAAAACTATAATGATTATGGAGTTTCAATCTTCTCTTTTAATAGAACAACCAATCTTCTCCTCCAATTCTTCTACCAAATTTTTGCAATATTCAACGAACTTGTAGATTTTGACTAGAGTATTGAGCGGATGCATTACCGCATCAATCTCTCTTAGATGCTTCAGAATTTTTATGATTGCTTGATTAGCTAGCATTGTCAATTTCAAAAAACAGTATTTCCATTCCTTGCCTTTATCTTCCAGCTCTTTATAGATCTCTTGATTCTTCAATTGACCTAGCAACATCATAAAACGATCTTCCCAATATATGGTTTCGTCCTTTATGTCATTATCGACCTTTTCATGGTAATCAATGTAATTCTTCAACTCACTAGAATTCTTCATTTTGTTCTTAGTGCGTCTTGATGTTTTGAGAGTAATCTTCAATTTCTTTTTTGAGTTTCCTCTCATTCCTTACTTGACTCTCGTACTCAGCTACCATTTCTTTTAATTGCTTCTTTAAATCTTCAAACTCTTTTTTTATGTTCTTCTTAGAGCCTGACGATTTTGTCCACGACTTCTTCCACATATAGGCCTCTTCAATAGGTGCATTCTTTTCTTGCTTTCGCACATCTAACTTTTCATTTCCACCTCTCAAACAATCTTGTATGTCAAGTTTATTTTCTTTTTCAATTTTCAACCTTTTGTTGCTTCTCTCAATAAACTGACTCTTACACGTGTTTTCTGATTGTAAGTTCTCGTTCTCTTGGACGACTTTTTTTAACTTTGCTTGCAGCTCTTTTTTCTCCTCTTCAGATTTTAACAATGATGCTTTAAGTTCTTCTATTTCTTCAGTGGTAACAAGAGTAGGTTTAAGTATTTCTTGATTATTCGAGGGTGTACTGTGGAAAGACAACTTGATTTCTTGGACCCTTGTCTTTACCCATTGTTGATAGGGTTCTTTTATGCTGCAACTTCTACATCCGAATACTTTTCCTTTTCCAATGATCATTTCCCAAGCTCGACTTATCCTTCCCATCATTGGTGGGTCTATTATACCTGTATTATGCAAAACAAAAGCTTCCAACAACTTATCATTTGGTTTTTCCAACATAGGGTAGCCAAGCTGTCTTAGAGCTACCGTCGGAGATTTCCCATGAGAGGTACATTTGAGAAATCTCCGCATAGGAATATTACTTCATCCACCCCTTGTTCTCTATGATACCATAAAATTGTGTCTCCAATAAGGCTAGCTATATTCTGAGCCCATTCACGATTACTTTTAACTCCAACATGATACACTTTCTTGAACATATGAGACATGAACCAAGTGTACAGCACTGGAACACAACACAAAATTGTTCCCCTTTCTTCTTGTGTCGCATAAGCAGAATGTATTATAAATCAGCAAAAACCGAGGGAACTCGATTATGTTTATTTTTGTTAAAATTTAAGAAGACATTGATGGCAGCATAATCTACAAAGTTATCAAGGTTTGGGAATAACATAATACCATAGATAATCAGAGCCAAAACATCTATAAAATTACTGCATTCTTTTTTAATGGCTAAATCCTGTCACTTTTGCTCTAAACATTTTCTTTAAAAACCATGAATAGCTCATTTTCCCTCTTTTTTACTTGTCAACTTTCTTTTGTCGATTTTCAACACTTTATCAATTACACCCAAACTCGGTGGTTGCCCAACATATCGATAAGGATTTATGTTCTCTAGGAAGTAACCAAATATTCATTCAAATTCCTCTAATGTTGGCGACAACTGAAAGGTGAAACATCTTAAGAGAATATCTTAATACTGAATCAATGCCGTGAGGGCCCCTGTTTGCAAATTCACTGCCAAGAGATTTAGGATCTTCCCATATTTGTAAAAGAAACTCTCGTGTTGTATGGTTTTCATTTGATTGATGATATCTCTTAAACTTTTCAAACCTGGTTGTTTGAAATTTAAAAGTAAACTTGTTCTTTTTTTTTTTTTTTTTTTTTTTTCTGATCTCATTGTCCACTCTAAATTAACACGTGACCAAGGTTCTTATGATTCCTCAATAATCGTAAAAATTGATGCAAAATACCTATTCATTTTTCAAAAGACACAATGTCATGAGATATGAATACAATTATGTAGAATGACTGTTGTGAATACAATGTCATGAGATATGAAGTATAATTTTTTGCTTATATGAATATTCTTATGATGAAATGGTATATTGGCTTATGTAGTGTAAGTCTCACAATGGTGGCTTTATAGTTCTAAACATGGTTCCTAGAGCTAGTAATCCTATTTTGGAATATTGTCAACAACAATAGGTAAACTATTTCGAGTGACAATACCCTCAATGATATCAAACTCTAAGATCTTCATGCTAACCAAACAGGATGTACATCCAGAAGGCTACCACTACACAATCTTGAAACTAAACTTAAGTTTTACTCAAACCCGGATATAAGGTTTCACTCATAAGTGTGTGTCCTTGTAAAAATGTAGGGTGTGGAGTAAGCATGATTCAATAACTCCATAATGATAATAAACATATATACATAATAAATAAATTATCTACAAGCTTAAAAAAAATATTATAATGTCAACTAATACTTATTAAGAAATAATAAACACATAAAACAAAAGAAAATAAATAAATAAATAAATATAGAAAAAGTTAAAAATTATGCACAATTAATTTGTTAGGCTTGACTCTCTAAGGGGACCCTGTGGACTCGTTAGCTGTCGCAACCTAAAATTTCAAGTGTTTCTCGAATTCAATGAAGTCTCCACCAAAATGTATTTTAAAATAGGGAAAATATTGAGAAACCCTTAAAAATAGAAAATAAAATAAAATAAAAAATGGTCTATGAAACCAAAATTTGAGTTTGGGAGTCGACTATGCGTAGGGAAGGTATTAGCATCCTACGACATCCGTTAAAACATGGTTACCTATAGTTAATTGTGCAAGATTAATATTAACTTAAGTATATTTATATTAACTTAATATTAATATTATTAAATATGAATAACAATTATTTTTAATACGATTTTGGAATAAATGTGTGCTTAAGAAATATAAGGAGAAAAAAGAAATTTTTATTTATGTGCTTGACAAGAATTTGATTTTGCTCTGATGTATCTCTCAGTGCGATGGATAAATCAAAGCTTCGTAGTTCTTGGTTAGAAAATGCAGATGCGTTGATTTTTTTTAAAATAAAATTTGTTTTGTTATAAAAAATGTATATATTTTGACGACAAAAGAAAATGACCTAGTTTGACTTCAAAAATTATTTTCTTATGCGAGTTTTAGGACAATTAAGTTGTACAACTCGTGTCTCAAAAACTCATAACAAAAAGATGTGTCATCTAGTTCATCCTTTTAAGAATGTTTTATAGTATTTTCGATTTTAATATTGAGTTTTAAAACCACCAAGTAGTACAACTTGTGTCTAAACAACTCTTAGATTAAAAAAATATCACATGTAATTAGTCAAATTTAAAAAGTTGATTTTATATTTACTTATTTATAAAAATAAGTTTTAGAATTATAAGGTTATATAAATTATGTTCTACTACTCATGGATTAACAAATGTCATTTCTAATTAACTTTTAATAATAATTTTTATTTACTAATATGTTTTTGAATTTTAATTTATAAACTTATCTATGAAGATGAGATTTAGAACCACCATGTTGTCACAACTTGTGTCTTAATAACTCAGATATAAATTGAAAAAGTGCCACATCTAATTAAATAAATTTATAAGTCTTTTTTAAATTAATTTATTAAAATAAATAAATAAATAAATAAATAAATAAAATAAAAAGAGAGTTTTAGAACTATCAAGTTGTACCACTTGTGTCCTAACAACTAAACAAAACAAACAAATTAACAACAACCAAATAAAACCACATTTACTTACAAACTCAAAGGAGGGAGCGACCGTTGTGCCCATTAGTTGGAAAAAAATATGAAAGAAACACGTTTGAAAGAGGAGTTACCTTCTCTATGGTGTGTCCGGTACGGTAAAATCAAGCTCCGTTGTCGCAATGGCGCTGATTGGAAGACGATGTTGATGCACACGACGCTGAAGTTGATGATCTTGATCGAGAATGTCGATCGTTTGCTCGTAGGGAAGTCTTTGCTTTTTCTATTTGTTTTCCGTTTGTTAATACTCCCTCTGATTTTTTTTTCTTTTCTGTTTAGGTATTTTTCTGTTCGTGTTCGATTTCTTTTTCGTTTTCCTTTATGAAATTTAAAGAAGATGTATTTATAGAGTTTTTTTATTTGTTTAGTTGTTTTCTTTGTCGGTGTCCTTGTTTGAGCTTTCCAGTTCCTTGTTTGATGCTTCATTTCGTTTGCTCATCATATGAGTTTTTCCTACACATCTGATGCATTTATGTTTTCAGGTTATGTATGTTTTTATTTGTTCATTTGTTGAGCTTTTTTATTTACAGCTTTAATTTGTCGTTTAGTTTTATTTTTAAACTCAAAAGTTTTTCTCTTTGCTATGTATCATGTGTACAATGGTTGACTTATAAAAATTATATTTTTATTTCTCTAATTAGTGACAACATGTACTAATGTATCAGTGAGTAAAGCTTGTGCATTAATAGCAGTCAGCATCAGCAGAGCAAGGTTTGGCAGTGAGCAAGGGCAACAATAGAGAACAAAAAAGAGGCAAAACAGGCTGGAGCAATTGGCTTAATTTGATTTGGTTTGACTTCATTTTTATTGTAATTTTTTAATTTGGCTTAATTTTTAAAATTATAATTTGATTTGGTTTTAAAACTTTAATTTGATTTGGCATTGTAAATTAATGAGACATAATGATCCTACTTATTGTAATTTGATTTGACTTTAAAATTGTAATTTGATTTGGCATTGTAAATTGTTGAGAAAAAATGAATCTGATTTTAGCTATATTATTTTTATTTCTTTTTTATATATATATTTTCCTTTTTTGTATTAATAATTATAAAGGCAGAAATCACAAAATTTGATATATTATAATAAAAATGGATATTATTACTTTTTGAATTATTTCTAATAAGTTAGCCAAAATTGGGGTACTATATACAAGACATGTTATTCTATATGCAGTTAGAGTAGTGAGTTATTTCATGGAAGCTCCTACTACTACACACATGAAAGTCACTAAGAGGTTACACCACTACCTTAAAGGTACGCTTGATTGTGGATTATTTTACTTTTCTTCTAATGACTTTAAACTTTTTGGATTATGTGATGGCGACTTTACGAGAGACATTGATGATAGAAAAAGTACTGGTGACTTTATATTTTTCATGGGGACTGTGCTTTTTCGTGGAGCTCAAATAAGCAACTTATTGTCACGCTTTCAACATGTGAGTCAGAGTACGTAGCAGCAACATCTTGCACTTGTCATGCCATTTGGCTAAGGAGATTATTGAAGAAACTTCATATGCCACAAAAGGAAGCTACTGATATTTGTATAGACAACAAGTCTGCACAAACACTTGCAAAGAATCTAGTGTTTCATGATCGCAACAAACACATAGACACAATGTTCCATTTTATTAGAGAATGCATTGCCAAGAAAGAAGTTGAGCTTAAATATGTGAAGACTCAAGATCAAATTGCAGATACTTTTACAAAGCCGTTAAAATTTGAAGACTTTTAAATCCTAAGAGCAAGAATTGGAATAAAGAATAAAATTTCAAATTAAGTGGGAACAATGTTATTACTAATTTGAAATTAGATAAGTCTAAAACCGTGTATAATTTCTATGTAAGAATCTAGAAGTGCTTTAATTATAGAAAAATGAGAGAAATATCTAGAAGTGGATATTAATTAAGAAGTTCCTAGAAATGTGTTTAGAGTTTTTTTATTTATACCTATAAATATTTCATTATACTTGACATTAAACATCAAGCAAACTGTGAGTTTTATATTATAAATTTCTTCATTTCTTTAACATAAACTTTGTCGGTCGGAGCTTCGAGGAACTCTAGATAAATTTCAATCATGATTTTATTGGAACTCAAAAAATGCTTTTGCGAATTCTAAATCACTTGAATTGTCGTTGTTCTTAATCTAAATCCTATTTTCTCTAATTTGAAGTGTGAACTTCAAGATGAATCTTCATCATTCCAGATTAAACCCCTTATTGGATGGGAAATTTCATAAATTGATACTCAAATAATTGAGATTAACAAAATGTTTCTCATATAGCTTAAAACAAAGGTCAAGAATACTGATAATTTTGAAAAGGATGAGTTTATTGGTTGTTTGATTTCCTATCTTGAAAACATTAGGGACAAAGTAAGGTTTCCCATTGAGATTGATTCATCTGGTGGTAGTGGTAATTGTAAGGTTTTGATTTGGAAACTTGAATCTTTTATGAGTAAAGATGTTTGTGGCCTTGTTTTGGATGGGTGTGTTTATGTGGTTGTGGGAATTAGTTAAGGCTTTTATTATTAATGGTGTTATTGTGAGTTCTTGCTACCCAAGCCTTACTACAAGAATAGTGGAAAAAAGGAGATCTGACTTGATCTATTTGTCTTCTAAGCATGCTTTTGATCTTGGTTCATCATAAATATTCACCATTTTTAGGTATTTTCTTTTTCCATCAAAAAAGGCTTGTAACTCTGTGGTATCTGTAAAGAAGGAGGGGGAGAACCAAGCAATGTTGGCCATAGAGAAAACAAGTGGTAGCAACCTCAAGTTGAAGAATTCGATTGTTGCAAAGGATGCTTCTATTTTGTTTATGATAACATATGATGGTTTCTCTGCATCTGAACTTTGTTTGCATTATTTGATGGCATCATCAAACATCATCAATGCGATGTTAGATGTTTAACAGCTGAAGCAAAACTTTCTTGCCAATTGTGTTGTGTCCAATGATCTGGCTTTTCTACTTTCTTCAAAAAGTCATTATGCCTCCTTTGGTCAAAGTTAGGTCTTGGAACATATACTTTTCTTCTGTCATATGTCGCAAGCATCCACTGTCTATGTACCATGACTGGTGTTTCAACTTAGATGTTGAGAACATCTACAACATAGAAAATCTTGTACTTAGGTATCAAAATTTGTTTGGGTCCTTATATGTTATTTTTGAAAGGTTTCTTGTTTTTCTTTGTGTTTAACATGAGACAAGATATTTTGAAGTGACCTTTCTTGGAGAAAATAGTACATAACATATTAGGTTTGATAAATTCAAACTTAATTACTATTTCTTGGTATCCTAGACTTTTTTTCTTACTATTTCTACTAACCCCATAAATCATAAAAGCAAACTTGCTTCTTTCTATATTGTTAGCTAGAAAGTCTTGGAATGTCACATCATATTTATCATATTTACATATGATACTTTATGAAGGTTTTGAGACATGATTATCTTTCAGAGTTGTATTTTTTAATTTAAGCCCAACACTTTCTGTTTTTAAAACATTAATTCCTTTAGATAGATTTGCATTTATTTTCGTAAGTGCTTTCAGTTAAAGAGACAAATTATGGTTTTTATTTAAGAAATCATCTATGACTTCAATTATATCAGGTCGAGTTAAGTCATAAAGTACCTCAATTTCTTCATCTACTGATTCACTTCTTGAGGCAGAATCTGGTTCAAAATTATGATCAGTGTTGGATATAGAGTCATTAATAGTGTGAGCTATTAGAGTCAAAAAAATTTGATCTTAATCATTAGAGGATTCATCATAATCATCTTATGTAGCCATCATAACCTTCTTTTTGGGTCTAGATTCTTTCCTTTGATGTTTCCATTTTTCCATATTTAGACATTCAGACTTGACCTGCTCAGGTTCATTGCATCCATAGAGATTATGCTTTTCTTGTCAAACATGTCGTCACTTCTTGTGCTGGATTACCTAGAATTTCTTTGAGGGAATGACTTATTTCTTTTGTGCCACACCCTCTAAGATTTTTTAGATATGAAAGTTAGCTCCTCATCCTTTAGGTCCACATTATGATCATCTGAATCATTATCCTCTAACTTCTGTTGTTACCTTCAGAACCTTCTTCTGCTTGATTTCAAAGCCAAATTTTTCTGCTTCTGTATCTTCCAGTTTAAGAGTATTCAGATCCTTAGCTTCTTAAATGTATGTAATCTTCGGTCTCCACTGGTTTGGCAGACTCTAAAGAATTTTCTTCACATGATCAACAGTAGTATGTTAGAACTTGGATGGATAGTGATTGTTGATGATGATTATGTTATGCATGTATGTTTTCATTCATATTGTAAGACAAGTTTAGGGTTGTGCCATGTATGTTTTCATTCATATAGTAAGACAAGTTTAGGGTTGGACCATGCAGAAGTTATTAGTATGAAAGTTTTATGTAAAGGCGGGGAATTGCTAGAGTGTCTTGTTGAATATTGAATCACCCTAACTAGATATTCTTATATGTGGAGTAGTAGGTGACTTATCTACATGTATCAACTTGGATTTAGATGGATCCAACGTGGATGACTTCTCTACCTTATTAGAATGCATATTTCGTTATCATGCTTTTGTTGATAATATTGTGTTATATGTGGTGATGTTGATTATGCATTTACTTTATCATACACTATTTGATTATGTTTTAAGAATGATGACTTGCCATCATTTGTTTTCTCTGTCGCATAAGACACATTAAATGTGTGGGTAGATGATAAGATAATAGCAGATGAAGCATTCACCAACGAAGAAGCGAAGATGGAGTGATTGGCATGTCACCGATGCGGTAGATAACAATTTATTTATGCTAGTCAACATGTTAGTCGACCAATAAATTTCGAATATATATATAGAGTTAGCTCTTATTAGTGAGATAATTTGGGGTTAAACACTCTCTTTTGAATTTTTTATTTTTACATGTTTGAATTGTGATCCTTCTATGCTTGATTATTTTTTAATCAATTTGACCTATAATTTTGTATTATTTAAGCTTTAAAACATTTTTAGGATAAATGGCGTCACAAATACCTTCAATGGAATAATTTTGTTCCAAACATTATCCACAAAAGTCAAGGAATTCTCATTAATTATGTCATATTAATGTAATTACTGGTAAACGTCCCTAACTGGGTAAGCCCCGAACAAAACATCAAGCTCATCTCTATAATCTGATTCAATCAAAGTAGAAACTAACACCTCATTATCTTCGAAGAGATTAAATAACCTAGAAAAATGATCCCTCAAAATACCTCTATGTCATGGATCCAACAAAAAAGAAGTTGATCAATTGTTTCCTAACACCTTCTAAATCTTTTCAATAAATCACTCAAAAGATGCAACACTTCTTTATTCTCATGCCATAAAATAAAAAAATTAAATAAAAACTCAATTTTAGAAACTTATATAGGTAAGAGTACCCAAATTCTTACTTTTGCTATTAATATACTATAGTTCTCAAAAAGTCAAATATATGATTTCTTAAAAAAGAAAGTCAGATGATCTTATAGGTTGATATTGGACGCTACTTATTATTAAAAAAAAAAAATCGACCGTCCAACATGTATACACGATGAGAAAATTGCACAAAACGTAAAGATAATCTTATTAAGTAATCAATGAAGGTTCTTCTCTATGAGTTGTTATCATTAATTGCATCCAAAATCTGTGCTGTAAAAAATTGTCTTAAATAATTTTTTGTCGTATAAAAATATTATATTTGGTTTTTTATCTCTTTAAAATTTCTTTTAAATTATAGTTTCTCAAATATTTTTCATCGATAATTTTGATCCCTACTTATAAAACAATTCATATGTATCATATGGATTTTCAAATGATTTTTTGGATAAATATTTATAATATTATAAGAATATATTCCACAAAAAATAGTATTTTTTAACAAAGTATAAATTAAATATAATATTTTAATTTTTTAACATTTAAAATTTTTTATTTAATTCATCTTTTATTAAAAATTCTAAAACTTTATATGGAATATTATATAAACATTATTGCAATCATGGACCAAAATTATTGATAAAAATATTTGATAAACATTGTTTGAAGAAATTTTTCAGAAGAACTAAATACAAACTATAGTATATTGACCAAAATTCTCATCTATTCTTGGTATTGGTCTCTCATTTTAAATTCTCGCATTTTTTGTTATCGTCTGAATTTTTTTGACATAAATAACGATGTGACATGATTTAAGTGACAAGTCAAATAATTTGATAATGTTCATTCAAATTGATTAATTATTTGCTTATTGATAATTAAAATATAAAAATGAATAAGGTATGAAGTTGAAAATAAAAATTTTGAAAGTTTTTCTTGCAATATCATAAATAGTAATTATTATACATTACAAAATTATATATTTATATGTCACATTATTTAAAATATAACATATCACAAATATAATTCCAAAAATAAATAAATTTAAAAAGATCATCCAAATATCTATAGACTTCATCATCTCACTATTCTCGGGACGTGCGCTTGTTTACTTGACATGTGCACGACCTTGACTAATAACCTTCAGTTTAATTGCATCCTTAGTTGATCGAGTGCGTTGAAGTCATAACCTCTAATGGGCCTAAGTGTATGTCATGAGGGTCGCTAGGAGTTTTCTACCGTGCAGCCCCCACCTGTACTTCACACCCCCATCTCCATAGAAAATACCATATTGTCCTTTTTTACTATATATAAAACCATCAAAAAAATTTACCACTCTATTTCTCACCCCCACTTCCGAAAATTACAAAATCTTCCTAAATATTTAAATTTTCAAATTTTCGAAATATAATAAAGTGAGTTTTGATGATACTTTCGAAAGTTTTGTTAAATATGAGACTTTCAAAACCTAAATTTCCAGAAATTTTAAACAACTTTGAAACTTTTGATAAATGTCAAAGTTTCGAAATGTAATTTTCCAAGATGTTATGAAAGTTTCGAAATTTTGGATAAATCTGAAAGTTTTGAAATATGTTTTTCCAGAAATCATCAAAACTTTCGAAAGTTTTGATCAATTTGAAACCTTCGAAATGTAAAGCTTCAAACTTTTAAATTTTCAAAACACATAACTTTCGAAAATTTCAAATTTTCGAAGTAATTCAATTTCAAAAGTTTCAATTTATGATAAATTTTTGAAATGTACTTAATTATTTTAGTAGTAATTAAAATCATATTTTGAAAAATAAATGTATATATTTTTATTAATTAAATTTATTACTATTTTTAAAATTAGGTATGGGTAGAGTTGAGGTTCCTTCTTCAAGAACGGTTATAGATTCTACAGAAAAATTCACCATTGATGAGGTATTATTACTGATAATCCAGCACCGATCAAATTTTTATTATAGATATATATTTGATGTTTTATTTGAAACATATTTTGTAGGTATATCTCTCTCGAGAAGTTGTATTTGAATTGGAAAAAAACATTGGTGTTAGACATAAGTCCATTTTTGATATTATTGACAAACATACATCATGTGATAAATCTAACATTTTGAACTGAGTAAAAATTTCAAGAACAACGACTCAACCCTACAAACTTGAGACAATGACTTGGAACTCAAGGAATCAACAAAGTTTGAAGAATCACTGACCAAATCGATTGGACAAATCAATTCTGTAAAAGGGTTGTAGGAATATATGCGGTCTGTGATAAATCAATCAATTAGGCAAATCGATTGTATAAATCACAAAGACTGAACTGATTGCTTAAATCGATTAGGCAAATCGATTGGCATATTGACTGAAACTAAATTGTGCAAGTCAGTAGCATGCTTTGCAAGCTAATCGATTTGACACATCGATTGTTCCAATCACATTTTTTTAGTCTGATTGTTTTTAAATCAATTGACACAATCGATCGTAAAAGTCACATAGCCAAACCAGCAGTTAACAAATCGATTTAATAAAATGAGTTTTAAACTGAACTTGGTCTGGGACATACACAATCGATTAGTACAATCCATTGTTATATTTCTTTTGAAATAAGTTTGACATTAATCGATTTGGTAAATCGATTGAATGAAACAAACTGATGCATTGTTCTTCAGACATAAGTCCATAATCGATTAGGCACTTCGATTAAATGATTTAAGGTCTCTCTGTAAGTAGTGAAATCGATTGATCAAATCGATTAGCACAAAAGTTTTAACAAACAGAGAAGACTTAATCCTGACCAAATCGATTATGTGAATGTTTGAATCGATGGAGTAAATCAATTGTTTTGATCTCGTTGTTGGAACAAAACATACAAAATCGATTAGGCAAATCGATTCAAATATGAACTGTTTTCCAAACCTGAAGAATGCTTTAAAATAATCAATTAGGTAAATCGATTAGTTTCTGCAGTTTCAAGATTCAAGAAAAACAAGACTCGCGAAATCGATTGGGTAAATCGATTAGCATGCTTTATAACTTTAATAAATCGATTGGGTGAATCGACTCATGTGTTGTTTTTTCTGAATCTATATAAACTGTTTTCAAGTTCTTCTTCTAATAACTTTCTTACACAACTTTGACAGAACTTTGACATAGTTTGATATAACTTTCTGATATCCCTTTCTCGCTGTGAAACAACTTTGAACATTGCTTTTTCAGTCATGTACATTCATCTTTCATGATCAACAAAGACTGAAAAAGATTGCTTGAGAAAGAATATTCGAGAAGAAGACAGCTGAAGAAATTTTGTATAATTTCTGTTTTAGATACATCTGTAAACAAATTCTGTAATCAAATAACATTCAGAAATCCAGTCTTAACTGGTAGTTATCTTCTGTGATTGAGGGATCTCATCAAGAAGAAACTTTGTTGTTATCTTGTAAGGGTTTGGAGATAAACTCTAGGATACAGTGGTTGTGAAATTCAGTCTTAACTGGTAGTGATCTTTTGTGATTGAGGAACCTCATCAAGAAGACACTTGACTGAAATCTTGGAAGAGTATATGGGAGATAGACTCTTGGATTCAGGGAGATAAGAATAGAATAGAAAGAATAGTTTAAGATTGATAGGCGAGGAGCTGGAACATCTGTAAACTGATTCTGAGACATTCTAGTGGAAAGGCTAAGATCGGATTTGATCTTAGGATTGGACGTAGGCCGTTCAACAACTGCTGAACCAGTATAAATCACTGTGTACCTTTTTCTTTCCCTTATCTCTTTTTAATTCCTGCATTGTGTATTTGTTTGATATTGATTGTATGCGTAAATATCTTTCTGCATATTTTGATATTACATGAAATATTGTTTTAGCATGATAGCATGTGAATCAATATCTTGAATGATAATTGTATATGTTGCACTCTTCATTTTAACAATAATTGGTATTGTTGATTTTCTTTAGAATTGATCTTTTTGGGACCTTGTTTAATATCTTGTTTAGTAAATTTTGAATTTATGAAACTGTTGCGCATATTATTAGAATAGGCATTATTCTGCATATTTTTTTTCCTATCCAACAGAGGTCACTTATACTATCAATTGGCATCAAGAGCCTATTTTTGTTAGAGTAACTCTCATAAAAAATCATGACCTCTGATTTCCTAGGAGAGGGTGCATCATTAGCTAGGCCTCCTGCCTTTAACGGGGACGCATACATGTATTGGAAACAACGCATGCTAATTTTTCTTGAAGCTAGTGGTATTGACATTTTAGATGCTGTAGAAAATGGACCTTTTGTGCCAACCATAGCAGGTACTGGTGAATCAGCAATCCTAAAGCCTAAAAGTGATTGGTCTGAGGATGACAAAAAGAAAGTTGGGTACAACGCCAAAGCCAAGAACATTATAACTGCTGCCTTGAGTCATGATGAATTCTTCAGAGTCTCAAATTGCAAGACAACAAAACAAATGTGGGACACACTTCAGCAGACGCATGAAGGAACCACAGACGTAAAGAGAGCTCGGCTAAATACTCTCATGCACGAGTACGAATTGTTTAGCATGAAGAAAGAGGAATCAGTAAATGAAATGCAGATCCGGTTTACGCACATAGTCAACAACCTAAATGCCTTAGGCATGCAGATTGATAATGATCAACAAATTAGCAAGGTGATGAGGTGTTTGACTAGGGAATGACAACCAAAAATCACTGCCATTGCAGAATCAAAGGATCTAGGAAGCATGACAATAGCCACATTGTTTGGAAAATTAAGAGAACATGAGATGCAGCTACACAGGCTAAATGAGACAGAACAAACTGAGAAGAAAACAAAAAGCTTATCACTGAAAGTTCACACTCAAAAGTCAAAGTCTGAACCAGAAGATTCCATAGACAATTCTGCAAACGAAGATGATGAAGAACCTAAAGTCGAAAAGTTGGTTAGAAAATTCAAGAAATTCCTGAGAAAGAAAGATGACAGGTTCAAAAAATCATCATGTTCGAAAACAAATGATAGCAAAGTGACCTGCTACGAATGCGGAAAGACAGGCCACATAAGATCAGAATGCTTCAAATTGCAGAACAAAAATAAGGCTGCAAAGGCTAAGGGCAATCAGGCACATTCTAAGTCCAGAAAGGCCTACATAGCCTGGAGTGATGAAGATTCATTTGCATCTTCTTCAGAAACAGAAGAAGCAAATCTGTGTCTTATGGCACACACATATTCTGAATCATAAAATGAGGTAAGTTCTCAATATAACCCTTCCTTTGATGAACTGCAAGATGCATTCAATGAACTGCATGATGAATATGTTAAATCTGTTAAGCAGTTAGTTAGTACTAAGAAAATGCTTGAACAACAATGCATGATGCATGAACAAATGAAAAATGATCATAAGGAGATTGAGGACTTGTATGAACAATTGAAAAAGGATTCGCATGATAAATCTGCTAGATGCATTGAGCTTGAGAAAACTGTTGCATCATTGAAATCTGATTTAATGAATTTTACAAGTAGCAAGAATAAACTGAATGTCATTCTTAGTAATCAAAGGCATGTGCATGAAAAATCTGGATTGGGATTTAACCCAAATATGCATGCTCAAAAGAATAAGGCTAGATGTGGAATTGGTTATATGCAAACCAAAACTGTCAAATATAATCAGAAATCTGTTAGATCAATGAATATGTATGACATCTTTACTAAGCCAAAATCACATTCATCCTTTGCTGGCTCATGTAACTTCTGTTGTAGAAAGGGACACTTTGTGTCTAATTGTAAATTGAAAAAACTAGCCAACAGAGGATGGAAGCAAATTTGGGTAGCAAAGACACAACTAGTTGAAACTGACCCCCCAGGACCCAATGTGAATTGAGTACCTAGAACCAAAACTTAAATTTATTTTGCAGGTATGCTTGACATCCAAGACTCAATCATGGTATCTAGAATGGATGTTCCAAGCATAGGACAGGAGACAAATCACAATTATTGTTTCTCAATTGAAAACTTTGGTTAAATGAAGTAAGGTGACTACGTAAAAGGTTTGAAATGCACCTTACTAAGTTTTTTATATAGATGTGTGGTAAAGGTTACAGGTATATTTTACATCTATGTCTTTTATACTTGAACACTAGAACAATAAATGCATAAAATTGTTAGATTAAAGAGTCAATAATATATGCATGCTTATTGTTTAATACTTTGCCTTTAAGTATTATTTGATGTTCATTACCCTTTGCTGATAATAACTGATTGTGGCATATTATAGTAGCTCATAGTATTATAGATCCTAGTGAGATCTGAAATCTGTGTTAAATTGATTGGTTAAATTGATTATCCTGTGGATACACAGAAAAATGGCTTTATGAAATTGATTTGGCAAATCGATTTATGCCAAACAGTGTCTATTTTTAAAAAAATAGAATCACGAAAATCGATTGGGGTAATTGATTTTGTTTTTCCCAGAAAGCTAAATGCTTTAACTTGTCCTTTTCCAATTGATTTGGATAATCGATTAACCATTTGATACAGTTTAAAGAATCGATTTGGAAAATCGATTACTTTGGCCCCTGACTTCAATGTTCTGAAATATTTTCCAGACTCTACCTCGAAATCGATTAGGGTAATCGATTGTTTAAAGTTGTTTGAAATCTAAGCTTTAGTGAATCGATTTGGGAAATCGATTCTGAGATGGATTTAGTTCTGAACTGGTATGAAAGCTGCTAAGCTGATACGAAATCGATTAGGGAAATCGATTGAGTAACTAAAGGAATCGATTTGGGTAGTCGATTGACATTGTGACCGTTATGTTTTTTTTTTCTAGCCGTTACAGACTCTAACGGCTCTATTGATTGGACTTCCCCAGCAACGGTTACCTAATCGATTGGAACAATCGATTGACGCATCTGAATCTATAAAAGGAACAGTGACAATCGATTCCAACCACTTGCTTTCACAACCTAAAATCTATTTCTCATTTCATCTTGCTGCATACTCACTCAAATCACCTCTGTTTCTCTGATTTCAATCCACACAAACAATCCTACTCTGAGTTTTACAATCTCTATTTTAACCTTCAAAACTAACTACTATGGCAAGAGTTAAAATAACTTCACCCAACACCCCTTCCCCATCATCTTCTTCCAGTGGGAGAACCCCTTCACCACCTCCCACCTTATCTAAACGTGTCTCTGTGCCTACTCACAAAATTGTTGCACAAGATAAGGGCAAAGGCATTACCATAGATCAAGGCAAGCCAAAGAAACGGAAGGAGCCACCTTCAGAAAAGCTCCTTGTTGATGCAATGAAAGACATAACTAAGAAGAAGAAGAAGAAGATCTCCTCTTCCACACCTCAAAAGAAGCCAACGGCTTCAAAGGTTAAACCAGTGGAACAGTTCAAAATTCCACCAGCCTTCATTAAAAGGAAGATTCATGAAGCCCGATACATGGATTTCGAGTACTTCGATCACGATGGCTTCACGTTTCAAGATCATCTACGCTTTCATGGATTAGAGAGTTTTCTGTCTTGCTCACTCGACTCTTATTCAAATTTGATCCGCGCTTTTTATTCTACATTCAAGATGACGAAAACCGGATTCAAAGCTATAGTCAAAGGAACGAAGTTTTCCATGACCTTTGAGGAGTTCTCGACCCTTTCGGGACTGCCTTATCATGGAAACTCGGTCAATGGAAGCTCCGACGCAGATGAAGCTGACGAAGGATGGGAAGCTTCACTGGAGAGACAAACTGCTGTGCAGGACCTAATGGTTGATGGGTTTGTGGAATCCGTTTCACTACCAATCGGCCAAATGAAGGTTCAGCAACGGATGCTGATGTACGCGCTCACCCGGATGCTAGTTCCGCGTTCCAGCAATCACGCAGTTGTCCAAAGGTTGGACATCACGCTGTTATGGGGACTGTGAAAAGAGCTCAAGATGAGGTGGGCTTGGATAGTCCTCCGACACATGCTGGAAGCCGCACAGGGAAAGCTTATGCTTCCGTACCCCCAACTGATCACCAAAATCTTGGAGAACTTCAAAGTGTCCTTCAAGAATGAAGAAGTGTCCAAGACCACCCTAACTTTTGGTGAATCTATTGTGAACCAGATGCAGTTGAGAAAAGTAGATGGCGTTTGGAAAAGACCACAGACGAATGCTTAGCAAGTTCAGCAGAACCCTGAACCAGCTGCTCAACCTGTTGTAGCATCTGCTGATATTCTTGCCAAACTGATGGAGTTTTTGGCAGCTCACGACGCCAAATTGGATGCGTCAACTGCTAGGATGGAGACTGCTATCCAAAAACTTCAGTCTGATCTGAACCTGATTGCACAGGATGTTGCAGCAATCCAAGAACATCTAGGCATTAGGTTGTCTTTCAGTGATATTGCTGAGATTGGGAGACAAGCCGCAGAAGAACCAATTCCTACGCAAGTAGATGACACCGAACCTCATGTTGAGGAGACACCTGCTGAGGATAATACAGCGGTCTCAGCCTCTTCCTTAGATAATAATGGGGAACAGCCAAATCTAAATGTTTAGGTTTTAGATTCTTTGTTGTTCTACACTGCTTTTACTTCTTTCTGTGTAATGATCATTTCATATGTACTAATTTTTTTTGGTGAATATATGAAAGACTGTTTTTAGAGTTACATTAGCTGATCTATATTGTTGATTGCCATACTGCGCCATAATCTGATTTAATCTGCATTATAATATGTTTCAATATTTTTTTGTCTAACGATATCACTGTGAGTTTTCAATGTTGTTACTAACACAGGGGGAGAAAACTTCTACAGATAGCTTCTCCTTTCAGCATTCTCACCCTTTACTCCTTTTTGGATTAACTGACAAAGGGGGAGAAAATTTATAACTTGCAACTTGCACTTATTGCACTCTGATTCTGAGATTGCACTTTGTCTAATATTAGTGTATTGTTTGCTCTGATATTGGTTATATCAGCTCTGATATTGGTTGCTCTGATACTACTCTGCTTCTGCTACACAGCCTATATCTTATTGATGCTTAATATGCTCACTAATATCTGCTTTGACAATTAGTATTGATACTTACTCTGATACAGTTATCAATTTATTTTGTTTTGCTCTGATTTATTAGTGTTCTGATTTGATAAACTGATGTAATACCATTGTGATCTGATACCATTGTGCTAATGCAATCTGTTGTTATATGCCAGATCTATGTTAATGGTTGTCTTATCAAATGCTCTGGTATTATTTGTTTTGTTACATGACTCTGACCCTAAAAAGCATGAATGCTCAAATTTAGGGGGAGCTTCTTTTGTTTTATAAGTCATTCCTTGAAATGTTTCTCAAGTTAAAATTGCATATTTATCACTTAATCAAAAAAGGGGGAGATTGTTAGACATAAGTCCATTTTTTATATTATTGACAAACATACATCATGTGATAAATCTAACATTTTGAACTGAGTAAAAATTTCAGGAACAACGACTCAACCCTACAAACTTGAGACAATGACTTGGAACTCAAGGAATCAACAAAGTTTGAAGAATCACTGACCAAATCGATTGGACAAATCGGTTCTGTAAAAGGGTTGTAGGAATATATGCAGTATGTGATAAATCAATCGATTAGGCAAATCGATTGTATAAATCACAAAGACTGAACTGATTGCTTAAATCGATTAGGCAAATCGATTGGCATATTGACTGAAACTAAATTGTGCAAGTCAGTAGCATGCTTTGCAAGCTAATCGATTTGACACATCGATTGTTCCAATCACATTTTTTTAGTCTGATTGTTTTTAAATCAATTGACACAATCGATTGTGAAAGTCACATAGCCAAACTAGCAGTTAACAAATCGATTTAATAAAATGAGTTTTAAACTGAACTTGGTCTGGGACATACACAATCGATTAGTACAATCCATTGTTATATTTCTTTTGAAATAAGTTTGACATTAATCCATTTGGTAAATCGATTGAATGAAACAAACTGATGCATTGTTCTTCAGACATAAGTCCATAATCATTTAGTCACTTTGATTAAATGATTTAAGGTCTCTCTGTAAGTAGTGAAGTCGATTGATCAAATCGATTAGCACAAAAGTTTTAACAAACAGAGAAGACTTAATCCTGACCAAAACGATTATGTGAATGTTTGAATCGATGGAGTAAATCGATTGTTTTGATCTCGTTGTTGGAACAAAACATACAAAATCGATTAGGCAAATCGATTCAAATATGAACTATTTTTCAAACCTGAAGAATGCTTTAAAATAATCGATTAGGTAAATCGATTAGTTTCTGCAGTTTCAAGATTCAAGAAAAACAAGACTCGCGAAATCGATTGGGTGAATCGACTTATGTGTTGTTTTTTTTGAATCTATATAAACTATTTTCAAGTTCTTCTTCTAATAACTTTCTTACACAACTTTGACAGAACTTTGACATAGTTTGATATAACTTTCTGATATCCCTTTCTCACTGTGAAATAACTTTGAACATTGCTTTTTCAGTCATGTACATTCATCTTTCATGATCAACAAAGACTGAAAAAGATTGCTTGAGAAAGAATATTCGAGAAGAAGACAGCTGAAGAAATTTTGTATAATTTCTGTTTTAGATACATCTGTAAACAAATTCCGTAATCAAATAACATTCAGAAATCCAGTCTTAACTGGTAGTTATCTTCTGTGATTGAGGGATCTCATCAAGAAGAAACTTTGCTGTTATCTTGTAAGGGTTTGGAGATAAACTCTGGGATACAGTGGTTGTGAAATCCAGTCTTAACTGGTAGTGATCTTTTGTGATTGTGGGACCTCATCAAGAAGACATTTGACTGAAATCTTGGAAGAGTCTATGGGAGATAGACTCTGGGATTCATGGAGATAAGAATAGAATAGAAAGAATAGTTTAAGATTGATAGGCGAGGAGCTGGAACATCTGTAAACTGATTCTGAGACATTCTAGTGGAAAGGCTACGATCGGATTTGATCTTAGGACTGGACGTAGGCCGTTCAACAACGGCTGAACCAGTATAAATCACTGTGTACCTTTTTCTTTCCCTTATCTCTTTTTAATTCTTGCATTGTGTATTTGTTTGATATTGATTGTATGCGTAAATATCTTTCTGCATATTTTGACATTACATGAAAGATTGTTTTAGCATGATAGCATGTGAATCAATATCTTGAATGATAATTGTATATGTTGCACTCTTCATTTTAACAATAATTGGTATTGTTGATTTTTTTTAGAATTGATCTTTTTGGGACCTTGTTTAATATCTTGTTTAGTAAATTTTGAATTTATTAAACTGCTGCGCATATTGTTAGAATAGGCATTATTCTGCATATTTTTTTCCTTCTATCCAACAGAGGTCACTTATACTATCAATTGGAAGGCAAAATGGAATTTTAATTGTTACCATTCAATCAGATAAAGCAACCGGAAAGAGGGGAATAAAAGACAAATTAATTGTTCGTTATGGAACACACAATCATGATTTACTTGATACTAAAACTGGTCATTCATATTTTGGCCGTTTAAACGAAGAAGTGAGGAAATTTGTCAATGACGTGACAAAGTATAAGCTTGCACCAAGATTCATTTTGAATGCTTTGAAAGAGAGAAATAAAGCTAATCTCACAATTCTCAGTCAAATATATAAAGCAATGAGTACTTATCGATCATCGTTGAGAGGTTCGTGTAATGCAATATTTATTGAAGTTAATACAACAAGAAAATTATGTGCATTGGACAAGAAGACGGGAGAGTACAAATGTTTTGAGATATATATATATATATATATATATATATATATATATTTATATATATATTGGATGCTTCCTGATTGTATAAAGTTGTTAAAGATGTGCAAGAACTGCTCCTTTATCGCCCCGCTTAAATATGCTAGGGAAGTGCTCGTAAATCCAGCACTGCACCATAAATAACACCATATATAACACAACTTAATAAATAAATAAATAAATGACACAACTTAATATAAATCATATACCAGTAATAGGAGTCATGTAACCTTCCAACTGTCGAGTGTCGTGGACAGCTCCATCTCTCACATTATCATAAAGGAAAACCAATTCAATGGTACCCTACAAATAGTCCCGAGAACATAGTGTTGTCAATTAAATGCAATAGGTACGTTCTAGGCACACACTCAATTTGGTTAGTTTGAATGAGACAATTATATAAAACACGAAACAATTGCAATCTATATTGGGCACATTTATTATAACTAATCTCAAATAGTGCTTCCTCTCATGTTGCACCTAAGTACTCATGTGCAACTCTTGCAGCATTATTAGTGTTCCTATTCATAGGTACATCAAAATATTTACCATGGGGTGAGATGTGAAGGAGAGTCATGACGTCATCTAACGTGATGGTCATCTCTCCAAATGTTAAATGAAATGAGCTAGTCTCCTATGCCACATTTCAACAAATGCAGATATCATATCAGCATTAGCCATAGTGAGGTAAGTTGGCGACAGATGTAGCAGCCCAAATTCCCCAATACAATGTTGTACAGGATATGGCACAAGAACTTCAGCAAACTTCTTCACCTTCAATCCATGAGTAATAACTTTTAACAACCCACGATCATGCAAGTAATTACAAAACAATTAATTAAAAAAACTTAATTAAATAAACTTAAATTAAATAAACATTATTAAATTAATTAAATAAACATTATTAAATTAATTAAATAAACTAATAAACAATTAATTAAATAAACTTAAATTAAATACTTAAATAAACAATTAATTAAATATAATTAAAAATTAATTAAAATATACCTCTCATTTCCATAGCCTCCAAGCCACGGGGTGTTCATATTGTGTCAATACATGTGTCACCACCGGTCCCCTGAGGAATCCGAACTTCTGATCCTGCTCATCAGAATTATGAATATCATCATCAGCAGCAGCATGTGCAGTATACTGCTCCTTAGCATGCTCCATTTGTGCAGGCTCAGTAAGCTCAACGACATCATCCTGGACGTCTTGTCTACAACGACGCTGTTTAATTGGACGATTTGCTTCGTTTCGTCGTTTGTTTGATGTCCTTGGTGGAATTCTCTCTACACCATCATCTCTATCACCTATCTCGCTGCGAATAATTTGGCCAAATGCACTTCTCATTCTAGGCACTGCAATATAACAATAATAAAATAAAATTGAAAATAAAATAAAATAAAATAACTGGATTTCGTAACTTTTGTATTGTTCCAAACTCTCGAAGCTTGTTTTAGAAGTTTCATTGAAGGCCAAACTTTTGAAACACTTTCGGAACATTCCATGAATTCCAAAGTTTCGAATTTGAAAACTTTATGTTTCTGAATTTTATATTTTGAAACTTTCATATTGTTAGAAAGTTTCGAAGGTTTGTGCATTTCGAAAGTTTTATGTTCATGGAAACTTTCAAAATTTTGGGAAAAAATGAACTTTGAAAGTTTGATGTACATGGAAATTTTTGAAGATTTTGAAAAATAATGTTTCAAAAGTTATCTTACTTTTGAGTTTTGAAGGTTTCAAAGGTTCGAATGTTTGAAAATATGTGATTCGGACAATTCAAACTTTCGAAGAAAATGGGTGAAAAAAAAAGAAGAAAAATTTTTGGGGGGATTTTTTATAAATAACAATAGGGGAAATATGGTTTTTCCATAGGGGTGGGAGGTACATGTGGGGATGCACGATACAATTCTCCTCCGCTAGTTGAGATATAAGCCTAACTCAAACATGGACAATTTGTGACGGTCCAATTACATTTTTTTTTTTTTTTTGTTGAAATGAAAGAGATGAGTTAATAAAATCAATCAAACTATTTAACAAATAATAATAATAAATTAAATTTTAAATAATAAATACGAATAAACAATTAATATAAAAGAATCTATTGTAATCTTCTCGGAAGAAATATGTGCACAGGTTGACATAAAAATATTGATTCATATCACTACTAGCTAGCCTCTATTTAAATAACAAAAAATTAATAAAAGAAAGAGAAGTATACATACATACAAAAGTTTTGATTTGGATGATCATTATAGAAAATTATAAAAAAGTGCGTAGTTACAATTTATTTTGCAGACAACTCTTATAGCAATTACAACGGTTGTAGAAATTCTTAATGTGTCACTGTGAAATTACATCAAATTAAGTTTTTGATATGTTTATTATTGGAGTTAAGTCATGATGGAATAACAGTTACTTCATGAAGTAACAGAACTTCACAATTCAATAATAATAAGATTTATTACCAAATTTATGTTCATTAGCTTTTTGTACTGTTAATTTGTATATGAAATTCATTTTCTTATTAATTGGCACAATTTGATTTTCATACTCTTATATTTTCTTTTATAATTTTTTCTCTTTAAGCTTCGATTAACAATATTTCTTACTTATTTTTTTATATTATTATTTCAAATAAAAAAATTGTTTGTGTCAAATAGATCCAAATCAATATAATCTTCAACAATTTTGGTTGCATTTTATACAAAATTAACAACATTCTAAGTTTCAAAATTCTCAATGCATGGAGATACACTTCTTATTCAATTATGGCTCAACATTTCAAAAGATGCAATTGTAGAAGTTGATAAAAAAGGAGATGATTTTTAGTTAAGAATTGCAACAAATTATAATCAGTGTTGTGGCAGTTGCGAGAGAAGATACCAAATCAACTAAAATCACGATGACATCGAATAAATGGTTTCGTTCAAAAATTTATTTGGTGTTACAAAAAATTGTTAGAGGAAAGAAAAATAGAAGTTCAGAGAAGGACATCATGATCGTTGCACATGCTTTTTATTCTCAAGATACAAGTGGACCATTTAATCATGAGTATGCATGGTGGTTGCTAAAATGTGAACCTAAATGAATGCGAGCATCAACTAAAAGTTCTTCAAAAATAAAAAATAAAAAATTATGCTAGTGAGGCGTACTCATCATCTCCTAATACAAAGACAACAATAGGTTAAGAATTTGACTCAACATCACCAATGAAACATCCAATGGGACAAAAATCAGCAAAAAGAAAGGGCAAGGCAAAGGCAGTTGAAACATCTCTTATCAACAATGTTGTGCAAGATACAATGGATAAAAAAGTATCAGCCTTAGAAAAATTGGCACAGCTAAAGGAGGACGAGATGGAGTTCAAGGCAATGGAGTTCATCATGAAAGATATGTTGTAGTTTTAAAAAAAAACCTTGGACATTATGTAAGATGTTACTTTAATTAATAATAATTTCCTCTTTCTCAAACTAACTGATATTCAAACTAGCCATTAGTCAAATTAGCAATTGTTAAAACAAGTCGTTATAAAAAATTAGTCGTTATCAAACTAGTCGTTATTCAAACTAGTTGTTATTCATTTAACATTATATGTACACTCTCATTCTTATTATACATATATATATAGCAATCTTCTCACACTCCTATATTTTTTTATCATGTTGTTCACTCTCTTTCACTCAATCATCTAATGGATCCAAACAATTCAAAAGAACTTAATAAATTCTTCAAGGAGTTGATATAAGATGAATTTGTGCACAACACTAATGAAGAACTATTGATGTCAACGTTAGAGAGCCAACAACAATCCAATGGTTCTACTATGCCCTTGCATACTCGATTGTTCAATGACTACTTCTATGAAAATCCAATATACACAAGTGCTCAATTCCGACGACGGTTTCAAATTCATAGGTACGTGTTTCTTCGAATCATAACTACACTTGGAAATCATGATGAATATTTCCAAATGAGGGTCGATGCAACTGGTAAATGGGTCTTTCGTCACAGCATAAATGCATTGTTGTTATTCGTATATTGGCATATGGATCTCCTGGTGATAGTGTAGATGAATATGTTCGAATTGGAAAAAGCATTGCAATTGAGTGTTTAGAAAGATTTGTAAAGGGCGTGAACGAGATGTTTGGAGCTAAATACTTGAGAAGACCCAACAACAATGTTATTCATCGCTTATTACAAATAGGGGAGGCACATGGCTTGCCAAATATGTTAGGTTCTATTGATTGTATGCATTGGGAATGGAAAAATTATCCGATTGCTTGGAAAGACCAATTTTGTTGAGGTGATCATGGTAAACCCACAATCATGCTTGAAGCAGTGGCATCACAAGACTTGTGGATTTGACATGCATTTTTTGGCATTGCAGGTTCAAACAATGACATTAATGTGTTAAACCAGTCCAATGTGTTTAACGATGTTTTGGAAGGACACACTCCCAAAGTATAATATACAGTTGATAGAACTCCATATAATATGGAATACTATCTAACAAATGGCATCTATCCCGAGTGGGATAGATAAAAGAAAGCTATTTTCAAAAAAAAACAAGAATCAACTAGAAAGGATGTGGAGCGGACATTTGGAGTGCTCCAATCTAGATTTGGAATAATCATTGAAGAGGAACGACACACATATGATGGTTATTTTGATTACTCTTATGATAACATGGATAATAAAGTCTCAACAACTGAAATATATAATGGTCATCATCTTAATCTTGTAACAAGATTACAAAGGAGAGCAAGTATATGTGAAAAACAATGTTATCAACAACTTCAAGCATATTTAGTATAGCATATTTGGGAGTGTTTTGGACATGAGATTAACGAAATTTAAATTTATTATTTACTTTTATTATTTTTAATTATTTATGCTATGTATTTAATGTTTAATTTTTATTATTGTTATAAAAATTTAAGTTCAATTTTATTTTAAATTTAAAATAAAATAATATTTAATAATATTAATTATAATATTTAAATTAATATTTTAAGTTGCAATAAAATTACATAAAATAAAATATTAATATATAAATTAAAGTTGTGAGACCTAATATAATTTTAAAGAATTAAACTATTAAAGTAAAAAATGAGTGAGTTGCTTCAAGATAGTGTGGTACAGTAGACTTTACTTAAAAGACTCATGTTAAGTCTATCGTTGGAGGTGCTTTTATAACAATAAAAATTTCTCTAAAATAAATAAATATATAGATTAACTATTTTGGTCTTCAAACCCAACTTAACACATCTTTTTATTTTTATTTTTATATTGCTCGATTTTTCTATTTTTTTCTTGTAAATGCAAATGGTCTTTGAAACCGTGATCCTAAGTCAAACTAGTCTATGAATTTAGTGAATTGATAAATACATAATTGACATTGTAAAATATTAATTAAAATATTTTTTATGTAAATTCTTATCGTTAGATATTTTAAAGTGATATTATAATTGAATATAAAACTCACCCATGTTATTCCATATTAATGTCCTTTTTTCAATAACATATTTGCCGATAAAATTTTATCATTTTAAAGATAAATTTATGTATTGACTAATTATGAAAAATTAATCGAGGAAAGATTTAA
>JBBPBR010000008.1:43322583-43349611 GCA_037974775.1 Cicer pinnatifidum | reverse complement strand
ATATATATATATATATATATATATATATATAAAGAAACACAATAAAAAAAATAGATAGACATATATATTTTTTTAATCAAGACATATTAGTCATTAATTATGAGTATCTCCTTTTAAAGATATTTAAATTCAAGTTCATTAGAGTTTAACCTTTTTTATTTCCAACCTCGTTAGTAAAAAATACACATTGATATTAAATAATTTTACGTTATTTTGATAACATGAATAATTAATAATAATTTTTAAATAGAAGTATGGAATAATTTACTTAAGATCACTAAGTAAAAAAAATGAAAAATAAAGAAGTAGTACAAAATTTAAAGTTGGAAGAGTTCAAAATTAATGAGTAGTAATGCTAGGTCAGACAGATTGTTCTCAAGTTACAATTTTGGTGAAGTATTCAAGTTCTACCTTAAGTGACAGACATCAAACAATTTCGAGTAAACCCAAAACAACAACCATCCGATTTTGTTGTCCTGTTGTTCTTTCCACCGCAATTCATCGCACACACCAACACTGTTCATTCCCAGTGACTAGTATTCATTAACATTTATTATAGCTACCCAATTCTAAAATTGTCTTTTCTTTTTCTTCTTCTCTTCTAGCTTCTTAATTAAGTGTTAAGAAAAACTTTAACTTTGGGGGGTGTAGTTAGTAACTCAGAAGCTGATCGATTGATTGAGAGAGAGAGAGAGAGAGAGTGAGTGGAATGCAGAAACGGAGATTGATTTCGTTGGTATTTCTGAGAAAGTTGTTAACTGTAGCTATATTTTCAATTGCTTCTGTGGCTTTATTCTCTGTTCATGTACACATTGTTCCTTCTTCTAAGGATCACAAGTTTAATGACAAGATCACCACGGTTTGTCTATTTTTCTCTTTAATTTTAGGATAGTTTTCCTATTTAGGGTTCTTATTTGTTATATGTGGTATTTATTTTTTCTTTTCTGGGAAGTTTTGTGAATATTTATTATTGTTATGTATGAGAAAGAAAGTTGTATAAATTTTTTGTTTTTTTTAGAGTTTTTCAATTGTTATTTGCTTATTTTACACTTTGTTGACTTTAAGAGTAGATATTTCTATTAATGCTTAACTAACAATTTTTCAAAACAAGGGAGTTTATTCACTTTTGGTCGGTTTGGTGTATGCTTTTTTGTTCTATTTTTTTGAGTATATTGAAAATATATTTAAGGAAACTTTGTTTTGATATTATCGGTTGAGATCTTAGTGACTTAAATATTCCCTTTTGTTTTGTTTTTGTTTTTGTTGTCATTTGTGTTTCAAATCTTGACAGACTCAGGACTTGCAAAGTTGGACGCGAGAGCTAGCTCCACCACATTTATCGAAAGTGCCACTTCCTACATCCAAGGTGTGGTCCTTCATGTCAACACTAGCTTGTGTCTGCTTTGGCTATATCATCTGTTTCAATTATGAGAAAATGCTAAAGAAAAAGAATACCCTACATCTAAGAAAAGTATCTATGTACCAACCAAAGGGTTTATTAAATTAGAGCATGTTCGGATTGGTTTATTTGAGCTTGTTTACTGCCATAAGCACTTCTGAGCTTGCTCTCATGACATGTTTGTAAGCTATTTTCAATTTATTTCCATAAACTCTTCAAGATATCTTATGAATACAACTTAAAGCTTATATGAAAACAGTTTGAATTTATTTTATCTTTGTTATAGAAATAACTTATAAATAAACACTTAATTAAGTTGTTTATCCAAATAAAGCGTTATTATTAGCTTAACTTAACTGCAAACATGTATTTTAATCCATTAGTTTATTCCTCTCCCACTCCCTGTCAACCAGTAGGGAAATTGGTTCTGCTATTTTCTAGTGTTTATAGGTCTCATGTATTGTGTGATCTTAAACTTGTTTTATTTGGTTGTAGTGCATGCGCAGAGATGTTGGTGTATTTTTTATGTACATAGATATATTTAAATTATGTAGAGAAGTTATGCACTTTTAGTGTTTTCACTTCTTTCGGTTTCACAGTTAAATGGTTCAAAAGGAGATTTAGATTATGATAAGCTGTGGAAGCCTCCATCAAATCGTGGGTTTCTTCCCTGTACAAAGCCTACTCCTAATTACACTGGTAAGAAACTTAGACTTTTATTTGAAGTTGCATGTATGAATTATTTTGTTACTTACTGAGATTTATACATGTTCATTCAGCTCCTGCCGAGTCACGAGGATATCTTTTAGTTCATACAAATGGCGGGCTCAACCAAATGCGTTCAGGGGTCTGACATTTCTCTTTTCTCTATGTTACTATCATATGCATTTATTAGTATTAAATGCCAACTCATTTAATGTTGAATTTTTAAGTAGCAAAATTGTTTGTTATGCCGATGAATGACAGTATTTTGAATGAGGAGGGCCATTGCTTATTCAAAATTTTCATTTTATGTTATTTTTAGAAGCTGAAAATATCTTTGTTCCCTTTGCCGCAGATATGTGATATGGTAGCTGTAGCTCGTATTCTAAATGCTACTCTTGTAATTCCAGAACTTGATAAAAGATCATTTTGGCAAGATACTAGGTAAAAATTTAATTCCCTTTTTAGCTATTAATTTTCTGTTATAGTTTCTCTCTATGTTGGATTTTACATAATTGATAGACTATAATACTGACTTTTCTTAATTCTGTTCTTCTGATTTTTATTTCAGCAATTTCTCTGATATTTTTGATGAAGATCATTTCATTAATTCTCTAGCTAATGATGTAAAAATAATTAAGAAGCTTCCCATAGAACTGGTTAATGAAACCAGAATGGTCAAGCAATTTATAAGCTGGTCTGGCATGAATTACTATGAGAATGAGATTGCGAGTTTGTGGGAAGATTACCAAGTATGTATGTGTAAAACCTATTATTATATACCGTTCTGTGTTATCATTCTATTATTTGCCTTATTTTATAACATATTAGTCAATCATTAAATATTTATAAATTTTAACTTCTTAAGGTTATTCGTGCTTCCAAATCCGATTCACGGTTGGCGAACAATAATCTACCTCCAGACATTCAGAAGCTTCGCTGTCGAGCTTGTTATGAAGCTCTTCGTTTCTCTCCTCGGATTGAACAAATAGGAAAAGTATGAGGATATCTCAACTGATTGATATCTTGGTTTTCTATCTACTACTTTTCCATGACTTTTGTATTATTATTATTTTTTTATTTTTCATTCTTTAATACCTTATTTGGGTCGTTGTAGTTGTTGGTGGAGAGAATGAGGTCATTGGGTCCATATATTGCCTTGCATTTACGTTATGAGAAGGACATGCTTGCATTTAGTGGGTGCACGCATGATTTATCTCTAAATGAAGCTGAAGAGCTAAGGATTATCCGGTAAATAACTGTGGAATCTTTAGAAGGATAAATTGAATATCATATCTTTTCTCGCAAATGATTTTTGTAAGTTATTGTATGTGAAACTTGTAGAGAGAACACTTCCTATTGGAAAGTAAAGGATATCGATCCCATAGAACAGAGGTCGAAAGGGTTTTGCCCCTTAACTCCAAAGGAAGTTGGAATTTTTCTTACTGCTCTTGGATATCCATCAAAGACTCCAATATATATTGCTGCTGGAGAGATATATGGGGGTGAGTCCCATATGGCTGAACTACGATCCCGTTATCCATTATTAATGAGCAAGGTAAGGAATTGCAGTACTGTGTAGCTTTCTGTTGACGCTTGATGGTGCCTTTTTATCCAATATTTTCTGTATCTCATCAATATCAACGTGTACCTAAAAAATTCAATATGTGAATTCATCATAATTTATATAAACACACACACAGACACAACCACTGATAGATTACTAAATTGTGATTTTACAGTAAAGGTTTTATAATGTTATGTTCATTGTGGATCCCTTAAATGATGTTAGTAGTTTTTTTTAAGATGTGTACATTATCTTAAACGAAAAATAATGAGACAGAGAGTATTATTGTATTCAATTCAACTAGCTTAAAAGTAAAATAAAATAGTGTTGTAAATCATGGATCACGGTAAACAACGGTTTGTTTAAATTCCACTACACTACAGTGGTATAGTGTTTCTATAACCGCTATTTGACAATATTGTGTACTAAATCGTGTATAGCAGAATGGTAGTGGTTGGTTAAAATTCTGTAATGCTTATCCACTATTTGACAACACTAATAAAATATAGAGTTGACTTCTGCTTTTCTGGGAAAATAGCAGCCTGCTGAGAAGTACTGATACCATGTTGATTAACCTTCCTGTGATTAATTTCAGGAAAAGTTGGCATCCATTGAGGAGCTTGAACCATTTTTTAATCATGCTTCTCAAATGGCTGCTCTTGACTATATAGTATCTATTGAAAGTGATGTATTTATACCCTCTTATTCTGGAAACATGGCAAGAGCTGTTGAAGGTCATCGTCGTTTTCTTGGACGTGGAAGATCAATATCTCCAGATAGGTAAGGCTATCATTTACTCAAGAAGCAGATATTTGTTTATCCTTTACAATTGTGTAATAACCTTTTTCCAACTCATCCCTTAATGAACTGTTCTGTTTGTCCTCTCTTGTTTTGATTAGGAAAGCCCTTGTTCGTCTCTTTGATAAACTGGATCAGGGAACAATGACCGAGGGGAAAAAACTGTCAAATAGGATTATTGATCTCCACAGAAGACGGTATGCTTATGGTTCTTTCACTTTTTAATTGATGATCTGTATCTTACATTATTATGTTATAGTTCTACTTATAGTTGTTCCTAGAACCTGTCTTTTCTCCATAGATCATTAGTGAACAGGTCATTTTGTTGGCTTTGACTGAATTTGACCCAACTAGCCTAACCCTAGGCTAGATCTATTTTTGAAAACTAGATGTTCTCATACACAGAGTATAGCCAAACGATATTATTAGAGCAGGTTTGCAAGAATGATAGGTGGGATTATTAGAGCTGGAAACAAGATGTTTTCTTTTCTCTTCTATTTTCAGAAGAATTGTCCATCAGTGTCACTTTAATAAATAATAATTGTCAAATGAGATGTCAGTTCAGTGATGCCTGACCTTGTATATTCAAGAGGCAGAGTTCAAATCTCTTACAGGATAATTGTTCACTTTAATAAATAATAATTCTCCTTTCTTAATTTTAAACAATTAAGAGGAATTATAATATTTCTTGCATACATGTCATCAAAGATTTTGGTATTGTCTCTTCTCCTAACTCAACTCCTTAAGGTAGCTCAAGAGATGATGATTGTCTAAAGCCTTTATAAACACTACTTTGGTTATATCTCATGTCAACATTATCCTTTAGCAGTTTCACCTATTGAAAAATCTAGTTTATAACTTATTCAGTGTCATGCCATGAGCAGATTGAACATCTGTTTGACTTTAAAATTGTTATGTGTTGCAGACTTGGCTCCCCCAGGAAAAGAAAAGGGCCAATTTCTGGAACAAAGGGCATGGACAGGTTTCGCTCAGAAGAAGCTTTTTATGCTAATCCCTTACCCGATTGTTTATGCCAGACAGAACCACCACACCAAAACATCTCTGACATTGTCAAGTAGATTAGATACTACAGAACTTTTTACATGGAAAGATTCATTAATACGACCGTGGCACGTGTGTAATTTACCAAAGTAAGAGGCATAGAAGCTTATGTGCAGCTGGAAGGTGCGATCGCAGAGTGTATATATTGGGATAGGTTTTGCATAACCTGTTTAATTTGGGAAGAAAAAAAAAATAAAGGAAAGGAAAAAGAAGAGAAAAGAAAACCCATATGCGCTGGGATGAGAACTTCTTGAAGAGGACTTTGTTCATTCTTTCTGTAAATCTGAGTTATTTATAACCAACCACACATGTTATTGTATTTCTTTTTGAGAAACCTTATGTCGCTCCACTTTATGTAAAATCTTGAGTATTTCTTTAAGTGTTTTCAGTATTTAAACATTTTTTTATAGGAGAATGTTAGTAAATTAGTAGTTACTGTCTGATTAAACTTTTTCGGTGTCCTTTAACTTATTAATAGAACTAACTACAGGATTTTAACTCTTTATTTTGGAATTTTACCATTTACACTTGTCTTATGTCATTCCTCTCCCTCCCTTCTCAGGCAGAGTTAAAACAGCACCAACTGATATTTCATTGTATCTGCCTAACAAGTACAAGTTAACACTAACATCTATTAAGTTTTGCATCCAAAAAGGATTTAAATTGCTTGTGGAAAGAGGTGGAAATTTGACCAGTGAAAAAAATTCACTGAGATTTAAATAAGATTATAAATATTTCGCACATAATTTTTATTATACTTTTTTTATGTATTATATAGGGTCAGTTTTATACCTATTAAAATAATAATTTTGACATTTAATAATTTAAAAAGTTATTTGTAGAATTTTTTTTAATAAAGTCAGAAACTATGTGTTTGTTTATCATGATAAAAATATATATTTAAAAAGTTTGATTTGAGTCAGATGATAACTATTTGACTAGAACTATAAATTTTAAAAGCAACTAAACAAAGTTGAAGTGCTTGAACTTTTTATGGTAAAAATAGTTAACAAAATTGGGTACCCTACCAATGTGTGAAAGAAATCTAAAGATTGGGGCAGAAATAAGAGAATCCAATAGCAAAAGATGGAATAGGATAACGTATATTATCACGAGTGACCTGAAAAAACCCACTATTTTTTCCTCTCTCTCTCTCTCTCCTTCCAAACACAAAGATTGTAGTTTAAGCAGTTAGCAATGGGTGTCTCTTTCCTCTCAATTTCAACTCTTCCTTCTCTCCTTCCACCACTTGTTGCTCATAATCCAAAATCAACTCTCACCAAATACCAACCTCGTTCGGTAAGTTTCCACTTTGCATGCTTATGTGTACTTGTATCTATCACATTATTATGTGCATTGTGGAATGATGATAAAATGGTTTTGGAATTTTGCATTTTTATGATTAAAAAGAAAAACTCATAATCATTTTAGTTCCAATTGTTTTTGTTTATAATGTTGTTCAATGTGTTGTTAGGTGGCCATTTGTTGTACTAAAATAAACACTGATGTTAGTGATGAAGAAGAACAGTTCCATTGGAAACGAAGAGACATTCTTAAATGCATTGGGGTAACCATTGGTTTGGTAAGTGAGCCATTCTTTGTTTCCTATTTCATTTTTATATTTGTTTCTAAGTAAAATTAGTGGTGTTTGAGTTTGATAAAGACTGCTTACACAGAGAATGAGACACTTGATAACAAAGTACTTGATAAACTTAAGATGTTATTTGGGTATTATGGGTGTACTATGTTTAATAGAGGTTAGAACATAGATTGCTATGGGTAGTGGCTTATTGATGTTGAGAGAACTTACTCAGACTTTTACACTGGTTAAGTTTGATCACCAAAACCTGTGAGGTTTTACAACTATCCAACAATTACTTTGTATTCTTTTAATACTGTAGCTCTCCAAGCTAGTTACACCATATTAGGTTTTTATATAGGGGTTAACTCATCAGTCATCCTTAGACACCAAACTTATATAGTGAGGGGTGTTACTCTTTATAAACTTTGAGGTTTGGTAGATGGATAATTTGGTTGGTCACCCGAATGGATACACTTTGATACAATGATACTATATTACGTTTTTATATTGAGCTTAACTTATCCTTACAAATCCGGCATTGGTTTGTAAGGTGAGGGGCGACACTCTTTTCAAACCTTATCTCTTTTCAATGCGGAACTTGTATTTTTCCCAATACACCACAGTTCTCAGCAGTCACTCTCAGAATAATCAACCACAAATTCCTTTACAAGGTTAATTAAGATAGAATGAACACTCTTTTTGTGTAAATACACTCCACAATGCTCAATAAAAGAATAGTAGAAGATAAAACCTTCAAAAAAGCTCCAATCTCCAAAAAGCTGTTCGTTTATATGTAACGGATAGAGACATTCCATCCTTGTTTAGCTTATTTTCATCTATGATAACTTACGAAAACAACATATAGTTTACATGAAAACAGTTTGATTTTATTTTTTCTTTTGTTATAGGAATAACTTATACATAAGCACTTAATTAACTTACGAAAACAACATATAGTTTATCTTATAAGTACTTAATTAAGCTGTTAATCCAAACAAGTGGATAAGGTTGATTTGATGATGAGTTTCGGTCAGTTGTATCTGTTTGTAGGAATTGATAACCAACTCCGGATCGCTTGTCGGAATGGCTAATGCTGCTGACCTGATAGAACGAAGACAGCGTTCTGAATTTCAATGTAATATCCTTTTGGTTTACAATTCCATGTGGCCATTAGTCATGTCAAACACAACTGAATTTTCTTTTCATTAGAGTTCTAACTTTCTATTCTTACAGCTCAAATTAAGGGAACTCTTTATACAGCCATTAAGGTATATTACACTGACTTTAATTTACTTAATAACAGTGAAGGTATTATGGCTGTTGATTATATATTTATCAAACTTCTTAGGTTCATATATTTTTCATATAGAAAATAGAATTCTCAATTTGGATATTATCTGATTCTCATTTGATATATCTTCAGGGAAATCCTGATATCGTTCCATCCTTACTGACACTGGCTCTAAATGATGCTTTGACTTATGATAAGGTGAGATAAGTGCACACACATGCATGTACAGATATCTGTCTTTCATCATTTAAATTAATATTGATTGGTATATTCTTAAGTTTGTAGGCAACGAAAACGGGTGGTCCAAATGGTTCTATAAGGTTCAGGTACTTATTTTTCTTTGGAATTAACACTCATGATACAGTGCCATATAGGTGGTAAAGCCTAACATTTTAAATCCAATGATGTTAACAATATATAACCATCTTAAGTCAGAAATGAAAAAATTTCCTCTTCCTTTGCTTGTATTCATTATTTTCGCTTACTAAAGATCATAATAATTTTTCTGTTTTGTTTTTTTTAATAATTCTGTGTGAAGCTCAGAAATTAGTAGACCTGAAAATAAGGGGCTTTCTGCTGCCTTGAATTTCATAGAAGAAGCAAAAAAAGAGATTGATTCATATTCCAAAGGTGGACCTATTTCCTATTCAGATCTCATCCAGTATGCAGGTTATATATTTCATCCCTTTTTTGAAGCTTAATATTTTTTAATATTAACAATACATGTTTCACATTCATAATCATAATCTAAATCCAATTTGTGATTAAGATGGCTAAAAGTTGTGGAAATATACTGAAATTCCCCTTCAATTATTGACTTCATTTTTGTAGCGCAAAGTGCTACCAAGGCTACATTTCTAGCTTCTGCAATTCGCAAATGTGGTGGAAATGAGGAGAAAGGCAATTTGCTGTACACTGCATATGGATCAAATGGACAGGTTATTTTTTAACTTGTGTTGTTACTCAAAATCTTTATTTATGGTGACAGTCCTCAAGTGGAGCTTTCAGGTTCTTTGCTAATTGAGTACTTTGAAGCATGAGCTAATACATAGGTTACAACTTACCATTAACTAGATGTATTGTTAGGTACATTTTATTTATTAACTAATTATATGGAAATTCCAATGTTAATGTATGTCACCTCTGGCTTTAGAAGCCTTTTTTTTGGGTAAACCAAGATATCATCTCATCCAATTTCGGAGACTAATTCTTCGAGGCAACTGAGATCCAGTTAAGAGGATTGACATCTCCCAACATATGTTTTTCCAAGAAAACTAGCTAAGATTTGAACCCCCGACCAAATGACTTTAGAAGCTTTTTTCTTATGTTGGTTTTGTGAACTCTTGCTCAATGTCAGTTTGAGCTATTATGCTGTCCTTATTTTCCATGTTTAGTGAGATTCATCTTTCTTATTTTGTGTACATTGATAGGATACCTCTTATTATTCACACCATCTGCGCATCTTTAAAGTGAAACATCAAAAAGATGTTTGTGCTGCTCCAAGTTTTTGGAATGCTCCAAATTCTACTTGAGCATCCAAATCTGGACCAATACTAGCAAAAACATCTCGGAACAAGGTTCTAGCACCATGCCAAATGTTTATCAATAATTACACATAATAATGTCTTACGAAAGCTTTATAAAAAGATCCATGGTTTGAGGTGTTCCCAGATGTTACTCTATAACCCTTTACTACTTAAGCTTCAACTATGTTGAGCTCGTAATGCATTGAATTTTCAATTGTGAATCAGTGGGGTTTGTTCGATCGGCAATTCGGTAGGGCGGATACTCAAGAGCCAGATCCAGAGGGGAGAATTCCAATTTGGGATAAAGCAAGTGTGCAGGAAATGAAAGATAAATTTTCTGCTGTTGGCCTTGGTCCTCGCCAGGTACTTCCCATCCCATGTTTTATCACTACTTTTACTAACTGATATTTTGAAAGGCATATAAAATCTAAGACGCCACCTGTATATTATAGTGTAGAAATTGTGATCTTGGTAAATATGCTACAAAGTTCAACTTAGACTGATACAAGCTTTTTCCCCCTCTCCATGGAAGCTATAAAATGATAGAAGTTATTCCTTCTCAAAAAACTAATACCTCTCTGTTCCGTTTAATATGTCGTTTTAGTAAAATAATGTCACATTTCAAATGCAATTTTACAATATCAATAAAGAATTAATTACTATTTTTTCTTCTGTTATACCAGGTATATTAGGAAATTATTCAATATTTTTTATTAAATTTACGATATTAACTGCATGTCTTAACTCTTGTGCATCAAACATTAAAAGGCATGTAAAATGGGATGAGGGAGTAAAAGTTATGTGAAAGTGTCACTCAAATTTCTTAGTTAAGAAAATAATTATTTACCAGGATCAGAGAAGTCTTTTGTTTAAATATAATGTTACAAGATATCGTGCATTAAAAAGTGTCATCATCTTTAGACATTATTCATAGCATTACATTATGGAATCGTTTGATCCATATACACAATTTTACCTAGTGGTAAAAAGCAATGGTTGTTGATTAGTATGCAGAAGTGAGAAGATACACCTTATTCAAGAACTCAGTGGTTTGGTTATAACATTCAATGGCCATTCAAGTGTTTATATGCATACAAATGTGTCCTTTAGGCATTCCTAGACCCTAGTACCTTCAGCTTGCAATACCTAGTCTTGTGTTAAAGTCTACTCAAGATATCCTTGTTAGTCAATAAATACATGTAGCACCGGCATTTCAAATTGAAGGCATGTTAGAGTGTGTGATTACGTCGGTTTCCAACAACAAGACACTAGCACTTGGGGTTGGTTACATTCAATCACTTCTATTTTCTCACAATATTACCGATATTTAAGTGTCAATGTCAATGTCAATGCTTCCTACACTATAGTGAATACTTCATAATTTCAGTGGTACATTTTTTCCATACAACTCAGCAGAGACTAGGGGGGCAAGCAATAAAATGAAAAGAGTAAAATTATGAAAAATCACACATCCTGTAATACATAAAATGAAAAGGAATTTGATGGTATTAATTATTCTCTTTTTCTATATTTGGCTAGCTGGCTGTTTTATCAGCATTCATAGGTCCTGATCAGGATGCAACAGAGACCTTATTGGCATCTGATCCGGACATTGCTCCATGGATACAAAAATACCAACGGAGCCGCGACACAGTCTCTCGAACAGATTATGAGGTAAGTGTATCTACGTATCTCTCTCTATCCAAGGGAAGCAAAACAGTTACTGAGACTTTTGTTTCATTAAAAACAAATTTCACTTTGTTATTTTCTTTGGTTTCTTATCTTTTGCAGGTTGATCTGATAACTACTTTCACAAAATTGAGTACCTTGGGTCAACAAATTAACTATGAAGCATATACATATCCTCGCGCGAAGATCGACATTACCAAACTCAAGTTGTAAAACTAGTGTACCATATCACCTTCACTTCAATTTCAAGTTTTGACTTGTATTATCTCTTTGTTTTTAACTAAAAAATGTTGAGCTTCTATGCAATTACTTGTACTTATGTAGTGAGATAGAACCAAATCGTTATGCAATTATGGCATGTGACAAATGATTGTGGGTTGCTCAAGTGCCAACCCTGTATAACCATATCTATCATTAAGTTGAAACAAAACCAATATTAGAGAATGTACAAGAATTTCACTCATTTTACTACACTAGCCCAATAGCATAGCAAAAATCACTTGATCATTCCATTGATTCAAAATACTGCCTTGAATTCAATAGACTACTAAATACTATTGTGACACATCATCTAATATTATATCATTTCATTCAAATATTGTCACCTCAATTAAAATTTCATGTGACACATCATTTAATATTGTATCATTTCATTCAAATATTGTCACCTCAACAAAAACTTCACGTGATGCATCTAAAAGACACTCTTTCGTCCTTCTTATTATTCTGCTTTCAATTTGCTTTAATATACATTTTACTATTATTACCAATATGTAGCCCGTGTCAAGCACGAGGTAAATTATTCTATCAATCAAAACAATGTAGTTTGCATTCACATTTATATCTTATATAAATCATAAATAAATAAAATATTATATATTACAAAATAAACAAAGCATACAATATCATATATAATAAATAAAAAAACAAAAAATGTGATCAAATTATAATTTAAAATGAATGTCATAAATAAAGTTATGTTGTTTGGTATAATTGATTACACATTATGAAAAACTTTAAGATAAACAACATTAAGAGTTTCGTCACATTTGTTCATCGTTATTTTGATTAAGCAATTTTAAACATTTTTCTAGATGTGACTTTAGATACAACCACATATAAATGTTCATGTGTGAAAATTGGTTTAGAAAGATATATGTCAATATGAGAAAGTGACTGACCCTAAGTCTTATTAATTGTCATTGCAAAATAAAGAGTCAACGAAAATTGTCTCCTTATAAACTTAAATGGTAAATCCGGATCACTCTTGGAATTAGAATTTTATCGCTCACATTATTTTCCGTGATGACAGTTGTCCCTAATAAATTTTTGCCCAAGTGAATGATTGTAATTTTTGTTGTGTTACACAACCCAACAGTTTGATCAATATTCATCATTAACATTGCATGACAATCAATTTTAAGTGTCAACCATTGACTTTGTAGATCATTTGAATTAGATTTACATATTGAATATGAACTAAAATATTCCTTTTATTCACTTGTAATCAATGACAAAAAGGGTATTGTTGACGTGCTCAACAACATCCAAAGTTGGAGCAAGGATCAATTGTGTCATGTATAAGTAAATCATCTAAAATTTCGACATGTATCTCACCATTCTCTTCAGAATAATTGTCTCCATCACCTATTGGAATAATCCAATCCACCAAATGGTTTATATCTATTGTCTACTGATACAACCACTGGAATTAACAAAGAAAGGGAATTGAACAATGAATCAATCAACCTAATCAGAATCGGAGTGATTCTACTAGGAAGAACAAAAAGAATTTTATTGAATTGAATAGAAGAAGAATGGTTACAATAGGTCCCACGACCTTGCTGGTTCCACAACCAGAAATTCTGTTAACACCCAAAAAACTGCCTCAACTTCAAACAACTATTCCTTCATATAGTTCATTTATTCACTAACTGCCTAACTAACTTTTAGACACGTGTTACATTAGGAAGTTTTCAACCAAACTCTCCTATTTCCCCTCTGATATACATTTCTAATAGTAGGCTTAGGGCTATTAGTCTTATCACTACCCCCCCCCCCCCCCCCCCTAAAAGAACTAACTTGTCCTCAAGTTGGAAATCAGGAAAATTGTCTTGAATGTTTGCTGCCAATTCCCAAGTACACTCATGCTGAGGAAGATCTTTCCATTTAACTAGTACCTCTAAGTAACCCTGCTTGTCCTCTCTGCTATCCAATATGGCTTTTGGGGTCACTTCCAACTCTAATTCTTCATTTAACATAGGTGGAAGTGGTTGAGGCTGCTGGTGTGGCTTCAATGCTTTCTTCAACAAAGATACATGAAAGACCGGATGAATTTTAGCATGACTAGGGAGGATTAACTTGTAAGCCACTGGGCCAATCTTGCTACTAATTTGATAAGGGCCATAGAAGCGGGGGGACAGCTTAGCATAAGGTCTATTGGCCAACGATTTGAACTTATAGGGCTCTAATTTGAGATAGACCCAATCATCTATCTGAAATTCAACAACCCTTCTGTGCTTGTCTGCATTCTGTTTCATTTGGTTTTGGGCTTTAGTCAAGTTCAACTTCAATTCTTCAAGAATAGCATCCCTCTGAAACATTAATCTGTTGACTTCTTCTACTTTAGAAGGTATAGCTCCAGCCTTTAGTAAACTAGGAGGGTCTCTACCATATAAGGCACGAAAAGGAGTCATCCCAGCTGAACTATTATAATTGGAATTAAACCAAAATTCTGCCCAGTGCAACCCATCTAACCACTTCTTAGGCTTAGGACCTACAAAGCATCGCAGATAAGTTTCTAGACATCTATTTGTTACCTCAGAAATGGCTCAAGAACAAGGGGTCTCTGTCAGAAACAATGGTGGTTGGAAACCCATGCAGCTTCACTATTTCTCTCACAAACACCGCAGCTACATCCTTGGCTGAATAAGGATGTCCCAAAGCAAAAAAATGGGCATACTTAGTGAGCCTATCTACCACTACTAGAATGGTATCCCTTCCTCTAACTTTAGGTAATCCACCAATAAAGTCTAATGAAATATCCATCCAAACTTGCTGAGGAATAGGGAGAGGTTGTAATAATCCTGCAGGAGTGAGTGTCGAGTACTTATTTCTGTGGAAAACTTCACACTTATCAACAAAGCTCTTAATATCTGCCCTCATGCCTTCCTAGTACAGAAATGTAGCAACTTTTTTGTAAGTTCTGAAGTATCCAGAGTGGCCTCCCATAGGTGTTTCATGGCATTCAACAATGATAATAGGGATTCTGTTAGACAGCCTAGAAAGAACTAGTCGTCCTTTGTAATAAAGCACTCCTTTTCTCAACTCAAAGTTCTGATGTGTCGTAGGGTTAATGATCAGATCTTGCATCATTTGCATCCACTTAGATTCTTGTTGTAATTCCTGAATCCAAGTATCTTTTCATCCACAGATAAAACTGAAATCACTGAATACATCATCTTTCTTGAAAGAGCATCTGCCGCAGAATTTTCAGTCCCTGGCTTGTACTGAATTTCAAAATCTAACCCTATAAGCTTGACTGCCCATTTGAATTGTTCATCTGAAAATAATCTCTGCTCAGTGAGAAACTTAAGACTTTTATGGTCTGTCTTTACAATGAAGTGTCTTCCCATCAAATAGTGTCTCCACTTCTGAATGGCTTGAACCAGCGCCATTAATTCTCTTTTATACACGGACTTTTGTTGAGATCTAGTAGACAATCCTTTACTCCAAAAAGCTAGAGGCCGCCCTTCTTGCATTAGTACAACTCCCAACCCCTTGCTAGATGCATTTGTTTCAATTATAAATTGCTTATTGAAATCAGGTACAGCCAGCATAGGTAAGTTCACCACAGCAGTCTTCAATTCCTCAAAAGCATAACTAGCTTCAGGTGACCAAACAAATGCATCTTTTTTTAGTAAATCAGTGAGCGGTTTGGCTTTTCTACCATAGTTTTGCACAAATCTTCTATAGTAACCAGTCAGCCCTAAGAAACCCCTTAGGCTTTTGATGTTGGTAGGTGTAGGCCAAGACTTCATATCTTCAACCTTTGAATTATCAGCTGCCACTCCTTCTCCTGAGATGATATGGCCCAAGTATTCTAAACTGGACTGCCCAAAACTACATTTTTTTTAGATTGGCTTTTAGATCATTTTGTTTCAATATGTCCAGAACTAGTTGCAAATGTTGTGCATGAGCCTTCGTATCAGTGCTGTAGACTAGTATGTCATCAAAAAACATCAATGTGAATTTTCTCAAATAAGGTTTTAGGATGTCATTCATCAAGGCTTGAAAAGTAGATGGAGCATTAGTTAATCCAAAGGGCATTACAAGGAACTCATAGTGTCCCTCATGAGTCCTAAATGTTGTTTTTTCAACATCCTCTGTTTTCATCCTGATTTGGTGATACCCTGATTTGAGATCCAACTTAGAAAACACCCGTGCCCCCCCTAATTCATCTAATAACTCTTCAATAATAGGAATGGGGAATTTGTTAGGAATGGTAATTTTGTTAAGAGCCCTATAGTCTACACAAAATCTCCAACCTCCATCCTTCTTTTTCACTAAAAGGATAGGACTAGAATAGGGACTTATACTCGGTCTAATCACTCCAGCGTCTAGCATTTCCAATACTAGCTTCTCTATTTCAGTTTTCTGGTAGTGTGGACATTTGTAAGGCCTTAAGTTTGGAATTTCAGTACCTTCTTTCAGATGGATGGCGTGATCATGCCTTCTAGAGGGAGGTAGCCCTTGAGGATTCTGAAAAACTTCCTGAAACTGCTGTAGTATTTCCTCAATCATCTCTGGAGTTTGGTGTTGTTGTTGCCGCCTGCCTTGTTCATTATCACACTGCAACAATAATCCTTCACCCTCCTTCAACAATACTTGCATAAGGGCACCATAAGATAGTTCAGTTTTGGTCAAAGCTGGATCCCTTGCGATAGTGATCACTGAATTCCCTTTTTTCACGGTCAACTCCATCTTACCAAAATCTGCCTTCACCTCTCCCAACCCAGCCAACCAATCTAGCCCAAGAACTAAGTCTACTCCTTTCAAACTGAAAAGATAGAAATCTTGAATTACCTCTAATTTTTGCATGCAAAATTTTAGCTTCGCACATTTCCTTTTGCCCTTTACTTTATGTCCATCTCCCACTTCAACCATATACACTGGAGTTTCTGCTACTTGTAGTTGTAACCTCTCCACTAACTGCTTGGAAATAAAGTTGTGGGAAGCTCCACAATCAATGAGAATGACTACAGGTATCTCTTCTATGTTTCCCCTCACCTTCCAAGACTTAGTAGATGTCAACCCAGTCATGGAATACATGGATAACTGTAATGAGTTGGAAGAGTCCACCTGACTCAAGTCTTCATTTTCTGGTTCTTCATCTTCCTCTTCAGCTAAAAGCAACATCCTCAATTGTTTATTTTTGCACACATGTTCTCTACTGAAGGGTTCATCACATCTAAAGCACAACCCTTTTTCTCTTTTTTCTTTCATCTCAACACTGGACAATTTTTTATAATCTCCTCTTGTTCTAGAACTTTCAGCATCTAAGTTTGGTCTGATGGTATTATTCACACTGCCCATGGAAGAGCCCTCTCTCTGTTTATTTACTGCAGTATGGGGTTCCAGGGTCACCATCTTACTATAAGAATTTGGTTTATATGAGCTATAGGATCTAGAGTATGTTCCACTATTCTTTTTTAATAACACCAGATTCTTCTGTTCCACTAATATAGCTTTTTGAATTAATTCTGACAAAGTAGCCAAATCTTACAATTTCACTTCAGCTTTGATCTCTTCTTTTAATCCATTAAGGAAAATCCCTCTAACAAAATCTTGATTGACTTCCCTCAAAGCCCCAGCATATTTTTCAAACAGTTCAACATATTCCTCAACACTATTGTTTTGTTTCAAAGAAAGTAACAGTTCGAAGGGATTTTGAATCATAGAGGGTTGGAAGCGCCTTACCACAGCAATCTTGAAACTCTCCCAAGTTGGATTAGGGTTGCAACCTTCCCACCATTGATACCAACTAAGAGCTTTGCCCTCCAAGGAAATTATCGTGGCTTGCATCTTCTCCTCTGCTGTCACGCCTCTAATTGCAAAGTACCGCTCCAATTTTTGGATCCACCCGTATGCGTCGTCCCCAAAAAAAATAGGGATTTCCAATCTTCTCCAACAATTTGGATTCAGACTCCGCTGATGACTCTCTCCTTCCTTCTCACTTTCGCTTCCATCCTCCTGCGAGTGTCCATTTCCGTTTATCCCCAATTTGTTGGCTATCGCCGATAATAGCTCTTCGGTTTTCTGCATTCGAGCTTCGTTAAGCTCCAATCGCAATCTCATTCTCTCGCGATCTTGCTTCAGCTCCTCCATCTCTTGAGTCCAACTCTCATCGTTTCGTGCCATTCTTCTGGTAGAGACCATAGACGATTGCGGCAGCGATTGGTTGGTGGTGGATCCACTCCCTCAGGCACCAGAAACGGTGCTCTGATACCAGTGATACAACCACTGAAATTAACAAAGAAAGGGAATTGAACAATGAATCAATCAACCTAATCAGAATCAGAGTGATTCTGCTAGGAAGAACAAAAAGAATTTTATTGAATTGAATAGAAGAAGAATGGTTACAATAGGTCCCACGACCTTGCTGGTTCCACAACCAGAAATTCTGTTAACACCCAATAAACTGCCTCAACTTCAAACAGCTATTCCTTCTTATAGTTCATTTATTCACTAACTGCCTAACTAACTTTTAGTCACGTGTTACATTAGGAAGTTTTCAACCAAACTCTCCTATTTCCCCTCTGATATACATTTCTAATAGTAGGCTTAGGGCTATTAGTCTTATCATCTACCCCATTAAACGATATTATGTCGCACATTGATCTATCAAATGCCTCAAAGTAGTATTTGTTTATCATTGGTGCTTCATCCCATATAATTAATTTGGTTTGTTAAAATATTTTAGCCAAACCCGCAGGAATGACCAGGATCGCAATCACAGGAAAACCAACCACGTAGGAATTGTCGCTGAATGTGGCTCCCCGGCCACCACCAAAGCTGTTGGACACTGATTCTTAGGTTGTGGCTTTGTTGCTGCTGCCACCACTGAAGTAGCCAAAACAAGGCAAATCCCAAATTTGGTCCAAACAAGAAACCAATATGAAGTTAATGGAGAAAACAATGGCAGAGTTGAAAACAAATCTGGAACAAGTCACAAACTCAACAAAATTTCTGACATGGATCAAATCAAGAACTTGCTTTTGGAAATAAAAAATGGCATGAAAATTCAAGAAACAGAAGCATCTTCATTCGTTGAGGACAACCCTAAGACCAACTACATATGAGGGAGACGATGAAGAGGCAACTAGACTTGGTAGAAGGTATTGGTAGAAGTTATTGGGTTCATAGAGAAATCTGATTCTACCACCATCATCGAAGCAACCAGGCATGGGTGGTAATATGGGGTGTGTGAAACATTTTATGAGCAAGATAAAATGGAGTCAAGTCGTCTTAGCGGGTGTTGCATGTAAGAAGAAGCAAAAGGTGGGGTCGATCACTAAGTTTCCATGATTGAGCCACTATGCGATCTTAATGAAGCTGAAAGTGTGCAAGTCCACAACACAATAAAGGTGACTTTATTTCTATCTACTGTGGGACATATACAATTGTACAAAATAATTAACAAGTTAATCTAGGGGAAGGAAGCCAATGAGATTGTCGTGAAGGAGTCTTTCTTCTTACAATTGTGGGATCCAAGTGGCAACAATGAAAATAAGAGTGATAGCTTTTTCTGTGGATACAAGTGCCAATAATCTATATAAGAGCACGTTGCAGGAGGACGCCAGCACCTCAATTTTAATGAGTCTGTCGAAGGAAAAAGGGAAGTCCATGCATATTATCAAATGTAACACCTACAAGAATATAGTACATGTCAACCTTGAGGACAATGCTATTTTGAAGAGGAGTGCATTGTTAGAACTTAGATAAAGGAGAATTAGTTAGTAGAATTGATTGAGGTAAAGGAGAATTAGTTAGTAGAATTGATTGAGGTTGTTATAAGTAATTAGACTATTATGTTTGTTAGTGATCCTTTTCCTTTTCTTATCTTAAGTGTACATGGAACTTATAAATAAAGGTTTCATCCTTTATTTATGAAAGTATCTTTTATCAAATTTAGAAAATTAGTAGTGTAAACTATTGTAGGAGTATATCCACTCTTATGTATCATTTTGTTTGGAGAGATTCTCTCCTATTATTTCTTATTTTTATCTAAATATTAGAATCATTCCTCTAAATCCTTGGAATCAAATTCTTGGGTTCCTACCAGAAAACCTAACAGCAATTCCTCTGTTAAAAATTCAGTAAATAATAATGCATATCTCTGGACATTTCACCAGAAGCATTCCTGAAATTTTACAACTCAAGCTGGTTTACAAAGAAAAGCAAAATTTCTTATTAACCCAATGGGAAACAACATTGAACATTCCCCGAAATGTTTGGAAATTTAAAATGTAATACTGCAAGTGAATTGCGCATCTATCTGACATATTCCCACCTACAATGGACCTGGGAATGTTCCATTCTCGCGTTGCTCGTTCCATCTGTCGATCTGATGCATAGACAAATCGATGAAAACTGAGTGTTAGACATGATAGGAAAAGAAAAAACAGAAAAAATATATTTGTGAAATGAACTAATTAAGCCATTGAGTAAAAAAACAGGATATAATAAGCAAATCAAAATTGTATGCTTGTGTTTCACTTGCTGGTAACTGCTATTAATGGAATAGTTACTCTAAGTACTAAATATTACAAGTATAAAGATGTTGAACTCTAAAGCCTACAAGTGTTTTTATCAATTTATAGATGTTAAACTCAAAACTAAGTAAAATGCTTCACAAATTGTTACTCCAGTGTTTATGTAACCAACAAAAGAGACATAGGTTCTTCTCAGATGGAGATGTACTTTTATGAAGTAACTGACACTTGATTTATATAAGAAATATTTAACATTGATAAGTACCAGAAATGTGAGGAAAACAGAACACTGAATACTGTATTAATGGTAAAAACCCAGGCCTTCATCAAGGTGATTTCAGTTCATGTGTTCTGAAACAAGAAATACAAAAAAAACGCCAAACAATTCGAGAGGGACTAGTCCCTCCTAACAGTCCCAACTAATTCTCTACCCTAACCTGTCTTTCCCCCTGCCCTCATATGCTTATACTCTCTCATTACACAGATCCACACACACCTGAACATTACTGCCAAGTAAGCAGTAAGTTATGTAATCTTCTCTTGTAAGTCTGATCAGGCCCATCATACACCTCATAATTTGGTCATGTACATCAAACCTTTTATGCCTCCATGCATATACTTCAGTAATTTTTGTCCCCAAGGTGGGAGTCAAGGAATTGCTCCTGAAACTCAGCCAGTGACTCCTAGGAATTTTCGCAAATAGGCAATTGCTTCCACTTGAACAAGATATCCACACACACTTCCTTATACATTTGATCTCACAACCAGTGCTTCTTCTGGTTGGACTTGCAGCTCCCAATCTTCTGCTAGAAATGAAGGTAGAGGTTGCACAATAATATCAGCAGCTACTAACTTATTCAACAATGAAACATGGAACAGGAGATGCACTCCACTCTCCTCAAGCAATTTTAACTTATATGCAGTAAGATTGATATTCTCTACAGTCTTCACAAGGACCATAGAACGTTGATCTTCCTACCTGATATGCAATGTCTCTCCTATGTTGCTTTGCTTGTTGGCTCAAACAATTTGGAGCCTCCACAGTTTGCTCCTTTAACTCCACCAACATCACATTCATTTATCTCTATGCACTCATCTAGCTGACTTCTAGGTCAGTTTGCCCAAAGATATCTCCCTATAATTACAACAGGGACGTTTAACCATAAAAGGCTTGAAATGAGTTCACTTTAGCAGCCATATGACAATTGGTGTTGTACCAAAATTGTGTGTAGCTCAGCCATTTATTTATCCTTTAAGCACTGGTTAGGCACCTTAAATATGTTTTCTACAATTTCAGTTTGTCCGTCCATTTGACAATAGTATGCAGATTGAACCTCAACTTTTTGCTTGCCAACTAAACAATGTACTCAATGAAGATCTTATCCCGATCTTAGCCAATGGAAACTCATAGAGCTTTACTACTTCTTTGAGAAATATTCTTCGACCCCTTTGCCATTGTTGTATAGGGATGAATTCAGGCGATAAAATGTTAGTCAACCTATCAACAACTACTAATATTGTATCCAACCTTAAAGTTTCATGAAAACTTTCTACGAAATCCACTCATTCAAGTATCAGACCTATGAGCAGGAATTGAGAGGGTTGCAATAATCCTTCAGGAATCAATGCTTGGCACTTTTCTTTTTGACACGCTCCACACCCTTGTATATACTTCTGGATCTACTTCATTCCTTTCCAAAAAATAGCCTTGAAATCTTTTGTAAGTTGTAAAATACCTGAAGTGTTCCCCTACAACAGAATCATGAAACTTCTTAAGAATTGATAGCATCTTAGAGGAGTTTTACAGAACCGCCCACCTCTTTAACACATTTAACTTTTTTAAGTCTGAACTCTTATGAGCATTGACATCCATCATATTATTCTTCTCAATCTGTCATCCTTGAGTACTTCCACTTCCATGTCATCCAACTCATTAAATTGTACAGTAGATGGGGTGGAAAATTGTAGTTTCCTAAGAAAGAGCATCAGCTGCTTTGTTGTTAATTCAAGGTTTGTAATTGATCTCAAGTTTGAACCACAATAGTTTTAACATCCACCTGTACTGCTCTTCTCCCAATAGATTCTGATCATCCAAGAATTCAAGACTCTTGATATCTGTATGTATGCACCATAAAATGCATTCCTAACAAGTAATGCCTGCAATTGGCCTTCCTTTTTGCATAAGCACTTCTCCAATACTTTTCCGGGTATCTTTTTCCAAGTAAAGTTATCCTTCTTGAGCGGTTGTGTAAGAGGTGAAGCTAATTTCCCATAGTTCTACGGAATTTCCAGTAGTACCCAGTCAATACAAGGAACCCCATCAACCCTTTCACATCCTGTGTTGTAGGCAAGTCCAACGTATACTTAATCTTATTGGGATTTGCTGAAATTCCTAGCCCATATACAATGGGTCCCAGATATTCGAACCTTTCCCCTTCCAACAACACCTTATCCTTTTATCTCCCAAAACTTAATGATCAAACTTCTGAAGTCAGTTTATCTGTTTCCAAAACTTATTAACCAGCAACCAATCCAATCCTAAAGCTACCGAAATCCCTCATAACTCCAGCAGAAAGAAATTCTACTACAATCCCTCTCCTTGTATATGTTTAGGTCATGCAAACACCCTATTCCCTACTTTAGCCCTAGTTTGCACCTCTGCAAAACATTAACGGGTATCTTCTACTTTCAATTTCAACTCTTCCACTAATTTCTTGGAGATGAAATTACTAGTTGCTCAACAATTCACTGGTACCAACACCCTCCTTTGTAAAAATTGTCCCCATGTCTCAAAGGGTCGATTAAAATTTATTCCCTACTTACTTTAAAAGGATATCTAACATGTTTTCTCCCAATTCCAATCGTTTCATTTCCTATTCCTCCTTCTAACATCACTAACTGGTAAGCCGAAACTTCTCCCTGCATTTTTCATGCAGTTCACAGTCTTCTACTTTCAATTTCAACTCTTCCACTAATTTCTCAGAGATGAAATTACTAGTTGCTCAACAATTCACTGGCACCAACACCCTCCTTTAAAAATTGTTCCCATGTCTTAAAGGGCCGGTTAAAATTTAGTCCCTTCTTACTTTAAAAGGATATCTAACAGGTTTTCTCCCAATTGCAACATTTCCCCCACATCTTCAGATGGTCTCATCTCCTATTCCTCCTCCTAACCTCTTAACCTTCTACCATCACTAATTGGTAAGCCAAAAACTTCTCCCTGCACTTCTCATGCAGTTCACAGTCTGTGCCAATGTCCTACCCCCATAGGGTTTCTTCTATGCATCAACTCCACCAATGGTTTGGTCTCCATTGAATCTCTTGCCCTTGTTCAAGGCTTCAAGCTGAGGATTGACCCCATGCTTTGGCTGGACTCCACCAGGGTCTTCATATGGTGATTCTCGTTTCTTTCCACCACTTCTTCTCTTCTACAACAAATCACCTCTATGGAGCAGAGTTTTTCCCTCCTCAGCAAGGCCAAAGCCATCAAGATCAACATCCTGGGAAAAAGCTATTTGAGCTCCTTAATTTGTCTCTCCTCTTTCTGATCAACATCTGGGGAAAAAGCTATTTGTCTCTCCTTTGCAAGAGCTTTTTGAGTTCATTAAGTTGCGACTGAATTCAATTCTCCATTCCCGAAGACTGGGCTCCAAACTCTCAACTTTGGATTCCATTGTTGCATGCATAGTGACAACTCAACATCCCCGGTTCGAGAGCTTTACATATATCAGCAGGATTACAACCCATGGGTTCTCTCTCCCTCTCTCATTTACATAGACCAATGCACAATCACCACAGGCCACTACTACTGCCAACTAGGCAACTACTTACGTTATCCTCTCTCCTAAATCTGATAAGGTCCATCACACCTCATAATTTGGTCTTGCACAGCACACCTCTTATATACCACAAGAGTTGAAGAAAGAAGGCATCTATCCATATACAGGAGGAACGTTCGCCCTCTCCCTGTTACCCCAAAAGAAGACTTCCCCTTCTCAAAGAAATCAAACACTTCTACTAACTAAATTTTTTGTTTTATTACCATTTTTAACAGAATTTAATGTTCCGATTTAGCATAAACTCAGATATCTTAACATGTGGAATAGAAACAAAAGAAAAGCGAAGTTGTGGCATACAAGATGCAATTTCTTTATAAGAATTTATAGTACTACACTACTACAGAGTACCAACAAAGTAAATTATGCAATTCCAATTCCATGTAAGAGTCTAGATAATCCATAAACAGATGGAAATTTGACATATTAGTGAACAAGCAGCTCCTAGCGCCAACCAGATAAAAAGAATATTCATCATTAAAAATACATACCCATTCGCCAGGGCAAAGAGAGCGATAATACTTAGCAAACTTATCACATTCTGGTGCATCTTCTCCCTTTGCAGCTACACATCTGCAAATGAATTTCAAAGGTTAAAATAAAAAATAAAACAGTGCAACTTTTCAGTGTGTGTGAACAACAACCTCTATAAAATTAAAAGCCAAAAGAGTATGACTCACCGATGATACTCAACGTATCGGGTAAAGCAATGCCTTGTTTGATTTGTAGTTGGAAAACGGAAATCTACTGGAGCGGTCTCAAGCTAGAAAAATAATATCACAAAATAAGAAGACAATGAAAGAACTATCAAGCATGCTTATGTTAAAATCAAGACATAATTGTAGGTTGATGATTCAGTTAAATAAAGGTCACCTTAATTTCAGGTTTCTCTTCAGCTTCCTCTTGATCACCAGAATTTTCTTCTTGAACAGTTTCACTACTTGGCTCTAGAGTGTTCTCTTCAGCAGGAGGGGCAACAACTTCACTGCTTTCTTCAGCAACCACAGGGGCAACAGGATTTGTTTCTTCTACAGTTTTCTCAACAACAGCTTCAACAGAAGCGGCCTCCTTTGGCTTTTCAACTTCCTCGACTGCAACAGGCTTTTCAACTATATCTGTTTTCTCTTGTTGGTCCTTCACATAGTATTGCTGCAAAAGTCAAAAACATTTTAGCCACTACCATCATCTCAAATTTGCCATATCATTAGAAAATCGGCATCAAGCTGAGGAAATTAAGAGAAAAGGCCATCACTACCTAACATAAACACATAAACTAGCAACACACCATACCAATTCTTCACATAAATAATATAAAAAATGTATAATGACAGAAACTTGTCAACATAGTTATACACTAGAGAACTACACATAAGCCAGAGTCAACAAGCAGCTATGATAGTGCTATTAGAGAGTTGTAACATAACAGAATTTGAACAAAACACAGGTGTTCAACAATACACGATTTAGTACAAAGTATGGGCACTATGGCATTGTAGCATCATAGCATAGTTTGAACAAATCACTATTTTCCGTGGTTTGCAATTGACAACATTGACATAAATGAAAATTGAAAATTTTCTAAACTAGTATTGACTTTTTAGAATCAATATTTCAACCATTCTTTCCATTCCCATCATATAACCCATACATATGTCAAATTGAAGCACAGTAATTGGTTAAAAGAGCATTTATTTTGCGAACAGGATATAGATCTGGGCTTAGAATATTCGGTAGATATTGAAGACTAAAAAATTACATTGACTAAACTAAGCCTAATTTTTCACGGCAGATTAGAAGGAAGTGGAAAAAGAAAATCCAAAAAATAAAATACCAAAAGAATATAATGAAGATCTAGTAGAAAGCACTAGAAATTGTGGATTATGAAGTTTCAATTTTTATTTTTCCGCTCAAAATATAAAAGGGAATCGAATTAATACGAAATATTGAGAAGAAGAAAAACGGAAAGAGAGATGAAGGATTGGTACCTCAGCGAGAGTTTGAGAGTTGTCAGCAGTTTCCGCCATTGATGTAAGAAAGCTTGGTTGGGCGGCTAGAAGAGAAATGTGGATTTGGGTGTTGTAAGGTCAGAACACAGAGAAGTGATGTTAGGTAACTGTTTTGGAGTTGGTGACTTTACGCTGGAGTATTCGGTTAACCTTTTATTTTTAATTTTATTTACATTTATTATTATTATTTGGTTTTATTTTTTTATTATTCTATTAAATTATGTCTATAAAACAGTAATTTAATTTTACAAAGATTTTTTTAGACTAAAAATAACACACAAGCGGATGTCTCGTGATTAGCTTGGTTGGTATTGGAACCTTCATTTGTCATTTACTAGAGTGTGAATATTAAAATATTTTTCACTTTTAAATGTAATTTATTTATGGATTTTATAGTGTCGTTTGATAAATTTTATAATCATATGATATATAGTCGCATATTTGTTTTCTACACACGTTATATTAACAAATATAGTAATAATATAAAAATTTGTGATTTTTTAATTGTAAGTTTTAAAAATTTTAACCTAATTTATCTCATGCAATGTATGATTTTGAATAAGTAACATTTGCAAATAGTCTTATAAATAGCAATAGTCAATCAAATAATTGAGCGTATTTATGATAATTTGATAACCGTTGAATTGTTTATTAGCGTGTTTTTATCTTCATATTTTTTTTATAATTAGATTTTCAATAAAAATGCTACAATTATATTTTATCCAAAAATGTTATAATTATATATAAATGTGGGGTGGTTCTGTACAATTATATGCTACAAGAGATAGCAAAAAAG
>JBBPBR010000008.1:43294956-43322249 GCA_037974775.1 Cicer pinnatifidum | reverse complement strand
TGGATGAGTTATGGCGGAATAATAATTTGTAGGTATGAATTAAACTACAAACTGATTAGCTACGTGTTTTTCCTTTTGTTTGATTTAAATGTAAATTTGTTCATATATATTTTTTTAATAAATTAATTTTACTCATTTTTTATTTCTTAGTTCATATTTTAACTTATTTGTGTTGATTTTTATTATGTGTTGCATGTTTGGCGTAGGCAGTTACGTCATAGGTGTTTAAAGAATATTAAAGACATTCATAATCATAACCAACATTCATAATTATAATCAATGAATAAAGAGATATGAAACACTCTTGACATGTTAACAAGTGCAACAAACACTTCAGACTTTCCTTAATAAAATTAACACATTTTGAAAGTAACACGAGCAGATGAAAGGACTACAACTCAACTTGAAAAAGTTCATTCATCAACTTCATGTACATCACAAAGTTCATGAGTTCAGAATATTCGTACAAAAGCAATAGAAGAGTGACAAAAAAATACTACAATAAAATTGTTCACTACAATAAACACAATCAACGTACACAGTTGTGATGCGCTTTACAATTTATCTCTCCTCATTAAAAGACAATAATAAACTCAACAAACATTCTGAAGTTCATTTAAATTCAAAATGTTGAATGTTTTAAAGATAAACTACAGATTGATTTACCAAGTGTTTGAGTCATGAGTCAACGATAACATGAGGATATGCAAGCTTCAATATGAAGGTCTCACTCACCTATATAAGTAGAAGACCTCAAAACTTGATGATAAAAGAGCTTACATCAAGTAAATTTCAAAAACTCTTTTCAACAAGTGTAAAACTTGATTGAAATGCTCAAACACACTCGGGTTTATTTGTATTTGTAAAACCAAGTTCTCAAGAGTGTACAAGTTCACTACAAACTCAATCTTCATTGATAAATTCAATATATAACTAAAATCTCATGAATTGTAAACTTTATGAAGTCACTTTTTATGTTGTAAAGGTGATCCAGTATATTTGTCTTCGTTGTAAAGTCTTACGTGACTCTAAACAAAGTGTGTAAGGTGCAAGAGTTTAGAAAGTTTCTCAAGCATTATGGTGAAAAACACACAAAAGTGAAAACTAAAAGTAACCCAAGTTAAGTGAACCAATATAATTTTTGTAAGACCCTTAGTTTTAAATCCTAATTTATATATTTTGGTGTATTTTTATGTTGAATTCTAAGGCATTTATCCAATTTTATTTTACTTTGTAAATTAAGTATTAAAAACATATTTTGTTAGAGTTTGTAATATGTTTAATATATATATATATTTTGAGATCCGATTAAAATTATTTGTTGAAGAATAATTTAATTATGTTGTGAAGAATTTAATACCAGACAGTTTTTTTAAAATATCACTTGTTGCTGAAAATTTTATCTATCAATTGAGTTGCGACGAGAGTAGATATTTTTATCAAATAGATTGAGATGTGAGGGAAGAGATGTGTGTAAGAGTATTTAGATATATATATTATGGGAGAAGAATGTTGGGGTTGATTGCAAGTCCCACATCGCTTAGTGTGGGAGAATAAGGAGAATGCCAAGGCTATATATTGGGTTTTGGTCCTTTGTTTTCAAATGCACCAGCACCAGTCAACATGTAGCACTTTAAGCTTGTATCTGACTTAGTTTAAATATTTGCTTTGTAAGAGTGTGGTTGTACTGGGGTGTTGGGTGTGGGTGAGAGAAGTCTATGTGTTGTAACAATTTTCACATAGTGTTAATTCTCTGAGAGAAGTCTATGTGTTGTAACAATTTTGACATAGTGTTAATTCTCTGGTTGCCAGTTTAGGCAGCGGTCGTGGTTTTTTCTCCGGTTTTGGAGTTTCCACGTTATAGTCTTGTGTTGTGATTGTCTCTTGATTCTTTTGAACTTATGTTGTTTTTCCCAACAACTGGTATCAGAGCCAGGTTCGGAGGTTCGGTGGGATAATTTTTCTTAGTATGCTCTGTGGTTGCAGCTTTGTCTGATCTTCCACATCAGAAAGAATTATCCTTGGTATTGTTAGGGGAAAGGTGATACTGTGAAAGTGCTGTTTAGGGTGGTTCTGGCTAAGGAAAGACTTGGTATTTAAGCGTGTCCGTTGTGACCCACCTCTCTTTCCTGGGAACTTACCTGGTGCACAGTTTACAGTCTGCGTGCAGCTGTTATGTCTCATTCAAGCGTTATGAAGTTTGACATAGAGAAGTTTGATGGAAGAATCAACTTTGGCTTGTGGAAAGTTCAAGTCAAGGACGTGCTTATACAATCAGGATTACACAAGGCATATTGTCCAGGTGGAGCAGTATCTGAAAAAAAAAACTCTGAGACAAGTGCTGGCAAAGTCTCCCGTTTGTCCTTATGGTATTTCCGCTATACCATGAAAAAGGACAAGTTATTGCTAGCGGATTCAGAACAGCACACGGGCATTGGTTGGCATTGATGCAAGGTGTGTGGTGATGTGTCGATGGCTGAAGAACTTCCTGGAAGCCAACATGGGAGTTGCACCATAAATTTCAGCGAGGTTTCGACATGAGAAAATTCTTGGAATGGTTTAGTTCCAAGTGGAGAAAATTCTTGGAATGGTTTAGTTCCAAGTGGAGAAAATTCTTGGGATGGTTTAGTTCCAAGTGAAGTGTACTCTTTATGGTGGAGTATGATTGTCGGTAAGACAATGAAAGCGGTGTAACTCTTACAATCAAGGTGGAGATTGTTGGGGTTGATTGCAAGTCCCACATCGCTTAGTGTGGGAGAATAAGGAGAATGCCAAGGCTATATATTGGGTTTTGGTCCTTTGTTTTCAAATGCACCAGCACCAGTCAGCATGTAGCACTTTAAGCTTGTATCTGACTTAGTTTAAATATTTGCTTTGTAAGAGTGTGGTTGTACTGGGGTGTTGGGTGTGGGTGAGAGAAGTCTATGTGTTGTAACAATTTTCACATAGTGTTAATTCTCTGAGAGAAGTCTATGTGTTGTAACAATTTTCACATAGTGTTAATTCTCTGGTTGCCGGTTTAGGCAGCAGTCGTGGTTTTTTCTCCAGTTTTGGAGTTTCCACGTTATATTCTTGTGTTGTGATTGTCTCTTGATTCTTTTGAACTTATGCTATTTTTCCCAACAAAGAAAACAAAGAGGAATCAGATATATGGGAGAAGCAAACACAGAGGAATCAGAAAAGCTGAAACCCAGGCCACGTGAAACTTATTTCTTCTCATTTCTTTCTCTGGTTCGAAAACCAGTGCTGGTGGGTTTCGAAAAACTGCAAACATAAACCACCATTTCTTCTAGATTTAAGCTTCCTTCTGAGAAATGATAGAAGGGAAAGTTGCTCATTGTCACGCTACGGTGCTAGTGAGCTAGTTTTCGAAGCGACGACGTGAGCAAAATTTTTACCGTAATTAATCGCGGTTCCGTAATCAGTTGTTAAAGCTACAACGGAGGTAAGGACTCCTTCCAAACTTTTAGATTGCATATAGGACTTTATATGTGTATTTGTGGAGGTCGAAATTTGTGAGATTTGTGTGTGAGATTGTGGAAAATGAATTTAATGTGATTTATGTGTGTTTGTGGGAAATGAAATTTGGTGGTTTATGTGTAAAAATGTGGAGTTTTGAAATTGGGTGATTTATGTTTGAATTGTTGAAATTTAATTGAGGTGCTATATGTGTGTTGTGGAATTGAATTGATTGATTTTGGTGTGCATTGACGGTAGTTAAATTTGATGTGTTTGAGTTACGTAATGAGTTATTTTCAAACAAATGAGTTTGAACTGAAGTTAAAATTCTACAGAAAAATTTAGAGTTGTTAAGGTTGTGAAAAAGTTCAAATTTTAATTAAGTTAAAGAGTTTGAGCAAAAAGTTAGATTGAAATTAAAAATGTTTAGAGTTTAAAATGTTACTCTTTTAATTACTATTGAACTGAGTTTAAAAAGAAAAAAGTTTAGAGTATTTTATTAACTAAAAAATTTTGGTGCTTTAATAGTCGAGTGTGTGTATGTGAGATTTGGACAGTATTTGGTTTATTTAGTTTTAACTAAATAATATAGATTATTTGATTTTAAAAGTTTGGTGTGTGAGAAAGATTTAATTTTGGGAATTTTGTTGTGGTTGGATTAATTTTATTGTGAACAAATTGTTATAAATATTTATGTTTATGTAGTTAGCTCCTTGAGTCTCGATAAGGAATCGAGACCGTTGGCACCGAGTTAGCGGTGGGGAGAACTCTGATATATTAATGTTGTTGTGGTGATTAAGTTTTGATGTGATTGTGTATTCATAATTGATAATATATGCGTTATGAATTTTATTGAGGAAAATCTGTTTTGAGTATACTTTGTGATAAGTGTGAAAAATCATTAGTGTTAAATGAGTATTAAAAATGGGAAATCTTTTAATAGCTACATTTACTTAATGATTACGGTGAAAAGAGTCAGAGTATGCTCATACATTTCATAGTACATGATGGTCGCGATGGAGCCATGGTGATAGTGGTGACCGTGATGGGCTATGGGGTGATGCCATGTGAATTGTTGGTTCATCTTATCCTTGCGAGGATTGTCGCGTCGTGCTAATTTGTGAGAGATTGCACTCTAGAATGTGTTGATTTGTCAGCGATTACACTCTAGAAAATCGTGCTGGTATGTGAGCGATCGCACTCTTGTATGTCATGCTGGTCTGTGAGTGACTGCACGTTAGTAAATCATGCTGATCCGTGAGAGATTGCGCCTTGGTAATTAGTACTGGTCTATGAGAGGCTGTACAATTATGATTTACGCCCTTCGAGGAGGATTTTGGTTTGGAATTCCGGAATCATTCATTTTTGGCATATACGCATTGCATTAGAGTGTGTGGCACGCGAGTTATGTTTGTTATACTATGATGATTGTGTATACTTATTCAGTTGTTGTTGTGATTTTCTGTAATTGCTTTGATATGTGAACTTGTGAAGATTAATTTGGTGTTAATTATGTGTTCATAATTGATATTATTAATGTTTGAAGTGTTAATTGATTCAAAACCATTTTAGAACTGAAAATCTGCATTTTCTCAGTTGTATTCGGTTACGACAGTGCAGTGTGTCAAAACTTCATTTTTCAAACATTGTTTATGCATTTTTGGACATATGAAAACCCTTTCGAGGAGTATACTAATTTGAAAGGTTATTTTGTGCATTTGAAATTTAAATGCTAAGGGTTATTTCTTAATTTTGGTTGGTGACCTTTTACAATTATTGTGGAAATTGGGCTTTGCCCTCAGATGATACTCAAGTTCGTTCCATCGACTGTTACCTTGATGACGGAAACATCGTTAGACTACCCTGACTGAGATTCACCGACTGCTTGGGCATACAACCCCATCTTGAGCAGGGCTACTTATACGTGGAGGGTAGTGAGGACTAGTAGGAAAACTGAGGCAGTATATCTCGTGGGTGGATCTAACTTCTAAAGAGACTGATCCGTCTATGGATATTGATGAGGAGGAGGTTACCTTGAAGATGGATATTGCATCAGACGGGACTTGTGGAGTGTGTGGAAGTCACCCATGTTATTGTAGTTGCTAGAGTATGATCAGATTAGTTTTGTTGTATAGGGACTTGATGTCTTTCTTTTGGTTGGTTGTACTTATTTCATTTTGGGATGACTGTAACTATACTTATACGGTCAGATGACTTTTGTTTTGGTGGGTCCATGTTTCATTTTTTTTGATGTGACCATGGGGGGATTAGTATTTCTTGGAGCAATACTTGTATAGTGTTTGCCGAGAATACCTCAGGGGTATTAGCGATGCCTAATAGGTCTCATAGCCTTGGCGTATTTTATATTTGGATATTTTGGTTTATCGCCTCAAAACTATTTCAGTTTGTTATAATTATGATGTAATTATTATGACAATTGTCGTTTGTGCTATGCTTTGGTATTTTATTAATTGGTTTTTGAAAGAAAAAAAAATACACCCACACTGTTAAAAGTTGAGGTGTTACATTGTGGTATCAGAGCTTTGGTTAGATTGTAGGTTGACCTGTAGGTTGGGAGTCGTTATTTGATCATGCGTCGGGGTAAGTTGTTTGAGTTGTCAAGTCTTATGTAATTTGTTATGTGTTGATGAAGTCGAAAGCTGTCTTTTGGAATTCTTCTAAGGGGTGTTTAGATTTCTTCTTGATGTTGGTTTTATAGGAAACAATGCCTCCAAGAAGGAACGACGCTGCAAGAGTCAACGCCAATAGGGACGATCAAATGGTTGAAGCAATAAATAACATGGCTGCTTCTTCTGTTGCATAGACAGCTGCAAAGACTCTGCAGGATCTGGAGAAGAGGGAAAAAGAGATTCGTGCTGCTGAATCCAAGGGATTAGAAGATTTTCGTCGTTACAATCCGCCAAAGTTCAAGGGTGATGAGATCCCAAAAAAAGCTTATCAATGGATTCAAGAAGTGGAAAAGATCTTCAAAATGATTAATTGTCAGGCAAGGATGAAGGTCAATTATGCTACGTATCTGCTACTAGGGGATGTTGAATATTGGTGGAGAAGTACAAGGCTTCTGATGGGATCAGCTCATGACGAGGTGAAGGGGGAGTCGTTCAAAAAGAAGTTTTTAGACAAATACTTCCCGATGAGTACCAGGACTAAGTTGGGCGATGATTTTCTTAAACTCTATCAGGGAAATATGACAGTGGGTGAGTACGCTGCTAAGTTTGAGTCACTGTCAAGGCATTTTAGGTTTTTCTGTGAAGAGGTTGATGAACAATTTATGTGTCACCGTTTCCAAAACGGACTAAAGTATGAGATTCAAGACTTTGTCCTGCCATTGAGAATTCAACGTTTCCAAGTCTTAGTGGAGAAATGTAGAGAAATTGTGGACATGAAGAACAAGAGGGCCAACCAAGGAGGGAACTTTAGTTCTGGTGGGCCTTGTCGGGTGAACCATCAGAACAACAAAGGAAAATAAGTTGTTAAGCCCTATAACCGACTATAGAACAACAACAAGGGTCATAATCATCCGGGGAACCAGAACTTTGAAAGACAATTGGCCAAGTGATTCGATGTTTCCGATGTGGAAAAGAGGGACATTATGCTACTGCTTGTACCTCTAACAGTCCCATTTGTTACAATTGCCAGAAGCTAGGGCATATTGCAAGGGATTGCAGGGCTCCGAAGGTGGAACCAATAGTGAATGCAACTAGGGCTACTCTTCCTACTGCTAGAGGACATGTTTATTGCGTGGGTGCTGAAGCTGGGAATCCATCTAGCAATCTGATTCAACGTGACTGTGAGATTGCAGGTAACACTCTAACTGCACTTTTTGATTCGGGGGAAACCCATTCCTTCATTGCTATGGATTATGTCAATCGTTTGAAGTTATCTATGTCGTCTCTATTTTTTGATTTGGTTGTTTCTACACATGCTATGACTTTGACAATAAATTATGCATGTTTACATTGTCAAGTAACTATCCAAAATAGGGATTTCTTGATTAATTTGATTTGTTTACCTCTACAATAACTCGAGGTCATTGTCGGTATGGATTGGATGTCGTATCACTAGGTGATCTTGGATTGTGCACGCAAACTGGTTCTTTTCCCTGAACTAGGAGTTGTTAAGTATCTAGCTGCTAACAAACTCGGAGTGTCACTAAGAGAAGGAACTCATGAGTTTTTGTCTTTGGCCAACGTGGAGGCAAAGATAAATGTGAATATAGAAGACGTAGTGCTTGTAAAGGATTACCCCGGACGTATTTCCAATAGAAATTCCAGGGTTACCACCAGTAAGAGAAGTGGAGTTCTTCATTGATTTGCCCCCAGGAACCGAACCAATTTCAATTGCGCCGTATCGAATGTCACCATTGGAATTATATGAGCTCAAAGGCCAAATCAAAGATTTGTTGGAGAAGAAATTTATTAGGCCAAGTGTATCACCATGGGGAGCTCCGATGTTGCTAGTTAAGAAGAAGGACGAAAGCTCAGGCTTATGTGTGGATTATCGAAAGCTTAATAAGACAACTATTAAGAATCATTATCCTTTACCACATATTGGTGATTTGATGGATTAGTTGAGAGGAGCCACGATATTTTCAAAGATAGACTTGAAGTCAGGTTACCATTAGATTTGAGTAAGAGAAGGAGATATTCAAAAAACTGCTTTCAGAACTCGTTATGGACATTATGAATATCTTGTTATGCCATTTGGAGTTACCAATGCACCAACAATTTTTATGGACTACATGAACATAATTTTTAGTTTATTTCTAGATAAATTTTTTGTGGTGTTCATTGATGATATTTTAATTTATTCAAGGACTGAGGAAGAACATGGGGAACATTTGCGTCAACTTCTTGAAATCTTACGCGAGAAGCAATTGTATGCCAATTTGCCAAAGTGTGAGTTTTGGCTAGAAGAAGTGAATTTCTTAGGACATGTGATAACCAAGGAAGGAATCGATGTGGATCCGACAAAGATTGAGACAGTTCTTGCATGGAAACAGCCTCAGACTGTCACTGATATACGAAGTTTTGTAGGACTAGCGGCAGGAGATTTATTGAAGGTTTTGCGAAAATTGTAGCTCCGTTGACACAACCTACAAGAAAAGATCAACTGTTTGCATGGACGGAGAAGTGTGAGAAAAATTTTCAGTTATTAAAGAAAAAGTTGACAACCTCACCAATATTGATATTACCACAACCAGAAGAACCATGTGAAGTTTACTGTGATGCATCTCACCAAGGTTTGGGATGTGTTCTGATGCAACACAAGAAAGTTGTAGCTTAAGCCTCAAGACAATTGAAGATTCATGAAAGAAACTATCCTACTCATGATTTAGAGCTTGCAGTTGTAGTTTTTGCATTGAATATCTGGAGGCACTATTTATATGGATGCACGTTCACAGTGTTCAGTGACCATAAAAGTTTGAAATATTTGTTTTATTAGAAGGAATTCAACATGCGTTAGAGGAGATGGATGGAGACTCTCAAGGATTTTGATTTCACACTGCAGTACCACCTTGGGAAGGCTAATGTAGTGGCTGATGCGTTGAGTAGAAGAAGTGTATTAGTGTCTTCAACAATGATGGCTAGACAACAAGAGTTGTGGGAAGCTTTTAGAGACCTACACTTGAATGTAGAGTTTGCACTGGGAATTTTGAAATTCGGAATGATTAAGATTTCGAGTGGACTACTTGAAGACATTGCGAATTTTCAAGATGACGCATTAATTCAAGAAAAGAAGAATCTAATAGTGCAAGGGAAGACAACTGAGTTTGAGGTCGGACCAGATAATATTTTGAGATGTAATGATAGGATTTGTGTACTATAAATTGCAGATATCAGGAAAACAATTTTAGAATAGGCTCACAAGAGTAAATTGAGTATTCATCGTGGAGAAACAAAGATGTATCAGGATTTGAGGCAGAATTATTGGTGGTCAGGAATGAAGAGACATGTAGCGGAGTATGTATCAACTTGTTTAACTTGTCATAAAGCGAAAGTGGAACATCAGTGATCTGCTGGAATGATGCAACATTTAGATATACCTGAGTGGGAGTGGGACAACATTTCCATGGACTTTATAACTGGATTTTCGAAAGCGAGAAATAATAATTCTATATGGGTGATAGTGGATCAATTGACTAAATACGCACACTTTTTTACCAGTAAAGACCATCTATAAGGTAGATAAGCTAACAGAGATCTACATTGTTGAGATTGTGAGATTACACGGAGTACCGTCGAGTATTGTATCAGACCGTGACCCGAAATTCACGTTGCACTTTTGGGGAGCATTGCATGAAGCATTGGGAACATTACTAAGATTGAGTTCAGCTTACCATCCACAAATGGACGAACAGACTGAGAGAACAAATCAGTCCTTGGAAGACCTATTGAGAGCATGTGTATTAGATGATAGAGGAAGTTGGGATGATGTACTTCCCTTGGTTGAGTTTACCTACAACAATAGTTTCCACGCAAGTATTGGAATGGCACCATATGAGGCTCTGTATGGACGCAAGTGTCAAATGCCTTTGTGTTGGTATAAGGACAGTGAAAGTATTATTGTAGGACCTGAGATGGTGAAACAGACTACATAGAAGGTCAAGAAGATAAAAGAGAATATGAAGGTCTCACAGGATCGTTAGAGGAGTTATGCGGACAAGCGTCGCAAACCTTTGGAATTCGAGCAGGGGGATCATGTGTTTCTGAGAGTCACACCTACTACTGGAGTTGGTAGAGCTATGAAATCGAAGAAATTGACTCCGAAATTCATTGAACCATATCATATTTCTGCACGAATTGGACCTCTTGCTTATCGAATTGCATTGCCTCCGATACTGTCTGAAATTCACGACGTATTTCATGTGTCACAGTTAAGTAAATACCTTAAAGATTCGTCACATGTGATCGAACCAAGCACAATTCAACTGAAGGATAATTTTTCATTTGAAGTATTACCTGTAAGAATTAATGATTGGAAGATTAAGCGATTAAGGAACAAGGATGTTTCGTTAGTCAAGGTAATTTGGAACCCAACTACCGAAGATGCGACTCGGGAATTGGAGAGCAATTTGAGTGAACAACACCCTGAGTTATTTATCGACGCGTAGTTTCGAGGACGAAACTAATTTTAGGGGGTAGAATGTAAGACCCTTAGTTTTAAATTCTAATTTAGGTGTATTTTTATGTTGAATTATGAGGCATTTAGCCAATTTTATTTTATTTTGTGAATTAAGTACTAAAAATATATTTTGTTAGAGTTTGTAATATGTTATATATATATATATATATATATATATATATATATATATTTTGAGAGTCGATTAAAATTATTTGTCGAAGAATAATTTAATTATGTTGCAAAGAATTTAATACCAGGTAGTTTTTTAAAAATATCGGTTGTTACTGAAAATTTTATCTGTCAATTGAGTTGCGACGAGAGTAGATATTTTTATCAAATAGATTGAGATGTGAGTGAAAAGATGTGTGTAAGAGTATTTAAATAATTGTGATTTGGTTTTAAGAATATATATATATATATATATATATATATATATGTGTGTGTGTGTGTGTGTGAGAAACAAACAAAGAGGAATCAGAAAAGCTGAAACCCAGGCCACGCGAAACTTCTTTCTTCTCCTTTCTTTCTCTGGTTCGAAAACCAGTGTTGGTGGGTTTCAAAAACCCGCAAACATAAACCACCATTTCTTCTAGATCTAAGCTCCCTTCCGAGAAGTGACAGAAGGGAAAGTTGCTCATTGCCATGCTACAGTGCTAGTAAGCTAGTTTTCAAAGCGATGACGCAAGCGAAAATTTTACCGTAATTAATCGTGGTGCCGTAATTGGTTGTGAAAACTATAACGGAGGTAAGAGCTCCTTCCAAACTTTTAGATTGCATATAGGATTTTATATGTGTATTTGTGGAGGTGGAAATTTGTGAGATTTGTGTGTGAGATTGTGGGAAATGAATTTAATGTGATTTATGTGTGTTTTTGGAAAAAGAAATTTGGTGGTTCATGTGTAAAAATATGGAGTTTTGAAATTGGGTGATTTATGTTTGAATTGTTGAAATTTAATTGATGTGCGATATGTGTGTTGTGGAATTGAATTGAATTGATTGATTTTGGGTAAATTGGCGGTAATTAAATTTGATGTGTTTGAGTTACGTAATGAGTTATTTTCAAATAAACGAGTTTGAACTGAAGTTGAAATTTTACAGAAAAATTTAGAGTTTGTTAAGATTGTGAAAAAGTTCAAATTTTAAATAAGTTAAAGACTTTGAGCAAAAAGTTAGATTGATATTAAAAATAGTTGGAGTTGAAAATGTTACTCTTTTAATTACTCTTGAACTGAGTTTAAAAATAAAAAAGTTTAAAGTATTTTATTAACTCAAATTTTGGTGCTTTAATAGTCCAGTGTGAATATGTGAGATTTAGACCATATTTGTTTTATTTAATTTTAACTAAATAATATAGATTATTTGGTTTTAAAAGTTTGGTGTGTGAGAAATGTTTAATTTTGGGAATTTTGTTGTGGTTGAATTAATTTTATTGTGAACAAATTGTTATAAATATTTATGTTTATGTAGTTAGGTCCTTGTTATAATAATAATAATAATAATAATAATAATAATAATAATAATAATAATAATAATAATAATAATAATAATAATAATAATAATAATAATAATAATAATAATAATAATAATAATAATAATAATAATAATAATAATAATAATAATAATAATAATAATAATAATAATAATAATAATGTTCTAAAAGGCCAAAGCAATAGACTATTTCCAACGGCCAAAGCAATACATCACTCATTCAATCATACTCGAATTCTCTTGAGCTTCTCAATCATCTCTAAGTTTCAGTTATGTTCTTATTTTGATATTAGAATAAGTACTCACGAAGTTCTAAAATTTAGAATCTATTTTCAAACACGAGTTGAGCATACTCAGATTCTAACAATATAAAAAATCGTTACTTTGTAACTAAAGGCTATATTGTTGACATAACTTTAGTAGTTTGTAAAAATCTTTTTATGTTTTAAAAGGTAGTTTGTAAAATGTTGTCTGAAAAAGTGTAAGGTAACTTATGGAAATCCTTTATAGGTAGAAAGATAGAACTTTATAATAGATCAAGATTGATGTGTAAAAGCCGTGTGAGAACCAAGAACGATCTTGTTTTGAGCACTTAGTGGAAAATCTCACAAGTATGAGGACTAGACGTAACCTGTGTTGGGTGAACCAGGATATATCCTTGTGTGATATACCTTCCCATATATCTATTTACTTTTTATCTTATAATTAGTTTTTATATAGATAAGTTAATATTGTTGTTTTTCTCACTAACCAAAAACATTCACCGTTTGTAACCAATATCAATCTTGAGTTAAACATTTTTGTTTTTAACAGGAATTTTAAAAAGGGGCAAGTTTTATGTGAACAAATTGAAAAATATTTTGATAGTTTACTTAATAATTCAGACATGCTTGTTTAAAAATGTAACTCTTTAAAGGATCAAGTTTTTAAAGGAAAAGGGAAAAAAAGGAAATTTTAGGCTATGATTTATGAACTAAAAAACATCATTCAGAATTTTAGGCTATGATTTATGAACAAATTTCAAGAATCTCATTTTTAGAAAACTGATAAAACTGAAAGGCAGCAAAGGGAAAACGAGATATTGATTCAGTCGGAGATAGACTTTCGATGAGCTCTAGTAGATGCACAATGAGATTCACCATGTATTGATAGTGTTAGTGCTCTATATCAAATCATTCTATTTTGGAGTACCTCTAACTGTAAGATGTCTAACAATGCTAATCAGAATCAAAGGCAAGCCCATCTAAGATAGTTTGAGTGTTTGCTTAATCTGATACTTTCTGAGCTTTTCTTTTGTCTGTGCGGAGTCCTTAGTGATTCATTTCTTCGATTCCGAGCTAATTTAAGCTAGAAAAGCGTAGCTCTCATGATTTCTTAGGACCATTGCTCTATTTTTTAGTCGTATCAACTTTGACTTTCCTTGTCCTTTGAGTCAGTAGTCGATCTAGTAAGATTCTTGTATGATAAGTAGCCCATTCTCTTAGGCTTCTTTTCAGGCCTAGTAGTCATTTTTCTTTCTACTCCATCAAGATGGTCAATGCCACTGTATTTCTTAATTCATGTAGGATGGGTTGGTTAAGGCAAATCAGGTTATCAAGAATCCATTCAATTAGATGCTGGTTCATTGGCCTTGCCACTTTCCACTCCTTCACCACTTTAACTGGGGGTCAGGCAGTTGAACTCAATGTTCTACGATTCAAAAGGAGAAAATTCTTCTTAAAATAGAAAATGAAATTCTCAAAAATGACTTAGGAAGCTTTGTCAAGTCCACTTAAACATTTCAAAAAATCATGGGATCCCAAGTAGGGATATTTGACAAAGCTGGACTTGGTTTTGACAAAACTCAAAAATAAAAAATGTATAAGAATCTTTTAGTTCCTGAAAGAAATGATGACAAATGCAAAACATGATATTCATACTGTAAAAAAATTGGACCTTTGGAATATGCCTACTATTTCAACAACAAAAAAAGGATGAAAAACTAAAAGGAAAAGAGTCATTTAAAACCAAAGAACGTTATGTCCAATGTGTCAAAAAAGGAAAAAGTTATAGACACTGACCAAAACAGTCTTCAATAAGTAAATTCTCTTTCTGTTTAAAAATTGGACAATATGAATCACAATGTTATTTTAAAAAATCAAATATAATAAGAAAAACTAACCCTCAAGGATCCAAGAAAAAATGGGTACCTAAAAATTCTTTAGCATCAAATTCGGGATGGTACTTTGACAGTGGATGTTCAAGATATATATGGCCGGAGATAAACAAAAGTTTTTGTCCTTCATTAAAAAAGATGGAGGATCAGTAACATTTGGAAACAATGATCAAACAAAAATCAAAGGGAAATGTACCATAGGTAAAGTAAATTCTACCAAAATCAATGATGTTCAATATGTTGAGAGATTGAAACATAATCTTCTAAGCATTAGTCAACTTTTTGACAATGGCTTTGAAGTTATTTTTAAACCAAACATATGTGATGTGAGAATGGCAAACTCTAGTGAGATTTTGTTTTCTGTATCGAGAAAGAAAAATCTCTATGTTTTATACATTGAAGAACTACCAGTTGAATCTTGCTTCATGTCCATTAACAAAGACAAATGGATATGGCATAGGAGAACTGGACATGTGAGTATGAAAACAATTTCAAATTTATCAAAGTTAGATCTTGTTAGAGGACTTCTTAAAATAGACTTTGATAAAGATAAAATATGTTAAGCTTGTGCAAAGGGAAAGCAAGTTAAGAGTAGTTTTCACTCAAAAGATTTTATATCAACTAAAAAACCTCTTGAACTACTTCACAATGATCTTTTTGGCCCCATCAAAACCACTAGTCTAGGAGTCATGAAATATGGATTTATCATTGTTGGTGATTTTTCTAGATACACTTGGGTACTATTTTTAAAAGAAAAGGATGATGCATTTGATGCTTTCAAAACTTTATGTAAAAAAGTTCAAAATGAAAAAAATCCAATATAATCACTATAAGAAGTGATCACGTAGGTGAATTTATAAATGCATCTTTTAAAACATTTTTTTTCATGAACTTGATGTCTCTCATAATCTATCTTGTGCAAGAACTCCTCAACAAATATAGTTGTTGAAAGAAAAAAAAACATTACAAGAGATGGCAAGAACAATCTTGGAAGAATCAAATGTTGAAAAGTATTTTTGGGCTGAAGCTATGAATACTTCTTGCTACATTTTGAATCATGCTTCCATTAGAAAAATCATAAACAAAACACCTTATGAGATCTAGAAAAATAGGAAGCCAAACGTTTCATATTTTCACATATTTGGATGTTACTGCTATATCTTAAACAACAAAGATAACTTAGGAAAATTTGATGCAAAATCGGACAAAGCCATATTTTTAGGATATTCAACAAAAGCTAAAGGATATCACATCTTTAATTTGAAAACCAAAATTGTTGAAATAAGTATGCATGTATTATTTGATGAGTTTGATGATCTTGATTTAAAAAAAGAAAGATGAGGAGAAGGAAGAACAATCTGGACAATCACAACAGATTGTTCCCCACGAAAACAAGATTGATAAACAATCTCCGTTTCAAACTCCTCCTAGAAGTGGGAAACTAAAAGGTGATCATCCTCATATTCAATTCATTGGAGATACAACTGATGACATTAGAACGAGAATGTCATTTAAAGATGATTTAAACAACAACATGGAAATGATATCCCAAATGGAACCAAAATTCATCAAAGAAGCTATAGTTGATCAATCTTGGATTGATGAAATGAAGGAAAAACTTTTTTAATTCGAGAAAATTGAAGTCTGGACTATTGTTCCATATCCATTAGATCAAACAATCATTAGAACACGATGGGTCTTGAGAAACAAGCTAGATGAAGAAGGTAAGATTGTGAGAAACAAAGCAAGGTTAGTTGCTCAAAGGTTATAATCAACAAGAAGGAATGGACTATGATGAAACCTTTACTCAGTTGCAAGGATAGAAGACATACGAATTCTTTTTGCATATGCATCTCATAAACATATCAAACATTTTCAAATGGATGTTAAAAATGCATTCTTAAATGGCTTTTTAAATGAACAAGTTTATGTCAATCAACCCCTTGATTTTGAAGATCAAAAGAAACCAAATCATGTTTTTAAACTCACTAAAAGCCTTATATGTTTTAAAACAAGCTCCTAGAACATGGTATGAAAGGTTAAGTTCTTTTTGATCAAAAATGGATTTTCCCGAGGAAATATTGACACTATACTTTTTAAGAAAACAAATAAAAATGATTTACTCATTGTTTAAGTGTATGTTGACGATATTATCTTTGGATCAACTAATTAAAGAATGTGTGAAGATTTTTCAAATCTTTTGCAAAATGAATTTGAAATGAGTATGATAGGAGAATTATGGTATTTTTTTGGATTTCAAATAAGGCAACATAAAGATGGAATTTTCATATGTCAATAAAAATATGTAAATGATCTTTAAAAAAAATATAAAATGAGTGAAGCCAAAATAATGACAATTCCCATGCATTCATCCTCTTCATTAGACAAAGATTAAAATGGAAAATCAATTTTTGAAAAAGAATACAGGGGTATGATTGGTTCATTACTATATTTAACTGCAAGTAGACCTGATATTGTTTTCACAATAGGATTATATGCTAGGTTTCAATCCTCACCAAAAGAATCCCATTTAACTGTTGTAAAAAGAATTTTTTGTTATGTTGTTGGTACTATTGATATTGGCCTTTGGTATAACAAAGGTTCTCATTTTAATTTTGTAGCTTATTGTGATGTTGATTATTCCAGTGATAAGATCGAAAGAAAGAGCACAAGTGGTGCATGTCAGTTCCTAAGAGAAACATTGATAAGTTGGTCATGTATAAAGCAAAACATGATTGCTCTATCAACCACTGAAGCTGAATATGTCTCAGCAACAAACTGTTGCTCCCAAGTTTTATGGATCAAAAATCAACTTGAAGACTTTTCAGTAAGATATTCTCATATTCCAATTTATTGTGATAATACTAGTGTCATTAATCTATCTAAAAACCCTATTAAGCATTCAAGATCTAAACATATTAAAATAAAACATCACTTTATTAAGGATCATGTGAATAAAAAAGAAATTGAATTAATATTTGTTGATACAAAGAATCAGTTAGCTGACATATTTACAAAGCCTCTTGTTGAAGAAAGTTTTAATTCAATCAAAGAACAATTAAAAATCATAAAAAAAAATCTCACTTAGAATCATTAAAAATAAAACTAGAATATTTTGGTCATAACGGAGAACATTTTCCGTTTTGAGTCTATTTGGAACAAACAGCTCAAGAACATTCTCCGTTTTCATCATGAAGAAAAATTCAAAATCAGCTTTTGAAGTTGTAGCGTCTACTACTTTCCAAAAGGTAACGACTACCTATGCTACTAGTCCTGCCACATCATCTTCACTTTCCTCCTTCCTAATAAACAACTGCCCAATCAATCAACTCACAAACGTGACACTCTCTCCACTCACAAACCAACTGCAAAAATGCAAAATCGTTTATCTTTCTCCACTAAACAACAACTTCATACTTTTTTCTAAAAAAAGTTCATCTCCATGTCCCCTTCGTCCTCAACTCTCATTTTTCTTTCTAAAAAATGGCTCATACCAGAGTAGTAGCACGTAAGAACTCGAGCTCAACAACACCATCACCAATGCATTCACCATCATCTCCCCCAAGACCAACACCTCCACATTCATCTTCAGAGAGAACGTTCTTTGACTACATGTCCTTGTCCCCAAAATCAAACCCTCAACCTATCACACGTGCTCCACTTGCCACCATTGTTCCTCTATTATATTAGTGTCTCACTCCTTCGATCAGTCAAGCTCCACCCCATATTTGTAAAACTCTCAACCCTAGTCCAAGCACTTCATCTTCAAAAAGAAGATCAATGCGAGTCTTGGCAGGTATTGGCACCTCCATAACCAAAAATGTAGACACAACGATTTATACCATTTCTAATGATGAGTCTGAACCTTCACCACCACCACATATTCCAAAACCAAAATCTGCTACTTCATCACAACCCTCTGAACCCTCAAAATGCCTAAAACTTAAAAAATCTCCTTCCAAGGTGAGTTCATCCAAATCGACTCCCTCTAAAACTAAAACAACGATTCCTAAGTCCAACTCTTCTTCAACACTTTCTCAGTTTCTAGCCTTTAAGAAATTAAAAACCCTAAAAAATCAAAAAAGAAAACTTCAAACCCATAATGTTCTTCGTCCAAACCGTCAACCCAAGAATAGTCTCCACTCAAAACTCCAAACCCAAGAACAAAAAAATCTTCCAAACTAGCAACCACAAAACCCTCAACCAAACCATCTTCTTCCAAAATCCTCATTCTTCCCTTGATCCCTTCAAAACTTCAAAAACTCTATGCTGAAAAATGGGCTCAAAGACCTATTAGAATTGGTCGGGTTTTTCATTTTTGAAAACTTACAATATGAAGGAACCTCTATTCAACATCACACTGATGCCCTTGGATGGACTGTTTTTTTTTTTAAATATTTGATTATTATTATCCTGATGTCATCCGAGCGTTAGACTGCAAAGTTGAAGCTTTTGTAGATAAATCACTCATTGTGTCAAAACTGAAGGGTATTGAAATCATTTGAATCCCTTCATTCTTGCTGACATTCTTCAACTGCCATTTGAAGGACCAAAAGTTTATGGAAAAAATTGGTACTCAACCTTAAATACTACCAAAGAGGAAGTGTTTCAAAAGCTATTCCTTGATGGGTCTATAAAAATTTTCTTAGCAGACCTAAAACCCCTTCTAAAAAATTTTAACAATAGTATTCAACATTTCATATTTTCCTATTGTGGCAGCCACAAGTTTGTTTATGATAATGACGCATTAGTCATTTATCATTTTATTCACTGCAAGAAGTTGAACTTGTCTTACCTTATAATCCAACACATGATTGATGCAATCAACAAGGATTACAAGAGAAACATTAATCCATATGGTATGATTTTCTCCAAAATTTTCAGATATTTTAATATCCCCTTGATAACTAAATCCTCTCACATTAAGATATCAAAATTTTCCTCAAAGAACATTTCACATATGAAACAAATTCCCACCATCCCACCCTCACCAAAAGCTACATTCACTTCATCTACCACCAAAAGAAAAAGGTTTTCCCGCACCTCTACTATCAAAACCAATGTTGAACAAACCTCACATAAAAAATGTTCTCTGTCAACAAAATGTTGAAGAACGTTCTCCACCTTCTACTATTCCACAAAATTTGAATCCACCCCTAGATCAGGTATCCCCTACAGCTCATACCTCTCAACATTTCACTGCTCCTATGTTACAAAGTGATTTATGCCCTCCACTTCAAATACAACACAACTCTTTGATGTCACCAGCATTTGTGTCACCACAAAAAACAAATTCCTCCATTTTTGGAATAAGCCAATATCTGGTCTTTCCAGATTCATACATTGATGGCCCATAAGTGCCTCATCATTCCACTGCTACAAACTCTCTTCCTCACATTAACACCTCATTTGCCACCTTGTCCATGTTCTGTACCACAACATCACCATCTCAACATACCCCTCTATCCACTCCAATTGAATATGATCAATGTCCATTTAAAAGGACAAAAATGGAAAGGGAAACATCCAAGGCCTACAAGGAAATCCCCAAAATATTTGATGCTCTTTAGACTATCATTGCTAGGCAAACACATCAGGACAAACATCAAGCCATTTTGAGGGACTGGATGGCTAACCATCTTGCTCCAAAGCTCAATCTTGAGCCTCCCATTCATAATCCTTCTCCAACATTTCCATAAATACCTCAGTCGTCCATGTCTCCATCATTTGAGGGATCTTCTTCATCACTGTCATTCTGATTTCACTATAGATTATTCTCCTATTCCTTTTTGCCATGACAAAAGGGGAGAAGTTATTTAGATTTTAAGTAGAGCACAAGTCCTTTTTGTATGACTACTTATGTATTTTTTGTTTTTGAACCATATGTATGATCAAAACATTATTGTTATATTAATGAAAATTAGAATTTGGTTCAAATGATTACCACATATAGAGGGGGAGTTTTTAACTAAAAAGCTCTCTATAATTATTAGGCTAAATACCACATGTAGTCCCTTAACTTAATTTCGGTTAACGTTTTAGTCCTTTATCTTTTTTTTTCTTCCCGATTTGGTCCTTTATTTTAATTGTAAGTAACAATACGATATTTTATGTTTTAAAATATCAACAATGTTATCCTTATTTTTTATAAAAATTCAAAAAATTCGTCAAAAATTTCAAACAAAACCCATAAAATTAATTATCATCCTCAATATAATACAATTTCATCAAATTCATAACTTAAATCTTTAAATAAACTCATATTTTCATCTCTAACAACATCAAATAAAGAATGACAAATTTGAGTTTATTTGAAGATTTGAGTTACGAATTTGATGAAATTTGTTTTATATTAAAGAATATAATTAATTTTATTGGTTTTGTTTAAAAATTTTGATGAAATTTTGAATTTTTGTAAAAAGAAGGATAACATTGTTGACATTTTAAAACATAAAAGATTAAATTATCACTTAAAATTAAAATAAAGGACCAAATCGGGAAGAAAAAAAAAGATAAAGGACTAAAACGTTATCTGAAATTAAGTTAGAGGACCATTAGTCGTATTTAGCCTAATTATTATTATAATCAAAATTAAAATTTGAATTAATATGTTTTGTCATCATCAAAAAGGGGAAGATTGTTGAGATAAAATATCAAATTAATATTTTGAAGATAATTAAACAAAATTTAATTAAGACTTATAATTATGATTCTAAGTGTTTTGGTATTAAACATGTGTATTTGAGTGTGTTAAACAAGATAGGTACCAAGCATTACAAAGCAAATCATATTAAAATAGAGAAAGCTAATTTAGTGAAACAAAGAACGTTCTTGACAAATTTCTGGAAAAATGAAGAACGTTCTCCACATATGTAGATTTAAAAAAATGATCAGATTCTTAAATAAAATATTAGATCCAGGAATTGTAATCCATTCCATAATTTCACTAGAAATATACAAGAATCAATCCAAACAAGAAATCACTCCAAGATTCGAAGGCAAAATACTATACTTCACAAAATTCATGAAGCAAGATCATTCTCCAAGTTAAGCAAGTTCAAGTAAAAAACTAATACGCTGGAAAGGACACTGCTGCTATAATTTCAAACATACTTGCACACGTGATTCAAGGTTGGGATCATTTTAGACAGCTGTCAAGATCAAATTAAAAGTCAACTCATTTCAAGGCAAAATCGAAGATCGTTCTTGGTTCACAAGAACGTTCCTATTTTCAGCAAGAACATTATTGCTTTATGGCAGATCTTATCCACTCACTTACTCAAGACAACTAGACTATTTCCAACGGCCAAATGAGTTGTCATAAGCCCTCTTAAAGCCTATAAATAAAGCCTCAAGATAAATAACAAATAAGAGCTTCAAGTGCAAAGCAATACATCACTCATTCAATCAAACTCAAATCCTCTTAAGCTTCTCAATCATCTCTAATGTTTTAGTTATCTTCTTAGTTTGATATTAGAATCAGTACACACTGTGTTCTAAAATTAAGAATATATTCTCAAACACGATTTGAGCATACTCAGATTCTAGCAATCTCAAAAATCATTACTTTTTAACTCAAGGCTATATTGTTGACATAGCTTGAGTAGTTTGTAACAATCCTTTGATGTTTTAAAAGGTAGTTTATAAAATTCTTTTTGAAAAAGTGTAAGGTAACATGTGGAAATCATTTCTAGGTAGAACGGTAGTACTTTGTAATAGGTCAAGATTGATCTGTAAAAGTTTTGTGAGAACCAAAGACGATCTTACTTGAGCATTTAGTGGAAAATCTGACAATTGTGAGGACTAGACATAACCCGTGTTAGGTGAACCAGTATATATCCTTGTGTGATATCTCTTCCCTTATATCTATTTACTTTTTTATCTTATAATTAGTTTTTATATATATAAGTTAATATTGTTGTGTTTTTACTAACCAAGAACGTTCTTCGTTTGTAACTAAGATCAATCTTGAGTTAAACATTTTAGTTTTTTAAAGGAATTTTAAAAAGGGCAATTATAATTCAAACCCCTATTCCTTATAATTGACAATGTTACTTCAACTACTACTCTTTCACTAACCTCTATATTAATTTCATTACATTACCTTAATCAATAGCATTTAAAATAAGTTAGTCTTTCAATAATAACTTTACTTATTGAAAAAATAACTTTTTGTACGAATAAATTGTATTTTTTTCTTCATGTATATAATCATGTTTGATAGAAACAAATTTGTACTTCTTATTATTTGTATTTGAGACATAATAGGAGTCTTTATATGTGTTAATGAAGAATTCTCAGAAGACCAGAGAAAAGTCCATTATTATAGACATTGAGCTAGGTTATAAATGGTAAGCCACCCTGATATATCAATGAATATGAACCCATGTTATCTTTCTATTTCTTGAGATATTATTGAAAAAGAGAGACCGTTAATTCAAAATATTGGTAGCACTTTAAATCACATCCCACTAAAAAAGTTGGAGTACTTAATAGTTTGTGTATATGGAAGCAAAACTTGTGCTACTAGAGCAATGGTATACGGAGTAATATTTTGGCATAAAGAGAATGAAATGTAAGTTTATTGTGGGATGATCAGATTACGGTATAACCATAGCTACTAGAGACATTTGAGTCAAATAAATTAGCTATGATGAAGTTCAAGTTCAATCCTACATATATCATTTACAATTACATCAACCGACAATTTTCATTCTAGAAATCAACAACTTTACAACATTTTCTTTATGCAATATAATACAATACCAATTTTTGATTTGGTTATGACAACTTAAAATCTTTGTGTGAATTGGAAAATGAATGTTTGTATTGTGCATTAAACCAATTGAAAGCAACTTTTGTCTTCATTACTAAATCTTTTTTTTTTTTGTTTACCATCAAGTGAATTGCTTTTTGATTAAAATTTTTTATTGGGCTAATTAGTGGGCCATAAAATATATATTTGGCCCAACTACGTTTTTATTTTATTTTTCTTTGATGATCAAATTTGGCCCAGTTTGTTTTACCTATTTTGGGGGCAATTATTAGACCCATTTTATAAACTTTGAATTTGGGATTCATTTATGCATATTTGATATTTTTCTATTGATTAGCCATTTGGACTATCCTGTCCAATTTAGTCCTTATATATGAGCTAATCATAGCTACAAACTTAAATTTTCATGTTACATAATAATATCAAATTAAGCATATACAACTGACTAATAGCTTAAAAATATCAAATGCAAGACATACAAGTTCTAGTAAAAATACTCAACAATATGAATGTTGAGACACAATATCAAGTTATAAAAATCATGCACTAACTGATTGTTTTAGTTTTAATTTGTCATGTCATGAAAGACCACTGATTGTTTCAAATGACTCTATGACAATTGAAAATATTAATAATCAACACAAATTTTAGAGATAAAATTATAATTATCATAAACTTTTGATTTTTCTGCACGTCATGAGAAATCAATAACAAATGCAAGATATAAAATGACATTGAACAGACAAAACATAGTCATCTTACTTTTCTACTCCATGCTTAATGAATGATTATACAATCTACTACCGCAATTATTGAAACGGCTTGGAATTGAACCTGTTATAAACAAAAATCATATTGTAGTAAAATATAAATGAGAGAATAAATTAGGAAAAATAGACAAAGAAGAGTAATAACAATATCCCACCCCACCACCCATCAAGTAGAATAGAAAAGTTCATTATTCTTACCTCATCAAACATAAATGAGTCATAACAATGGCACCCTAAGCAACAAGATAGTGAAAATAAATTTGAATTTGAAACACCTAACACAAAATTAACACCACAAACCAATTATATATGCTTGATTGAATAGTTACTAAGTAACAGGTATTTACTAAATGTATCTAATCATCATAAAACTTAATTTTAAACAACATAAAATTTAAAATAACAACAGATCATTATGTGCATACTTGTAACGTATTTGATCAGGTCTACAATGTACTCTTCCTTTGCTCACAATAATGAGTCTAGAATATGAAGGTTGAGTATGTATGTCTCTTGCTCTCTATATGCCAATCAAATGATTAATAAAATGACTCCAATGTCTAACAAAAACACTAAGACAACACCAATATTAGAATTTGACACTAAATATAAATATATTTGGATTTACTAGCATAGACAAAATTAACACCATCAAGCTAAAACAACAACATCTTTAAAAGAAAAATCCATACACTTCACAAAATATGGCGTCAACGTTGTCATTATATCATAGATTCAATAACAGTGAGTCAAAAGTTTGATCCCAAAAAATTGGAAAAAGCTAGATTTGAAATAGTTGAAACTAATTAATTAGTAGAAAAACAAAAATTGAGTTCTCATTTTAAAACGTTCAAATTAGAAACAAGTAAAGAAATGAGAATGACATACATCAATTTTAATCAAGTACAACCAAATTGTTGTGTCTGTGGCTGTGATGATGAGCCACTTGAAGCTACATTTCCTAGTGACATACTTTGGAACTCTATGAAATAAAAATATCACTGTTTATCAGAAACATACATTTTTATGAATTGAAGCTAATTATATATACATGAATAATTTTACCTGCTATAATTTCTTTAGAAAGTTCGACCTTCCATGAGATTCAAGTCTTTGAAATAGGTGAAGGAAGGTTTCGACAAATTTTGAGTACAAATTAATACCTCTACCATTTTTGGCTATAGAGAGCTCTTAAAGATTTCTATTACTCTACCCCCAGTGCTGAAAGCACTTTTAGACGCAACTGTAGACACCGATATGGCTAGAATATCTTAAACTCTTAAGGATAAAACTGGGTATTAAGCTGAAATATTATTCCATTTAGTTATGATATCAAATTTATCACTCATTTTTGCACACTTACTAGCGAGATTCCCCTCAAGCTCATTTTGCTGGTCAATTACATCTTTTTCTTTTAAATGGACTTCAAATGCTTATGCCCTTTCCATTTGAGAAAGATGGGCAGCAACAACAAATGTTTCATCATTAGAAACATTTTCACCAGCATTTGGATTATGTTTTTTTAGGTCATAAACTTTCTTATACCAATTATACAAATAAGTTAAATTGTCTTTTATAGAGATGAGAACCTCTTTAGCAAAAGTTTCTTTAGTTGCATACATATCCTTAAAAGATCATTCAACACATTTTAACTTATATTGCTGATCAAAAATTACCCCAAAATATTATAGTTGATTTATTTTTTCTACATTTCCCCAATACTTTTCATATTTTGCCATCTTATCCACACCCGAATTAGAAAAAATAGTATTTAAATTCAAAGAGGCAAAATCCATCCCATAATAGATTGTAGACACTTGGTGAATTTTTTTATGAATCCTCACATGTTGTGAGGTAGAAAACACCTTTGTTTCCTTATAAATTAACTTCAAAAAAGTTGCAAAACCCCGAGCAATATCCCAATCAAAACTACTTAGGAGACTAGCGTGTCCAAAAAGATCTTTGTGACTAGAATCCTCTTCTTCAAGTTTCTCAAACGCTACTTGAAACTTCTCAGCATCCTCAAGCATCAAGTAATTTGAGTTCCATTGAGTGGAAACATCAAGAGAAACCAACTTTTTACAATAAATTCTAGAAAATTCTATACATTCTCTAAACTTGGCAGTCCTATGAGGTGGTGACTTAACAAACCTAACAACATTCCTAATGGCAGAGATGGACAAGTGTTTTTCTGTCAAACCGTCAATTACAACGAAATTTAATATATGTGCACAACACCTCATGAGCAAAACTTCACCATCTCCCATCAACCTATTCATATTTTTAACTTTTTTTTCTTCAAAAGTGTCACAACTACATCATAGATGATGCATTATCAATCGTTATTGATGAAACATTTCGAATTCCCCAATCTTTTAAAATTTATTCTATTTTCTTACCTACGAATACACCCTTGTGGTTAGGAATAATTGTGAAGCTAATTATCCTTTTTTGATAATTCCATTAATTATCCACAAAGTGTGTTGTAAGAGTCAAGTAATTAATGTTTTGGATTGATTTCTAGTAGTTAGTAGTAAACGTCACTCTATTGCAATCAGATTTAAAGATAACTTTCAACTTAAGTTTTTCATCCATATAACACTTAAAGAAATCTCTAGCTATTGTACGCCTAGATGGAATGGTAAATTGAGGATGCAATGTTTTACACAAGTACTTAAATCCTTCACCCTATATCGCCTTAAATGGTTGTCCATCTAACACCATGATATGGACATTGCCCTACAAAGAGCTTGAAGGTTAAATCTACTACTAGTTGGAACTAAACCAAATCTCTCAACATATGGAAATGTAAGAATTATTTGGGTGGGGTCGTTTGACACAACAAGTGGGTTTTTGAAACATTTATTAACGTGTTTGTTCATGTTAGTGGTACCATGAGATTTAGTGTCCCACAAAGACCTATTGTGGCAGTGTTTACACGTTGCAGTATCAACGTCACAATCAGTTACTATGTTGAAATGTTCTCAACAGTTCAGTGACTACTTAGGCCCACTTGCATTAGGTTTTCTCTTCGTTGTTTCTTGGGTAATATCCAATACATGTCCAACAACATCAATTATTGTTGTTGCTGCACCATCTTCGTTATTGTTGATATTTTGAGTAGGTAAATTTTGACTACGTAGACCCATCACTAAAATAATGAACAAGCTTTAATCAATAAATACTAACCATATTAACGTTCAACATTTAAGGGGTTGTAAGTTATTATTTAAGAGATTGTATTAAGATTTAAGAGGTTGTTACAAAAATTTAAGTGGTTTTAATAATATTTAAGAGGTAATATTTTACTATTTAAAGGGTTGAACTAATATTTATATGAGACAATTATTTAATAAAGAGGTCTAATTTAAAGAGAAAAAAACTTAAAAAACAGAAGCTATCTTCTTAAATCATAGAATACATTTACCAAAAAAAAAGTAGTATACAATACACTTAAATAAAACATAAGCATATATTTCTAACATAAAAAAATAAAAAC
>JBBPBR010000008.1:43266392-43294553 GCA_037974775.1 Cicer pinnatifidum | reverse complement strand
ATGCAATTAGCAAAAATAGAACACATATCACAAAAAAAAAATGAAATAGACAAAAGAAAATTAAACATATACATACAATATCTATATATTAGAATTATACATTGCCATGTACAAAAGAAAGTATCACACAACACATTTTGGAGAGAGAAAAAAACATAAGCATGCATCTACAATATACTATAAGAATTCTCAACTATACCAAAAATACAATTTTGTCTTTCATTAATTTAACTTTTGCAAAAATTTTAGGGTCACAATTGTAACTTACTCTAGCTTTTTGTACATAACCAACTTCTTCAAATTTTTGTCATTTTGAAATATTTCTTGTTTACACACTGCAATACAGAGAAGAAAATGAGAGAGATTCAAGAAGAAGAAAATCACAAATGGAACAACATAAAGAATGGGTTGCTACAATATGTGATACAAGTTTGTTCAAGGTTTGTCACTTTCTCCTTCAAACTCATTCGTTTCTATTTGGAACTGAAAAATAAATATAATATTAGTATTTAATATACTATATCCAAATCATGAAAGAAAGAGAATTGAAAAACCAGTGTCGGTTCATCGGTTTCCCACTCGAAACATTAACCGAACGTTTTCCTCTCGAATCAATCACAAATCAAATATAATTGCACATAAAACTAAAAAAAAAAAAAAAAAGAATTAAGCGAAACATAATTGTCTTTTACATTGTCCACTTAAATTTGGTGTTTTGATTAGAGAAGAATTTGGGGTTGTTAATAATGTTGGAAAGATACGAAATTTGGGGAAAACTAAGGGAATAAGAAGATGATGTTGTTGTTGATTTTGGGGAGTTAAGAATGAAGTTAGAGAAGTTTGTAATGAAACTTCTACTTTAAATATAAAAAATAGAAAATGTTATGAAAATTACAACATCTATCAATATAAGAAAATACTATGAACATTATAATAATGTCCATTTGAAATTTTGGTCTTATTATTTTATTGAGGCATTCATACATATACTATGTTAGTTTTTACTTTAAACTATAAATATTTTAAAATGACAAAAATTTGAAGAAGTTCAATTATGTGCAGAAAGCTAGAGTAATTTACAATTATAATGCAAAAAAAATTACAAAGGTTAAATCTATGAAAACTGTAAAAGGTACAGAAAAACTGTATAATAAAACTTTAGTTCACTATATAATAAATCACTTTAGTTCACTTCCCAAATAAGATTCATAAATTTCTAAAATTAACATTCATGAGAGCAAATTTCAGTAATCACAAAAAAGAACATTTTTTTTTCATTGAAAAAAAGGAAAAATAGAGAAAAAAAACACCTTCTCTTGAACGGTGGCTTTGGTTGTCTCTAACCCAGATTTGGCAGAGGCGCCAATGTTGGTTGCGGTTTCCTTAATGGTCTCAACTGCTTTCTTTGCTGCTTATCCAAACTAACTTAATATATAATTTTGAATTGAAACCAAATAGAAAAAAAAATCAAACTGATTTTGAGCACATTAACTACCTCGTGCCTTCCAAACCACAAAATAAAACTAAAAGTTGGAGTTCCAATCATGCTTTTGCAAAATCTTGATCAATCTGAAGGTTTATGTAATGGAACAAGACTTATTGTTACAAGGCTTGCAAATCATGTGCTCGAAGCAAAGATAATTTCAGGAAAAAATATTGGAAACTTGATATATATCCCACGAATGTCTATGTCACCTTCTCAATCACCTTGGCCTTTCAAGCTAACTAGGAGACAATTTCCCATAGTTGTTTTCTATGGTATGACAATCAACAAATCACTAGGACAATCATTGGACTACGTTGGAACATACATGCCAAAGCCAGTCTTTACTCATGGTCAGTTATGTGTAGTTATTTCAAGAGTTAAAAGCAAGAATGACAAACAATGTTGTATACAAAGAGGTTTTCCAATCTCTTTGATTTGTAAGTATATTATTTTCTTTAATTATTCCATATAAAGACTTAAAAAAATACAACTATAGACATTGAAAGCATCTAAATAATCAATATAACCTATAAATTTAGATCATCACTCACTTAATCAACTTTTCAATTAGTTAAAAGTTGTTGCTCAATTATTTTGTAATTCAATATTGTACTTTAGACTACTCTATTGAGTATTCCATCATGGATATGCGACATTAATGATTTACCATAATATACATAAATCTAACTTAACAAATATGCTTAGTTTTATAGTAAACAATCCAATTAGCAATTTGGATTTTTTTTTTTGTCAATTTTTGCAATAGAAAGACAATTTTCAATCATTATTATTTTGCTGAGATGGATCGTCAACTAACATTGAACATGTTATCAGTGGCGGATCTTGCCTAAAATATTGAGGGGAGCCGGTGAGCGATAAATATTATCTAAAATATTATAATTGAAATTCTAAAAAGTTATATATATCTTTTAGAGTTTCACACAATTCATACATAGTCAATAAGTTCAAAAAGTTAGAATTTCAATTCTTATAAGTTTTACAATTTTTTGTTATACAATTTACACAAGTTTTTAGAATTTCACACAATTTAATCAAATAAAATATATCTATTTTACGATTTTCGTCTTTGTCAAAAATTTTCTTCTTGGAAAATACATCAATTTTCTTATGTTTAAACATCGTGTCACTTCTAAAAAATACATAAATAAATTTACAATTAAAAAATAGTATCTCATTATATTATATATCAATTGTTAACATGTAAAAACTTGTTAATAGGTAGTAGTTGAGTTGTTAACTAAAAGTGTTAGAATTTGTTTGTTCTAGTTTATCATTCGATATTAGATAATTTGGCAATAAATAGAGATTGTTATATTAATTTTATTACTATAAATTTTAAGAGAGGAAGAACAAATTGAGTAGAAATAAGAGAGGTATATGCGTGGAGAGTGGAGATGTGAAATGCTGTTTTTCAAAACATAAAGTTAGAAGATATTTTAATAATTTATCACTATTATTTTCATAACCTATGTACAAAATTATAATTTTAAAAAATATAAGGGATGTCGTGTTTCTCAAACAAAAAAAATTGCAAAATATTTTAATAATTTATTACTATTATTTTTATAATCTATATAAAAAAATAATTTTAAAAAATATAGGGGGTGCCGTGACACCTACCCGCTCCCAACAAGATCCGTCACTGCATGTTATAGAAAGAATATACTATAGAGAATGTAGTCGAACCATTAAAAGTTAAAGTATGTTGTTAACTCTATTTCTCACATTTTGTTATCTTATCAAACAATCAAAATACAATTGAAATTACATCGTAAGATCATATTAATTAACATGCAACTTATGTGTCGGGCCTTTGGTGTAGATTATGACATTTGATGCAAATTAGGTTATACAGCGTTGGTGCATACCCTTGATGCGAAAAAATACAAAAAATGAAGTTATCTTTCGACATTACAAAAGTCATTGATAATACATTACTAATTAAACATCAAAATTCAACCAGCAACGATTGATAATGTATGGATGAAATTTCTAATGTAGATTTCTTTACATGTAAAACATATTTTAGTAAACTATGATTTATCATTAAATGTCTTAATCAATGGCTCAAATTTTATTATTACGATGGTTTCATTCTAACTTGCATGTTCATTGTCTTGAAAAATCGTTTTCTACAAATTAATATTATTTGGGATAATTCATAGCAACGACCACAATACTATCATTAATAAATCTTAATGAAATTTTAACTCTTAGAACCACAACCATATCATAAATTATTTTGTTGTCATATTAATAATTTTAAGTACAACTAATATATTAGTTTGATAATTATCTACTAGAGTAATTAACTACATTGATTTTATTCTATTTATTATAAAAAAAATACTTAATTAAATAAAAATATATAAACGACGCACCACCCGTGCCTTGCACGGGTATTATACTAATTAAAATAAAAACATAAGCATGCTTTTAGAGGAAAAAAACAAGAATATATTATATTTAGATGAAAACATAAGCATATATTAAACGAAAAAAAATAAAAAAAGGAATTCCTTAAATTTAGAAAAATGCATTAAAATAAAAACAAAAACATATATTCCATTTATAAAATGTCGTAGCATATATTAAAATGAAGGGGGAAAAAAAGATAATGAAAAATAAAAATTGAAATGAAAAAAAAAATTAAGTATAAACATACATTTAATAAAAATAGTAATGTACTAGAATCATAAATTACTTTTAAAGAAGAAAGTAGAATATAATACATTTAGATAAAACAAAAACACGTATAAAAAAAAAACATAAATATATATTTAGAAAAAACAGTAGTATGCATTACATTTAAAAAATTTAGAATCATGCATTTAGAAAGGAAAAAAAAATATACATCATAAACAGTGGCGGAGCTTGATAAAAAAATTTGGGGTGGCCGACATATAAGGTGAAGTATCAAATAATTTAGAAAACATAAAACATCTTATATGCAACAACAAAACTAAAACCCTTTATATGGATAAAAAAAACTCAACAAAAAATGCAACAAAACTCAAACACCTCATATTCGGAAAAAAAAACTCAAACACCTTATATTCAGCAAAAAAAAAAACTAAAACCCTTTATATAGACATAAAATCAAACACCTTATGTGCAACAAAAAAACTAAAACACTTTATATGGACATAAAATCAAATACCTTATGTGCAACACAAAAACTCTAAAAAAATCAACATTAACATCTAATTGAAACTCCAAATCAAAATTTCAAACTCCAAATCAAAGCTTCAAACTCAACCCTAACAAAATAAGCTATATTAACTTAACAACGTAAGCAAATAGTAGAATTACACCCAAATATGGAGTACTGCCATATAAGTTAAATTCTTACGATCGTTAAAACTCAGAACTCAAAACTAACAGCGACGATCTAAGAAAAATTAAAATCATAACGAACTAACTAACCCAAGAGAGATTCAAACTAACAGAATTCCAAATCAAAATTAACTAATAAAAATCAGTACTAATAAAATAGAAATCTGAATCTTTTGAACAAAGCAGCAATGCGATTTGGGAACAGATGAAGTTGCGACGAACAGAGAGGCGAGAGCGAACGACCATGGAGGCAGTCAGGCAGAGGCGGCCGCAGGCCCGCAACAAATAGATGAGCGATTGATTCGGGATCTGGCAGAGAAGCGATCTGAGGCGAGTTGTTGTGATTTCTGGAGGAGGGAGAGAGGAAGGCACAGGATCTGGCAGAGAAGCAGAGAAGAGATCTGAGGCGGATTGTTATGATTTCTGGAGGAGGGAGAGAGGAAGGCTCGGGATCTGGCAGAGAAATAGAGAAGAGATCTGAGGCGGGTTGTTGTGATTTCTGGAGGAGAGAGAGAGGAAGGCTTGGGGTGGCCGCGGCCCCCCTTGTCCTTACTAAGCTCCGCCACTGATCATAAAAACAAATAAACAAACAACTATTGAATAAAGAAACTTAAGCATACATTTAGAGTTCTCTTGCTCTATATATTTTTGTCCGATAATGGGAATTATGATTTCTTGATTCATCTTTCTAAGCCACCATATCAAAAGGAAAAGTTATAAATTAATCATAAAATTTTTAAAAGATAGAACACATAAAGTTAGTCTAACAACATGTAATAGGAAAATAAAGTAAGAAAAATATTTATAAATAATGAATATATTATTATTATTATTATTATTATTATTATTATTATTATTATTATTATTATTATTATTATTATTATTATTATTATTATTATTATTATATTATTATTATTATTATTATTATTATTACTATTATTATTATTATTATTATTATTATTATTATTATTATTATTATTATTATTATTATTATTATTGTATTGTTAATTTGTATGGTGGCTTACCGCTTATGATGTAAGGATCTTCATGGTCCGATTTATAGTATATATAGATATTGTAGATTTCATAATTCGTATAACAAAACAATGTTTAATGTATCTTAGTATTTTTACATTGAATTTTTAGTTGGTAATTTTTCTCTTGTGAAAAAATTGTCAACTTATATTATTCTTTCATAGAATTGGGACAGTAAAGCAAAATTTATACAATTGATTGTTTTTATTAAATGTATAGGTAAAATTCTATAATTAGGTATATTTGTATTTAGATTTATATTGATGCCCGTTATAAATAAATGACTATGTGATTACATAATTAATTACGGTTTAATACATTAACACAAGTCTATATCTCGGATGATTGGCCATTTGAAAATTAAATAATCAAAATAACTAAAATTATCCAAATCTTAATCAATTTGTGTGGTTACCCTTTTGGGATAAATATCGATTAGACTTAGTCAATTGAAAACTAAAACCAGTAAAATCTCAATCCAATAACACAACTCCACTCCTCGGATGAATATGGATTAGATTTGGCAATTTAAAAATTAAAATGGTCAAAATCTTAGTCCATTTGAAACAATTCCTCCTCTCTGATGAATATGGATTGATTTAGCCATTAGAAAAATTGCCAAATAATAATTTATTGAGACCATTCCATTTCTCGAATGAATATGGATTACACATAGTTATTTATAAACCAAAATGATCAAAACTTTAATCTATTGAAACAATTCTACTTCTTGGATAAATATGGATTAAACTTAGCCAGTTGAACACCAAAATGATCAAAACTACCAAAATATTAATCCATTGAGACAATTTCACTTCTCGAAAGGATATAGATTAGACTTATCCATTTGAGGACTAAAATGAAAAAAAAATAACCAAATTTTTAATCTACTAAGACAATCTCACTTATCAGATGAATATGGATTACACTTAATCATTTAAAGACCAAAATGACTAAAATCTTAATCCATTAAGGCAATTCAACTTCTCAAATAATTATGGATTGGACTTAGCCATTTGAATACCAAAATGACTAAATTTACCAAAAAAAATTAACCCTTTGACACAATTAAACTTCTCGGATGAAAATGGATTAGACTTAGCAATTTAAAGATCAAAATGACCAAAACCTTAATACCTTGAGAAAATTTAACTTCTCTGATGAATTTGGATTATTTAGCTATTTGAAGACCAAAATGAGAATAATCTTAGTCCATTGAGACAATTCCACTTCTTGGATGAAGATGGATTAGACTTGGCAATTTGAACATCAAAACGACCAAAATCTTAAGTCATTGAGAGAATATAGCTTTTTGGATTAATATGGATTAGACTTAGCTATTTAAAGTCCAAATATACCAAAATGACAAAAATCTTAATCCATTAAGACAATCCCACTCCTCGGATGAATATGGATTAGACTTAGTCATATGAAGACCAAAATGACCAAAATCTTAATCCATTGAGACAATTCCACTACTCGTATGAATGTGGATTAGACTTAGCATTTAAAAATCAAAATGGCAAAGAAATTTAATTCATTGATAAAACTTTGAGTCTCATATGCATATGGATTAAACATAGCCATTTGAAGTACCAAATGACCAAAATTTTAATCCATTGAGACAATTCCAGTTCTCGAATGAATATGGATTAGACTAAGTAGTTTGAAGACCAAAATGAGCAAAATCATAATCCATTGAGACAATTCCACTTGTCATATGAATATGAATTATAATTAGCTATTTCAATACCAAAATGACTAAATTTACCGAAATCTTAAACAACTCAAGTTCTCCAATGAATACGGATCTGTCTTAGCAATCTTAAGATCAAAATGACCAAAATCTTAATATCTTATGAAAATTTTATTTCTCAGATGAATTTGGATTATACTTATTTATTTAAAGATCAAAATGAGCAAAATCTTATTCCACTATGACAATTGCACTTCTAAAATGAAGATAGATTAGACATAGCCATTTGGAGACAAAACGACTAAAATATTAATTAATTAAGAAAATACCGCTTCATGTATTAATATAATTAGACTTAGCCATTTGAATTCTAAATAGACAAAAGTGACAAAAAATTTAATCCATTAAGAAAATTTGATTTCTCAAATGAATATGGATTAGACTATTCATATGAAGACAAAAATTACCAAAGTCTTAATTCATTAAGACAATTCCACTTCTTTGATGAATATGATTTAGACTTAGCCATTTGAGGATCGTATTAACCTAAATGACCGTAATTTTAATGCATTGAGAAAGTTCAATTTCTCGATTGAATATGAATTAAACTTATCCAATTGAAGACCAAACTAAAATAAATCATAATCTATTGAGACAATTCTACTTCTTGGATAAATATGGTTTAGAACTAGCCATTTGAAGACCAAAATCTTAATCCATTAAGACAATTCCACTTCTCGGATGAATCTGGACTAGACTTAGCCATTTGACAATAAACAGGACCAAAATCCTAATCCATTGAGAAAATTCCACTATTCAGATTAATATGGATTAGACTTAGCGGTTTTAGGATCAAAATATTCATAATGAGCAAAATATTAATCTATTTATACAATTCCACTTCTTGGATGAATGTGGATTAGACAACCATTTGAAAACCAAAAGATGAATATGGATTATACTTAGCCATTTAAAGAACAAAATAGCCAAAATCTAAATCCATTGACACAATTCCACTTCTCGAAAAATATCGATTAGACTTTGCCATTTGAAGACCAAATTGACCAAAATCTTAATTCATTCAGACTATTCCATTTCTCGAATGAATATGGATTAGACTTATCCATTTGAAGACCAAAATGACAAAAATCTTAATAGATTGACAATATATGATTTCTCGAATGAATATCGATAAGATTTAACCAATTGAAGACAAAGATGACCAAAATCATATTCCATTGAGACAATTTTACTTCTCTGATGAATATGGATTTTTAGCCATTTGAAGACCATAATGACCAAAATCTTAATTCATTGAGACAATTATACTTCTTGATGGAATAGGAATTACATTTAGCCAATTGAAGACAATTCCACTTTTCAAATAAAATTGGATTAGAGTTAGCCATTTGAAAATCAAAATAGGCAAAATCTTAATCTATTGAGACCATTCATTTTCTCGAATGAGTATGGATTATAATTAGCCATTTGAATATCAAAATGACTACAGTTACCAAAATCTTTAATCCTTTGAGACAATTCAAGTTCTCAGATGAATATGGATTGGTCTTATAAATTTGAAAGCCAAATTAACCAAAATTTTAATACCTTGAGAAAATTTCTCTTCTCGGATAAATTTGGATTAGACTTAGCTATTTGAAGACCAAAATGAGCAAAATCTAAGTCCACTAAGACAATTCCAATTCTCAAATGAAGATGGATTAGACATAGTCATTTGGAGACCAAAATGACCAAAGTCTTAATCCGTTGAGAAAATAACACTTCATGTATTAATATAGCTTAGACTTAGCCATTTGAACTCCAAATAGACCAAAATGACAAAAATCTTAATATATCAAGACAATTCCACTTCTCGATTGAATATGGTTTAAAGTTAACCATTTGATGACCAGATTGACCTAAATGACCATAATTTTAATCCATTCAGATATTTCCATTTCTCAGATGAATATGAATTAAACTTAACCAATTGAAGACCAAAATCTTAATCAATTGAAATAATACCACTTCTCGAATGAACATGGATTAGACTTAGCCATTTGAAAACAAATTTGACCAAAATCTTAATCCATTGAGACAATTTCACATTTTGGATGAATATGGATTAAACATAGCGATTTTAGGAATAAAATATTCACAATGAGCAATATCTAAATCTATTTAGACAATTCCACTTTTTGGATGAATATGGATTAGACAGCAATTTGAAAACACAAATTACTAAAAAGGCCAAAATCTTAATCCATTGAGAGAATTCCATTCCTCAGATGAATACGGATTATACTTTGCCATCTAAAGACCAAAATGACCAAAACGGCACAAATCTTCATTCATTTACACAATTCCACTTCTCGAAAACTATGGATTAGACTTGACCATTTGAAGACTAATAATAACTAAAATCTTAATTCATTGAGACAATTCCACTTCTCGGATGAATATGAATTAAACTTATCCATTTGAAGACCAAAATTATCAAAATCTTAATACATTGACATTATTCCACATCTCGAATGAATATCGATAAGATTTAACCATTTGAAGACAATGATGACCAAAATCATAATTCATTGAAACAATTTAACTTTTCAAATGAATATGGATAATTGTTAGCCATTTCAAGACCAGAATGAACTAAATGACCATAATCGCAATCGATTGAGACAATTCTTCTTCACGGTTGAATATGAATTATACTTAGCCAATTGAATACCAAAATGACCAAAATATTAATCTATTGAGATAATTCCACTTATCGAATGAATATAAATTAGACTTATATTTTCAAATGCTCAAAAGAACCTTTCGTTTTAGCATACTCCTCGAAAGGGTTTTCATATGTCCAAAAATGCATAAACAATGTTGAAAAATGAAGTTTTGACAACCTACATTGTCGTAGCATAATACAATTGAGAAAATGCATATTTCAATTCTAAAATGGCTCTGAATCAATCAACACTTCAAACATTAATATTATCAATTATGAACACATAGTTAACACCAAATTAACCTCTACAAGTTCACACCTCAATCACACATCGAATATTCATTAAATCAATTATGAACACATAAATACATCAAAACTCAATCAACCCAACTTCACACCTCAAAGCAATTACGACAAATCACAACAACAACCGAATATGTATATACAATCATTATAGTATAACAAACATGACTCGCGTGCCAAACACCCTAATGCAATGCGTATATGCCAAAATGCATGATTCCGGAATTCCAAACCAAAACCCTCCTCGAGGGGCGTAAATCATAATTGTACAGCCTCTCACCGACCATTACTAATTACCGAGGTGCAATCTCTCACGGATCAGCATGATTTACTAGCGTGCAGTCTCTCACAGACCAGCACGACATACAAGAGTGCAGTCGCTCACAGATCAACACAATTTTCTAGAGTGCAATCGCTCACAGATCAGCACATTCTAGAGTGCAATCTCTCACAGATCAGAACGACGCGACAATCCCCGCAAAGATAAGATGAACCAATAATTCACATGGCATCATACCGTGACCCATCACGGTCACCACTATCACCATGGCCCCATCGCGATCACCATGTACTATGAAATGCATGAGCATACTCTAACTCTTTTCACCATAATCATTAAGTAAATGCAACTATTAAAAGATTCCCCATTTTTAATACTCATTTAACACTAATGATTTTTCAAACACAACACAGAGCATACTCAAACATATTTATTCACACCAATTAAAATTTCAACAACCACACATAAATCACATCTCCAAATTCCATTCACACCTAAATTGAATTAAATTCATTTTCCACCAAGTCACACATAAATTTCTTCTCAAAAATTCATAATATTAATTATGAACACATCAATTTCACCAAACATGAGTCACTATAATTTTCAAACATTAGTCCCCTATATTCAATCTCCAAAATTTTCAACCATAAATCACCACAACAATTTTAATATATCAGAGTTCTCTCCACCGCTAACTCGGTGCCAACGGTCTCGATTCCTTTTCGAGACTCAAGGAGCTAACTACATAAACATGAATATTTATAACAATTTGTTCACAATAAAACTAATCCACACACAATAAAATTCCTAAAATTAAATCTTTCTCACACACCAAACTTTTAAAATCAAATAATCTATATTATTTACTTAAAACAAATATTGTCCAAATTTCACATTCACATACTTGACTATTAAAGCACCGAAATATTTGAGTTAACAAAATACTATAAACTTTTTTTCTTTTTAAACTCAATCAAAGAGTAATTAAAAGAGTAACATTTTAAACTCTAACCATTTTTAATTTCAATCTATCTTTTTGCTCAAACTCTTTAACTTAGTTAAAATTTGAACTTTTTCACAACTTTAACAACTCTAAATTTTTCGTCAAATTTCAACTTCAGTTCAAACTCATTTATTTGAAAATAACTCATTACGTAACTCAAACACATCAAATTTAATTACCTCCAATTCACATCAAATCCAATCAATTCAATTCCACAACACACATATAGCACCTCAATTAAATTTCAACAATTCAAACATAACTCACCCAATTTCAAAATTCCACATTTTTACACATAAACCACCAAATTTCATCAATTCATTTTCTACAAAATCCACAAATAAATCACATCTCAAAAATTCATAATAATAATTATGAACATATAAATCACACCAAACTTGAATCACCACAAACCACACCTCAAATTTAAATTCCACTAAATTACACATAATCACATTAAATTAATTTTTCACAAAATCACACCTCAAATACATCAAATTTATTTTCCACAAAATCACAAATAATGTCCTAAATGCAAACTAAAAGTTTGGAAGGAGCCCTTACCTTAACGATAGCTCTAACACGCGATTACGATACCGTAATTAATTCCGGTAAAATTTAAGTTCGTGACGTCGCGTCGAAAACTAGCTCACTAGCAACGCATCGTGGCAATGAGCAACTTTCTCTTCTGTCACTTCTCAAATAGAAGCTTAGATCTAATAGATTAATGGAGGTTTATTTTTGAGTTTTGTTTATTTCTTTAAACCCATGAAAGAGAAAGGTGAAGAAGAAAGGAGAAGGCAAGGAGCAGGAACGTTTCCTTTTTCTCTTGGTTCCATATATATATATATAATAAAACCAATTCCAAAATAAATATCTAGATATTTTTATAAAAATCATTATTACGCCTGTCACCTCACATCACATCACAAATTACTTTTTCAGAAAAATATCTACTCTCACCGCAATTCAATCGGCAGATGAATTTTTCTGAAAAATGTTGCATCTCAGAAAAAAATTTCTTCGAGAAAATATTCACTGTAATTAAATAAAATTATTCATCGATGAATAATTTTAATCGGGTCTCTAAAAAGATATTTTTGGCATTTAGCTCACAAAATACCATAAAATTGGCTAATAGCCTCAGAAATTCAGCACAAAATTCCCCAAAATACATAAATTAGAATTTAAAATTAAGTGTCTTACAATAAGTAACCTCATATTTAATACAAGGTTAAATAAAAAATTCATATGTTGACGCAGCATCCAAAATATTCTCAAAGATTTATTTTCTAGTGAATGTTATTACTAATTTGAAATTAGATAATTTTAGAATCATGTAGAATTTCCATGTAAGAATCTAGAAGTGTTTTAATCATAGAAATTTGTGGGAAGTATCTAGAAGTTGGTATTAATTAGGAAGCTCCTAGAACTGTGTCTAGAGTTTTCTATTTGTACCTATAAATACTTACTTGTACTTGACATTAAGCATCAAGCAAATTGAGAGTTTTCTATTTGAAATATCTTCCTTTCTCTAACAAAGTGGTATCTAGAGCTTGATTGTGAGAGTTGAGAAATCGCGACTCATAATTACACTACTTTCCACTTTCCTCTTCTAAAGAAAGAGAATTATGAAAAATGGTGTCATCGCATGAAAGCATTGCTTGACTCTCAAGGTGTATGGGAGATTGTTGAAAAAGGCGATGATGAGCCACAAGATGAAGTGTGTAACACCCCGATTTTTAACAACGCGAGCGTATTTTTTTTTCTTTTTTTTTAAAAACAAACAAAGAAATAAAACAAAGAAAATACTTTTGGATAAAATATTTAAGTCGTAACTCAACGACAAAACTCAACAATATTTACAAACAGCGGAAATAGTTTTTGAAACAAAATCGAAAGTATTTAAATAGAAAAATACAACGGGGCTATGAGGCTTATTGATCATAGCTCATATCCCTGGGGTATTCTCGGTAGACCTGTACAAAAGCGCTGCCCCAAGAATTTTAACTTTCCCCACATCACATCAAAAAGTGGAACATGGACCCATCAAAAGAAAAGACATCAAACAGTTTAACATGGATACAATCTTCCAAAATGAAATAAATATAATCACAAAAGAAAGATATATAGTCCTTATACAACCACCTAATCTGATCATGCTACAAAAACTACACAACCCGGGTGATCTCCACGCTCCCCGCAAGATCCTCCTGACACAGCTTCAGTCAGGTATGACTAACTATTTTCCCATCACCAGGGTACTAACCGGTAGGATGATCCTGTTTCTCATCTGAGGGCAAAGCCCAGATTTCCACAATAATTGTAAAGGTTACCAACCGAAATTAACAAATATCACATAGCAAATTTCTTATATTTTCAAATGCTCAAAAGAACCTTTCGTCTTAGCATACTCCTCGAAAGGGTTTTCATATGTCGAAAAATGCATAAACAACGTTCAAAAGTGAAGTTTTGACAAACTACATTGTCGTAGCCGAATACAATTGAGAAAATGCAGATTTTCAATTCTAAAATGGCTCTGAATCAATCAACACTTCAAACATTAATATTATCAATTATGAACACATAATTAACACCAAATTAATCTCCACAAATTCACATTTCAATCACACATCGGATATTCATTAAATCAATTATGAACACATAAATACATCAAAACTTAATCAACCCAACTTCACACCTCAAAGCAATTACGATAAATCACAACAACAACCGAATATGTATATACAATCATCAAAGTATAATAGACATGACTCGCGTGCCAAGCACCCTAATGCAATGCGTATATGCCATAATGCATCATTCCAGAATTCCAAACCAAAACCCTCCTCGAGGGGCATAAATCATAATTGTACAGCCTCTCACAGACCAGTACTAATTATCGAGGTGCAATCTCTCACGGATCAGCACGATTTACTAGCGTGCAGTCTCTCACAGACCAGCACGACATACAAGAGTGCAGTCGCTCACAGACCAGCATAATTTTCTAGAGTGCAATCGCTCACAGATCAGCACATTCTAGAGTGCAATCTCTCACAGATCAGCACGATCGCGACAATCCCCGCAAGGATAAGATGAACCAACAATTCACATGGCATCATCCCGTGGCCCATCACGGTCACCACTATCACCATGGCCCCATCGCGGTCACCATGTACTATGAAATGCATGAGCATACTCTGACTCTTTTCACCACAATCATTAAGTAAATGCAGCTATTAAAAGATTCCCCATTTTTAATACTCATTTAACACTAATGATTTTTCAAACACAACACAGAGCATACTCAAACATATTTATTCACACCAATTTCAATTTCCACAACCACACATAAATCACATCTCCAAATTCCATTCACATCTAAATTGAATTAAATTCATTTTCCACCAAGTCACACATAAATTTCATCTCAAAAATTCATAATATTAATTATGAACACATCAATTTCACCTAACATAAATTACCAAAATTTCCAAACATTAATCACCATATTCAATCTCTAAAATTTTCAACCATAAATCACCACAACACATTAATATATCAGAGTTCTCCCCACCGCTAACTCGGTGCCAACGGTCTCGATTCCTTTTCGAGACTCAAGGAGCTAACTACATAAACATGAATATTTATAACAACTTGTTCACAATAAAACTAATCCAAACACAACAAAATTTCCAAAATTAAATCTTTCTCACACACCAAAATTTTAAAATCAAATAATCTATATTATTTACTTAAAACTAAATAAAACAAATATCGTCAAAATTTCCCATGCACACACTCGACTATTAAAGCACCGAAATTTTTGAGTTAATAAAATACTCTAAACTTTTTTTCTTTTTAAACTCAATCAAAGAGTAATTAAAAGAGTAACATTTTAAACTCTAACCATTTTTAATTTCAATCTATCTTTGTGCTCAAACTCTTTAACTTAGTTAAAATTTAAACTTTTTCACAACTTTAACAACGCTAATTTTTTTGTAAAATTTCAATTTCAGTTCAAACTCATTTATTTGAAAATAACTCATTACGTAACTCAACTCATCAAATTTAATTACCTCCAATTTACACCAAACTCAATCAATTCAATTCCAGCATGGCCAATGTAATCACCAATCAATCATCTTAAACCGTTCAGTTTATTAAATATTACTCTATTCTCACATCATTTTCCAATTTCATCATCAGGTATATCTTTGGTATCCTCTTAGTATTGTATCAAGTAGCACCACTGCCAAAATTATGGTTGTTGCAAAAGATAATTTCCTCGGCAAATTTATCTACAAAGATACACTTGATAGAAATCTTGATGCTGTTATCTACAAAGTATGTTTTTCCTTACTTAATTAATTAGGTTATTTCTGTTTACAAAACTTAATTACTGATAATTAAAATCATAAAAACGCATGTAGCACCTCAATTAAATTTCAACAATTCAAACATAACTCCCCCAATTTCAAAATTCCACATTTTTACACATAAACCACCAAATTTCATCAATTCATTTCCTACAAAATCCACAAACAAATCACATCTCAAAAATTCACAATAATAATTATGAACATATAAATCACACCAAACTTGAATCACCACAAACCACACCTCAAATTTAAATTCCACTAAATTACACATAATCACATTAAATTAATTTTTCACAAAATCACACTGCAAATACATCAAATTTCTTTTCCACAAAATCACAAATAATGCCCTAAATGCAAACTAAAAGTTTGGAAGGAGCCCTTACCTTAACGTTATCTCTAACACGCGATTACGGTACCGTAATTAATTCTGGTAAAATTTAAGTTCGTGACGTCGCGTCGAAAACTAGCTCACTAGCACCGCAGCGTGGCAATGGGCAACTTTCCCTTCTGTCTCTTCGCGAAACGAAGCTTAGATCTAGAAGAAAAATTAAGGTTTGTATGTATGGGGTTTTGGTTTCGTGAACTGAGGAAGAAGAAAGAAGTTCTCGTTCTCGCAGGTTTTCTGTTTTCCTCTGTTTTCTTACTTTGCCTTCCTTTCACTTATATATATATATATATATATATATATATATATATATATATATATATATATATATATATATATATATATATATATATATATATATATATATATATTAAAATAATAATAATATATTATAATAATAATAATAATAATAATAATAAATATCTAAACAAATATCTAGATATTTTTATAAAAATTATAATTACGTCTGTCACCTCACATCACATCACAAACCATTTTTTTTAGAAAAATATCTACTCTCGTCGCAACTCAATTGACAGATAAAATTTTCTGCAACCAGATATATTTATAACAAAATTGTCCGATATTAAATTCTTCGTAACGTAAATAAATTATTCTCCAACAATTAATCTTAATCGGGGCTCCAAAAATATTTTTGGCATTAAATTCATTAAATACCAAAATAAAATGATTTGGCTAAAAAGCCTCAGAGTTCAACACTAAAATACCCTAAAATTGCATAATTTATGATTTAAAATTAAGGGTCTTACAAAGTGGGATTGTCTCAAGTCGCGAAGGAGGCTTTGGCAAAATCAAGGAAGAAGGATCAACAATCTCTTACTCTCATTCATCAATGTTTGAGAAGGTTTCCGATGCTACAAATTCAATGGAAGCTTGAAAGATTTTGGAAAAATCACTCCAAGGAATTGACAAAGTGAAGAATATAAGACTTCAATCTCTAAGGGGAGATTTCGAAGCTTTGAAGATGAAGGATTCCGAATCAATTTCAGATTATTGCTCAAGGGTGAAGACAATTGTTAATCAAATAAAGAGATATGGAGACAAGATAGAAGATGTTCGTGTAGCGGAGAAAATTCTCCGTTCCTTGACTCCTATGTTTGATTATGTTGTATGTGTTATTGAGGAATCGAAAGATCTTAACTCAATGTCCATTGAGGAATTAGAAGGTTCATTGCAAGCTCAAGAAGAAAGAATGAAGAAAAGGCAAGAGGAACCATTATAGCAAGTTCTCAAGATCAAAGCTTCGTTGAAGGATAACAGAGGATTCAATAGTCAAAATGGACATGGACGTGAACAAGGAAGAGGACTAAGACGTGGTCGTGGCCAAGGAGGAAGAGGAAGAGGTTTCAATCGTGAATCAAACTACGAAGAAAGAAGTCACTCATCACCAAGAGTTCTTGGAAGAGGTTATGGCTATTATCAAAGTGAAAGGAGGTACAAAAAATCTAAAGTTAAATGTTATAACTGTCATGAATTTGACCATTTTTCTTGGGAATGTCGTAATGCTCCTAATCAAGAGGAAAAATAGGCTAATCTTATTGACGAAGATGAAGAGTCTACTTTGTTGCTGACACTCAAGGAAGAAGAGAGAGATGCTAATAGTTCATGGTACTTGGACAATGGTGCAAGTAACCATATGTGTGGATGCAAAGAAAAATTTGTGGAGCTTAATGAAAAGATGAATGGAAATATTTCCTTTGGAGACTCATCAAAAGTGAAACTTGAAGGGAAAAGTACGATTGTAATCTCTTCTAAAGATGGGAGTCATAAGTTGATTAGTGATGTATACTATGTGCCTAAATTAAAGAATAATATTTTGAGTTTGGGTCAACTTCTTAAAAAAATGATATGAAATTCTCATGAAAAATAAATATCTTTGGTTTAGAGATCAAAATAACAATTTAATTGCTAAAGTTCTTATGTCGAAAAATAGAATGTTTATCTTGAACCTAAGAACTATTAAAGTAAAATATTTGAAGATGAGTGTCTAAGATGAAGCATGGCGTTGGCATATGAGGTATGACCACTTGAACTTTAGTGCACTTAAAATTAGGGGAGAAAAGAGTATGGTGAAAGTGATGCCCTCAATCAATCATCTAAATCAATTGTGTGAAGGTTGTCTTCTTGGCAAGCAAGCTATAAAAAGTTTCTCTAAAGAAGCCACATCAAGAGCAACTAAGCCACTGCAACTTGTGTATACTGACTTGTGTGGACCAATCAATCCATCTTTATTTGGTAAGAGTAAATATTTCATTCTCTTTATTGATGATTTTAGTAAACAAAACTTGCATTTATTTATTAAAACAAAAATCAGAAGCTTTTTTTGCTTTCAAGAACTTCAAAGCTCTTGTAGAGAAGGAGAGCGGTCATGAAATCAAAGCTTTGAGATCTGATTGAGGAGGTGAATTCACTTCGAAGGAGTTTAATGATTTTTGTGAAACTCATGGAATCCGTCGTTCATTGACAGTTCCAAGATCTTCGCAACAGAATGGAGTGGCCGAGAGAAAGAACATAACTATTTTGAACATGGCAAAATGAATGCTAAAATCCGAAAGGATGCCAAATGAGTTTTGGGCTGAAGTAGTTTCTTGTGCGGCCTATTTGGCAAATCTCTCTCCAACTTTAAATGTCAAAGACCAAACCCCTTTAGAAGCATGGAATGGAAGTATGCCTAGCGTTAATCATTTGTGTGTCTTTGGGAGCATAGCATATGCACATGTGCCACAACAAGAAAGATCCAAACTTGATGATCGAAGCATGAAATATGTCTTTGTTGGCTATGATCCACATTTTAAAGGTTACAAGTTGTATAACTCATGCAACAATAAGGTAATGGTGAGTTGTGATGTTGAATTTGATGAAGATGCTACATGGAATTGGGAGGATCAAGAAGAAACAAACTATAATTTCCTTCCATATTTTGAAGAAGATCAAGAGGCCACAAAAGCAATTCAAGATGCAACTCCACATTCTTCACCTCCGTCTTCACCTACTTCTCTAGATGAAAGTTCAAGCGAGAGACCAAGTAAGATGAAAGATATAGAAGACATTTATGAAAGGTCAACTGAAATTACTCTTAACCTTGAAGAGTTGTATTGTCTCTTGGCGGATAGTGAACCATTAAATTATGGAGAATCAATGAAAGATAAAAGGTGGAGACAAGCCATGGACGAGGAGATCAAATCAATTGTGAAGAACAATACTTGGGAATTAACAACTCTTCCAAAAGGCCATGAAGCAATTGGAGTCAAATGGGTGAACAAGACTAAAAAAAATGCTAATGGAGATATTGAAAAATACAAAGCAAGACTTGTGGCAAAAGGCTACAAACAAAAATATGGAGTTGACTATGAAGAAGTTTTTGCACCAGTTGCTCGCATGGACACTATTCGTTTGTTAATCTCTGTAGCAGCTCAAAATAAGTGGAAACTTTATCAACTTGATGTAAAATCGGCATTTCTAAATGGCTATCTTGAAGAAGAGATCTATGTTGAGCAGCCAATGGGGTACGTGATTAAAGGACATGGAGATAAAGTTTTGAGATTAAGAAGAGTGTTGTATGGATTAAAGCAAGCACCAAGAGCATGGAATAGTCGCATCGACAAATACTAACAAGACAATGGGTTTGCTCGTTGTCTCAATGAATATGCTATTTATGTCAAAGTTTGTGATAATGGAGATATTTTGATTGTTTGTCTCTATGTGGATGATTTTATATTCACTGGGAACAATCCAAGTTTGTTTGATGAGTTCAAAAAGGCCATGGCGCTTGAGTTCGAGATGACTGATATCAGGCTCATGTTATACTACTTAGGCCTAGAAAATTATGCAAAGGAAGTTTTGAAGAAATTTAAAATGCTTGAAGATGGACAAAAGGAGGACCATTCTTTTTTCAAAAGCCTCGTTGGAAGCCTAAGATACTTAACATGTACAAGACATGACATTCTATATGCGGTTGGAGTAGTGAGTCGTTTCATGGAAGCTTCTACTACTACACACATGAAAGTCACTAAGAGGATATTACACTACCTTAAAGGTACGCTTGGTTATGGACTATTTTACTCTTCTTCTAATGATTTAAAAATTTGTGGATTTTGTGATAGCAACTTTGCGGGAGATATTGATGATAGAAAGAGTACTAATGGCTTTATATTTTTCATGGGAGACTGTGCTTTTTCATGGAGCTCAAAGAAGCAACCTATTGTCACAATTTCAACATGTGAGTCAGAGTATGTAGCAGCAACATCTTGCATTTGTCATGTCATTTGGCTAAGGAGATTATTGGAGGAACTTCATATACCACAAAAGGAAGCTAGTGATATTTATATAGACAACAAGTCGACACAAGCACTTGCAAAGAATCTAGTGTTTCATGATCGTAGCAAGCATATAGACACAAGATACCATTTCATTAGAGAATGCATTGCCAAGAAAGAAGTTGAGCTTAAATATGTGAAGACTCAAGATCAAGTTGCAGATATTTTTACAAAGCCATTAAAATTTGAAGACATTCAAAGGCTAAGAGCAAGACTTGGAATGAAGAAGAAAATTTCAAATAAAGGGGGAGCAATGTTATTACTAATTTGAAATTAGATAATTCTAGAACCATGTAGAATTTCCATGTAAGAATCTAGAAGTGTTTTAATTATAGAAAATTGTGGGAAGTATCTAGAAGTCGGTATTAATTAGGAAGCTTCTAGAAATGTGTCTAGAGTTTTCTATTTGTACTGATAAATACCTACTTGTACTTGATATTAAGCATCAAGCAAATTAAGAGTTTTCTATTAGAAATACCTTCCTTTCTCTAACAGTGAGAGGGTGAGAAAATGAATTTCAATGAAATTTTATATATATTATAAAATTAAAAATCTTATAATTACAATTAGGAATATTAAAATTAAAATGTGTGCCTATTTAAATTAATATATATATATATATATATATATATATATATATATATATATATATATATATATATATATATATATATATATATAAATAAGGTTTTGGTCGTTATATTCATAGAAAAATTAAAACCATGAATTATTTCATGACTTTAAACAAATGAATTTTTTGAATAAAAATAGAACTAATTTATTAACTAGAAGAAGAAGAAAGACTTAATCTTTTACGATCAGGATACAAATTGCTATCAAATAAAGTAGAAAACTAAGTAAAAAAAAAAAATGAATATTTTAGATATACCAAATAATCAAGAGATGTATTATTAATCATGATATTAATTATTTTAGATGCGTACAACCCAATCTAAGTAGTACACAAGAAAGCCCAACTCTTGAAATCCACTTTTTTGTTCCCAACATAACTCCCGTTGACGAGTCCGAACGCCAGTAGCTATTGTATTAGACAGACATCAATCTCTTCTCTTCTCTTCTCTACCTGTAATTGAGAAGTTACTTATGAAAGATTCACCTCCGTCAGTTGACATTCTTAGCTTTTGCTTAGCACCACATCATGTAGTGGACATTTAGGGCCTCATCTTATAGCTAAGAAAGTTTTGGATTCTTGCTTTTATTGACTCTTAAGGCTTATTTTTATCTTATCATTATTATCATTAGGATGGGTTTGTTAGTCTTATATGTTAGCTTTGTAATTTTTCTCTTTGGCTTAGTTTTGTATTAGCTCGTGTATAGTTAGTTATTATTGGTTTATAGTTATACAGTTACAACTAACTAGCCTTTGTATATATACTTTGGATCAATCCAATTTGAAGGGTTGAAACTCATTTTTCATTCACAAATTATGTTGATCTTATTGACCAAATTAATTTTTCTATGCCTTTGTGTTTTTCCAGACTTATCAGCAATGTTAACCCAATAATTTAAATGACCCAGCGAGTTTTTCTGATGATTTTGATAATATATATATGTGTGTGTGTGGATTTACTAATTGGCATCCATCTCGAAGTGTAAATTAACAACTTATACCTTTCTTCTTTATTTGCACTAAAAAAATTCTCATTAACTTTTTTAAAAACATTACTTTAATAAATGAGTACTAGTGTAATTTGGTTTTTTATGTTAAAATTGTTAATTTTTCTTCTTTTTTTTTTTCATTAATGAAATTATTATCCCCTTCAATTCTTCAAATGAAGATGTCTATTTTGATTTTGTCCTCCCATATTTTTGTTTTTGTCCTATATTATTTTTCTTTTTTGCATCATTAATTGTTGTTCTTATTTTTTAAAAAGCAAAACACCATAAGATTTTAAATTTGAACTCTATCATTTGTCTTTGTCAAAATTAGGACTCTAAGTGGACAACCAAACCAAAACCAGACTCGAAAAATACCCGTTATTTTTTTGTTCGGGTAAAAAATCAAATCAAACCAAACCAAAGTAAATCAAAGATTATTGGTTTGGGTATTGGATTTTAGATTTAAAAACCAATAAAAAACTATACCAAATCAACATTATTTATATTTTTATTATGGCTCAATAAGACAATATTTTTTATACAACAATCAGACCCATCACCTGTTTAAGTCCAATTTCAAATATCCTTACACAGTCACACTCTGCCACATCAACCTCTCGTTCACTCACGCTCACCATTGGTATTATATCATCATCCTCAGTTCTCATATCACTGTCCACCTCGCTCTCTGTTTCTCTCCTCACCACCACAACCCACGACCGTTTCTCTCCTCGCTCTTTGTTTCTCTCACAACTCCTTTATTCTACCTTTTTCAACCGTTTCTCATTGCCATGACCTCATCTCCGTTTCTTTGTCTCAATTTTTTTTCTATCACAATTTGTTTCTCTCCATTGAGGTAACAAAGTTTATTTATTTATTTTTTTGTTTTCTTTTACTATTTTGATTATCGTTTACTATTGTGTTTTACATTTGGTAAAATTTTGATTGTTATTTCTTATTTTGTTGTACTTTGATTGTTGTCTATTTTGATTACCGATTCATTTTTTTGTTTTGATTGTTTCCTATTTTGATTGTTGTCTCCACATTATGTAATGCTATTGCATATTTTGTTTTAGTATTTTAGATGATTAAATTATGAGTTTGTAATCATTTCAAATTCTATTTTAGATGAATAAATTAAAATGATTGTCGCACTTGTATATTCTTTTTTTCTTCTGCCAAAAAATTAAAATGTTTATCGTTTAATTTTGTTTTTTAAATCTAACCACCCAAACCGAACCAACCCATATATTGTCGATTTAGTTTAGTTCAAATCCAGTTATAAAAAAACAAGTGAAATGAAACCAAATCAACCCGTGCAAATTTCATTAATTTCAATTCATTTTTCGCAGAAAAACCAAACCAACCCGTTACAGTCCTAGTAAAAAATACTCTATCATTTGTCTAAAAAAAACTATCCTTTACCTCTTTTTTTATATCATAAGTCACTTGCTTTTTACAAATTTATAATAAATAAAAGTATTACCTATTAAATACATTAAATTTGTAATAAATAAAAGTATTACCTATTAAATACATTTAAGTTTATTTTCAGAACATTCAGATGAATACAACAATAACTTTATTGTAGAATCAATTTCTTTAATGTGGATGACGAAAAACAAAAATTTACTGTGGATTAATACAATACTAAAATATATAAATGCAATGAGTGAAATTAAAAAATCGTGTTCTTTTGTTTGTTTTTTAAAATAATTAAAATAAAACTTATAAAATTATCTTTTAATTTTATTTATTTAAAAGAGTAAATTGTTAGTCTATACCTAAAAATAAGAGGAGGTAGATTAACAATTTACATATCTTTTAATAATTAATAATTAAAATAAAACATACATAACTACACTTCAATTTTACATATTTAAAAATAGCAAAATTTGACTTAGTCTAAATCAAAAAATGTGGATTGTTAATTTACAGATAGATTTCATGTGTCTCATTTTTGTTTCTTTCTATTAATGTTAAATTTTACTAGGGGTTGATTATGTACCTAAACTGATCAAGTCTAAAGCCCCAACCGGTTGATTCTAAACTTAAGATCTTGTCGAAAGAAAAAAAATTGTGCATATAGTTCTCACACCTTACTATTATGGTCACGATTGAAAAAATAAATAGCATCATTAATCGTTAACCAAGTTAAGCTTCTATTGAAAAATCAATCATTAGCCAAGACTTCAACTACAACAGGGGCATAGTTTCATGATTGGAGTAGCAAAATAACACCTTAGCTGCCATTATTTTGCAAAGCCTACTCTAACTACCTTTTACAAAACCACGGTAACTCAATAATTTTGTCAATCCTACCAGAAAACCAAATTTACACAATCATACTTTTAAGATCAACCCTTTACAAAATCATAGTGAATCAATGATTTTGCCAATCCATAAGGGAAACCAAACATGCACAAAATCATACTTTTAGGGTTAAACGCATCTCCATGATCATTTGACCCAAACAGCACTCAAGATCAACAAGATAAAGTGAAGTGTGTAATCTTCAAAACCACATTAAATTGGGGCTTAATTTAGATTTTGAGCTTTGGAAACGAAAACAAATAAAGATCACATTTCATTACAAGAATTGGCGAAGTGAAGTTTGCTATAAGATAGAGTCGTAATATTTTAATTGCATATGATAGAAATTATAGTCACTGAAAATAGATAATTCAGAAACACATACACAAATGAAGGACAAGCTAAAAACAGCCCAGTGCATCTAAAATTCATAAAATAGACATGAATGCCTAAAATCTCTGTAGCATCAACATTATCAATAGCATCTTCTCCCTTAAAAAACATGATTAAGGAGAAGTTTAATAACTAATTAGCAGTACAATATATTTACTGCTGTTCATCGCCTTTAGGTGCTGCTTCTTTAATTTCATCAGCACCATCATCCTGAAAAACCCAACCAAAACAAAGATCAATAAATAAATAGAATAAGATAACTAAAAGAAAAAAGATACAAAATCAACGTGGTCACAGACTCAAAAGTCATACCTGCATGTCGGAGGTCCAGAGGGTGAGGTTATCACGGAGAAGTTGCATGATCAAAGTGCTATCCTTATATGACTCTTCTCCCAATGTATCCAATTCAGCGATAGCCTCGTCAAAAGCCTAACGAACATAGAAATTAACAACAATGTTCATTAGTACACATCACAACATCCATCTTAGAACAGAAGAGCATACACCAAAGTAATTAAAAAACAAAGATAAAAGTTCCCTATGTAGTTACCAGAACCTAACATGCTTACATCAACATTAATGAAATTACAATATTGATTGATATAGACATTGATCTAATTCACATGCAACAAAGTTTGAATAATAACTGCATCCGGTCAAAATCTTAATTATTTTCCCATAGCATCCACTAAAATATTTCATCAAGAAGGTAATTAATTGAAAGTAACAAGTAAACAACACACCAAATATCTTCTCCTATTATTCAGTTTCTCAAACACTAACCTGTTTTGCAAGACCGCAAGCCCTATCGGGAGAGTTGAGAATCTCATAGTAAAACACAGAGAAGTTCAGAGCAAGACCAAGCCTGATTGGGTGAGTTGGAGGCAGCTCAGAGTTTGCAATGTCCTACAAGCAGAGTTAAATTAAAACATCAGAACTGAAGACATACAAAAAAAGTCACAGAAATCTTCAAATTCCAAAAGGACAGAGATATATTGCATAGAACAAAAACTATAAACGCTTCAAACAAACAAGAACCCAATCTGCAAAGCAGAATCAAATATGCTAAATCAGTAAATGAAACAAACATGCATACATTCCACAATTTGAGATTTCCATTTTAAACCACTAAAAAATAACTTGCTATTTTCAATTAAAAAACCATTGTTATCATAGAGTTCTTCTAATTGAGATAATCGTGCAATCAAGTGCATGCATTTATGTAAATTTGGACGGTACAACCAATTCAAATCATTGTTAAAAAGAATCATTTTCTTAAAAAATAAACCAATCACCAAAAAAAAAAAAAAAATACTCGTTAGTGCCTTAAAAAGAAAGAAATACTTAAATGATAGGTTTTCTTTTGGTGGATTTAATTTTTATTTTTATACAGATGCATCTAATCAAATCTCAGTGTGATTTAATTAGATGTGTGTAATATAGTTCTACACAGATGCATAACAATAAATCTCATAATTTTTATCGAAAAAGAAATTAGGGAAAATCTAATTCATTTCCATGAGATATGCTCAAACTCAATTACATACATCTTAATGTGTTTTTATGTTTTGCAGATAACAATTTTTCAAACAAACAATAGTAGCAAAATAAATTAATTAATTCATGTCATGCTAAATCATCAAAATAACAAGAAAATGTAAATAAAAATAACAAAAATATTCTAAAAGCAGAGTTTCAAACATGAAGAATATAGATCCGTATAGCAAAGAGACAAATCGAGACCTGAGCAGATTTATAAGCAGTAAGAGTGCTTTCAGCAGCGTCTTTACGCTCAGCGCCACTCTTAAACTCAGCAAGGTACCTATGGTAATCACCTTTCATCTTAAGGTAGAAAACCTTAGAGTCACCAGAAGCAGCGGAAGGTATGAGGCGAGAATCAAGTAGTTTGAGAATACCGTTACAGATGTTGGAAAGTTCGGCTTCGATCTTAGATCTGTAGTCACGGATGACTGCCACGTGTTCATCGTTGCCTCTGCTTTCCTCCTTTTGTTCGATGGATGAGATTATGCGCCAGGAAGCACGTCTTGCTCCGATCACGTTTTTGTAAGCGACGGAGAGAAGGTTTCTTTCTTCGACGGTGAGTTCTTCGCTTTCGACAGCGGCAGTTACTTTTTCCATGAATTCAACCATCTCTTCGTAACGTTCGGCTTGTTCGGCGAGTTTCGCCATGTAGACGAACTCTTCGCGTGGTGTTGGTGCGGTTGCCATTGAGGAATCTGTGTGCGGAATCGGAGAGAGAGAGAGAGAGTGAAAGGGAAAGGAAGAAAATAGAGAGAGAAAGTCTACGAAGGGTGGATGGGAATGAGAGGAAGAAATCAAGAAATAAGCGGTTTTTGGTTTTAGTGGATGGTGGGGTGTTAACTATTTTTAATTAATTAATAACTAGTTAATTTAGTAATTATGGGGAAATTGAAAGGTTGGAATTGGCTGGCTCGTGCTATGTTTCTGTTTCTGCCACCCATGATTGTGATGCGCTTGTTTAGGGACTTGTATTTTTCCTTAACCATTTTTTTTTCTTTAACCTACTAAAATGACTAAGAAAATAATTATATTTAGAGATTTATATATATATATATATATATATATATATATATATATATCAGGTTTTTAGAATTAATTTTTAGTTATATTTTGATATCATGGGAGTATCCTCTGTAATGGGTTTTTTTCTTTAATATTCTTGTTTTTAAAAATCCAAAGTACTCTAATTTCAAAATAAAAATACATGATTTTTAAAATTTTACTATATTGCATCTCTAATCATATAAAGCAAAAAAAAAAAAACATTAAGTAACGGTGGATATGTAATTAATTGC
>JBBPBR010000008.1:43207677-43265843 GCA_037974775.1 Cicer pinnatifidum | reverse complement strand
GCAATGATAAAAAAATTTGCATGCAAATGTGAGGTCTAATGTTCGAGCCTATGACATGATATTCAACTTAATAATATTGACGTTTATAAATTGAATTAAGTCTTATGGATAATTGTATGGAGGTTTTCTTTCAATGTATAATGGATCTTTAGATTCTATATATGTAGACTAAAATAACGTTGTATTCATACGACAAAATCACATAAAATTACGAAAGAAAAATTTAAATATTATGCAGATAAATTATTTAAATAAAACAAAAGTAAGAAACTATGTAAAAATAGTGATTTTTAATAATATAAAAAAAGACTTTAAATCACTTATCTTCTATGAATAAAAAAAGAATCAATTGCAGAGTTTCTTTAAAATAAACTGCTACAAAAGTTACTCAGTAATAATGATAATCAACTTTGAAGATATTGACTATAAATATTTTTTCTTGCCTTATTCATCTTTGTTTGTTTATGCAATGGTTTTTTTTAGGCTTAATTGCAGTTTTGGTCTCCCTATTTTAGCTGAATCGCGAAAGTGTAGTCCCTCCATTTTATTTTTCCCCAGTTTTGATCCCTCAAACATAACTTTGGTCCAAAACTTGACAAAATTTCATTTTTTTTTTCATTTATTTAAGTCACATCATGCCTCAAGATCTCATTTGCAACAATTTTACCTGAAATATATGATCATAAATGATGTAGTACGACTTTAAAAAATGAAATTTCATCAAATTTTGGACAAAAATTCTGTTTGGGGACCAAAATTGAGGAAAAATAAAATGGAAGACTACTTTCGCAATTCAGCTAAAATAGGAAGACCAAAACTGCAATTAATTTTTTTTTTTTTATCAAAAAATACTAACAAATACTTTAAAAGTACTTGTTAAACAACTAAATAAAAGTAATGTATTTTTAGATATTTAAAAATGAAAATTTATTTTTCTAATGAAAAATATTTCAATTTTGATTTTCTTAACAAATACTTTAAAAATATTAATTTTCTTAGTTTTGTTAATGTTAATTTATTTTTTCGATCAATTAATTAATCAATATTTAATGTGGGGAGAGAGTAATAGGCTAATAGCTGTCAAGCACGGGGGTTTTGATTTTGATTGGCGGAAAAGGTATGACTCACGCGCACTGGCGTGCTCACATGGCGTGGCTGGTTGTGTCATGGGATTTGGCTGCAACTAGTATGAGAAAAATACTATTCCTTCAATTATTTGGCTGCAAAATGATGCTTCATACTATTTTTGCAATATTTTCTTATCTTATATCAGCATTATTTATTTTAATATATTTTTATTTAATATATTTCAATTCACCTATAATTTATACACACAGATACAATATTTATATGAGATATGATGTTTTATAAATAAAAAGTAAGTTATGAGTATGTCAATATAATTTTTTTTTATATAATTTAATTAACAGAGTCAAATTATTTAATTTAAAATATAAAATTATAATAAAATTTTTAAAAGTTATAAATTATATTCATTTACAACAATAAATTAGATCATATATAAAAATAATAATATATTAATAAATAAAAAATTATCAATTTCGCTTACAATAAAATAATGCAAAAAATAGAGTATCCACAAGTACAGTATTTTACGGTACAGAGTACCGAAATCAAGTAAGTATTCGGTATGTGTATTTCACCATGTTAAAAGTATATATGTTTCATAACTATCCACTTAATTATTTTATTAATTATTTTTTAATAAAAATATTTTTGTAAATAAAACTCATTTTATTATTAAAATTAATACAATTAATCAATTTCTTAAAATTGAGTGAAACTCAAATAAGAACACTTATAGTGAGACAAGATAATAATTTTTTATGATTTATGTTGTTTAGATAGTTTAACTTAAAATTACTTACTCATATGTATGTATAAATGTTTTTAATTGATATGATAAAGTTGTTGGTTCACACTATTCAAATTCAAACTCAGATCTTGCGTGAAAAAAGACATTGTTCAATCATTAGACTCTTGTATATACCTTTTTCACAAACTAAATGACATAACAAATATTTGTATCTCATTCTCAAGTGATATTATTTTTCTATAAATTATGTCATTTTAGACATAATAGAATACAAAAATTTGACCATTGCTTTCCACTTTGTCTAATCCATTTTATATTGTAAGTCACAATATTCTTCTCTAATGCATGAATAAAGTATATGAATTATTCTTTTGTAAAATACTATTAAAAAAATACTCTTGTTACTGCAAATCATATCAATGTTTTTGAAAATATCCTAAAAGAGATTTGTTGTCTATCCCCTTTGCATCCGATTGGTAGGGACAAATTGAACATAAAAATTAGTGTAACAACATACTTTAAAATTTGCTACATAAAATCTTTATCAACAACTTCATTGTTAAAATCTTGCAACAATTATCACCAATAGATGCAACACTTTTTGGTGTAAAATTACCAAAATGTGTATCATTATGTATTTTTTAGCATATATATATTAGATGATTTTAGTTTTATTATATAAGAGATAACATATATTATTTGAGTTTAGTTAGTAATAAACACAATTTTTTTATTAGGATACTTCTTTGAACACTTCAATCAATTTCATCAAGACTAAAAACCTGGATGGTAATTCAAATCCCTTCATTTATACCATCTAATTAGAGAATATACAAATTAAGAATCTAAAAACCAGAAAATAAGAAATAAGAGGATTTTCAGAGTGAAATTGAAATTGTTAACATATAGATTATATCTTTCTTTAAATTTAATTATTGTGTGATATTATATTTTATGTGATAACAAGACGCTTGATCTTACAAATCAAAGTTGAATAAGTATTTTGCAAGTTCTCAAAAATTTAGAGGAACAATAAGATCCACATAGTCTGAACACTTCATCAGCAAAAGTAGCATACAAGTTTGGTTTTCAAAAACAAGCAGAAACCACCAGAAACAAAACTGATGTTTTGGTTGTATTGATTTAATGCTTCAATTTTCTTATTTATATTATGTTATATATAAAATAGATTGACCTTTAAAAGTCAAAGCAAGTTGAGGATATTGCAGGTTTACGAGAACTAGAGGAAGTAGATGTAGACAAACTAGAAGATGCCAAATCTTCAAAGGATGAATCTGATCAAGTTAAAATCAGTTAAGAAAAGTCACAAGGAAGATTTGGATGGAAGTACAAGACATATTATCTCATTGGAAGTTCAAGTGATCTTTTGAGGATCAGATCATCATTAAAAGATACCACTTTGTTTGGCTGACTCTCATCAATTGAGTCTACCACTGTTGATGAAACATTGGCAGATGATGGGAGAATTCTTGCAATGCATGAAGATCCAAATGAATTTAAGAGGAATGATGTTTGGGGTCTAGTACCTAGACCTAAGAGGAACATTATTGGAACTAAGTAGGTTTTCAGAAACAAGCTAATTGAAAAAGGTGAAGTGGTCAGAAACAAGGCAAGACTTGTCGCACAAGGCTACAATTAGAAAGATGGCATAATTAATTAAGACATTTACTCTAGTCGCCAAGTTAGAAGCTATTCATATCCTACTTTTTTTTAGCTGTAGATAATAACATTACATTATGGATGATAAAAATGATTTTCTAAATGGTTATATAAGTGAAGAAGTCTATGTTAAACAACCTCTAGGTTTTGAAAGTACTGAATTTCCAAATCATGTTTTTAAACTTAGGAAATCTATGTATGATCTAAAACAAGTACCTAGGGCATGATATGATAGACTTAGTAACTTCTTACTTAAAAATAACTTTGCAAGAGGACAAGTAGATAATAAACTTTTTAGAAAACCAATAGGAAATGATATTCCTATAATTCAAATTTATGTTGATGACATTATTTTTAGATCTACTAATGGCACTCTTTGCCAAGAACTTTCTAAATTGATGTAGCTTGAATTTCACATGAGTTTGATGGGAGAACTTAAGTTCTTCTTAGAAACACAAATTCAACAAAGTCAAAAAGGTATATACATTCATCAAACTAAATATACAAAAAAGTTTCATAGGAAGTTTAAGATGAGAAATTAAAAACTTATGGCTACACCAATGCAACATATTTGTTCACTTGAAAAAGTTAATTCAAGCGAAAACTTTGACAAAAAAACCTATAGAAGAATGATAGGATCCCTACTTTACCTTACCGCTTCCAGACCTGACATCATGTTTAGTGTATGTGTATGTGTAATATTTCAAGCTAACCCCAGGGAATCACATTTAACTTATGTTAAGAGAATCCTTAGATACCTAAATGGCACTATCAACCTTACCTTGTTCTACAAGAAATCTCTTAAGTACAAACTTAATAGATATTGTGATTATGATTATGTCGGAGATAAATTCTAGAGAAAGAGCACTAGTGGCAATTGCACCTTTTTAGGTGACAACCTAATATCTTGGTCAAGTAAGACACAAAACACCATTACAATGTTAACAATAGAGGCTGAGTACATTTTAGCAGCTGATTGCGGTTCTCAGCTACTTTAGATCAAACATCAACTTGAAGATTACAAAATCCTAAAATCCAACATTCTCATCTATTGCGATAACACTTCTGCCATTTATCTAACAAAAAACCCTATTTTACATTTTAGATCTAAACACATAGAAATCAAACACCCCTTCATTAGGGACTCTGTTTAAAAAGGGGAACTAAACATTTAATTTGTAGACACTAAAAACCAATGGACTGACATATTAACCAAACCACTACCTAAAGATAGATTTGACTTCATCAAGAAAAACCTAAACCTTACCTTGATACCTGACTGATATTGTGATAACTTCAAAGTAGTTTACTTTTACATTAGTTTTTATATTTTTTTTGTAATATTTATACTCATGTTAGTAAAAAAAAAATCTCACTTTCAAGTCTTCTTTGATGACAAAAGAGGGAGAAAAATATTTGATAAAGTTGGAGAAAATGATACTTAAACCTAGGCATAGACCTAACTGGAGTTAAAGAAATACAAAGAAAAGTTGTTATAAAAAATACAAGTTTTGTCGTCGTAAAAATGAGAAGATTGTTGGGACCAAATTCAATTTATACTTTGAGTTTTTATGATAGCAAAAGTATTTTATGAAAACAATATATTTGACTTCAAAGAGTATGAAAGAAGATATGGTCAAGATTTTTGAAGATTTGATCTAGGTTTATCTACAATAAAATATGAACATATTAAATCTGAACAAATTATGAACAAAATCAATATGAAGAATTTACAATCTCAATCTAAATAAAAAAAGAACATAATCAATTTGAAGAATTTACAAACGCAATCTAAACAAAATACAATTCAAAATTAAACAAGGACTAAATTGAATCCCAAATTTTAACTATAAATAGATACTCAAGGCTGAAGAAGAAAATCATCGAAAAGCAAAAAACAGTAATCTTAGAGATCAAATAGAGAAACACTTGTTCAAGTTAGAAATATTTTGAGTGTTCTTTTCTTAGAAGCAACTACTCAAGTTACAATATTTTGTATCCAACTAAATAGTGGTTTAGTTCATTCTTCAATCTATCGTCGCAGGTTGTTAGGAAAAGACATGACTTATAGGGTCAAGGTGGTTAGTTCCTCAAAAGTCTGGGGTTGTCAGGTTGTTTGGGAAGACTGGTTTGGAGGGTCAGGTGCTTTGTAATTTAAGGTATTTGAATTAGTGGATTAATGCCTTGTGAATGAGGGGACTGGATGTACCCAAGTTAGTGGTGAACTAGGATAAATATATGTGTCAAATTATTTATGCTTTCATTATTTGTGACTTCTGAATCTGATTGCTTCTTATATAAATAATTCATAAAAACAAGCAACCTTCATCAAATTATCAAAAAGTTATCAACTTTGGCAAATACAATTCAACCACTCTTCTCGTGTTTGCATCTTCATCTTTTGTTGAAAAAAATATCTTTTGAATGAAAACTACTTTGATTTGTTTTCCCTTAACACATGGTTCATATAATTTTTGTTTGTCAAAACTTATTTTTGGAATTCCTCTTAATATATCTTGTTTTGATAGTTTTGAAATTGTTTTCATATTTACATGACCAATCCTTTTTTTTTTCTTTCTAAATCCATTTATCTTTTCCAATATACATAAAACACAATTCAAACTGACAATTCAAGTAAGTTTAATAGATAATAATTCTTTTTCTTGGTCTAGATAAGGATACCTTTTCGTAGGATGTATTTTTATTTCATACGCGTCTGGTTTGGATATAACTTCAAAGCCAATATCACATAGTTGATTGGTACTGAGTAAGTTATGCTTCAATCCTTCCACATACTGAACATCCTTAATCTTAGTAGAATTATTTTTACCTATTACTCTTTTTTCCTTCAATTTGAGCTTTGTCATTATTTCCAAAAATTACTAGTATGTCGTCTTCTTCAATTGAGAGAAAATATTTTCTATCTCCAGTCATATGTCTTGAGCATCCATTATCAAATTACCAAGGCTTTTTTCTTGACTACATTAGTAAAATTTTAGGTATCCATAGTGATTTTGGGGTTAGTGAATTTAGAAGATTTTTTTTCTCTTTGTGGCAAGGTTTGTTGGAGAATCATCAGATAAACTGTTAAAAATCTTTTAAAATCATTCTTATGAGCGGAAAAATCCCTTAGCCAAGGACCATATCAACATAAAAAATTAACAAATGAGTTCATATGTTTACCTCTTGAAGTGTAGAGGAGATGATCACTAGTGTCGCAAAGGAGCATCACCTCTATTTAATCCATGCAAAAGATCAACTTTGGAGAATGTCGTGCTAGCTAACAACTATAGAGAAAGAGGCACAATAAAACAAAGGATTAGTTGAGAAGGAGGCACACAAAACTTGCTTTTTAAGCCTCTCACCCTCTTTGTCTTGTCCTATTGGGCCTTATACACAACAAGCCCAAACTCTTCTATATTTTAATTAAATACAATTTAATTAAAATATAATTTATCCAATTAATCGTTGTATGCATTTCAAATATAAAAACACAAGAAAATAGGATTTGAATTGTGTTTTGTTTCAAAATTATGATTAAAAACGATATCAAACACTAGTGATGTTTGAAAACAGGAATACATAACATAATAACTAATGGGATAAGAAGAGAAACACATGCCAAATTATCCTGGTTCACCACCATGGTAGCTACGTTCAGTCCCTTTACACAGAAGAATTTATTCGACTATTCACCAATAGTATCACAACTTCAATGAATAACTTCTAGTCAACCTAACTATGTTGAAATCTTCTCAACCTTGAGGTTTAGTGTAGTGAGGATATTGAAGGCGACAACCAAAACTGGGCTAAGTTATAAAAGGGCTTAAGATGTTTTTTTGTCAGACTCTCACAAAAAAATGTTTACATGAATTGCTCTTAGAGAGTGTTTTAGGTTTCCCAATGCTTAGAGCTAATACAAGAATTTTTATGAGTTAGTATCTATGACGGTAGTAGGTTTCTCTCTTTTCTTATTATATTGTTGTTGTCTTAGTGAACACCGCAAATCCTTTTATATAGAAGATTTTAGTCCATTAGGATTTCTAGCCATTGTTGTCATTATATGAAATCAACACATGAAATAATAACTCACATCAAAACTTTAAAGGTATTGAATCAACATAAAAAGCTTGTCCAAATGTGTCTTCATAATTGATTCATGATATCTTGATAGAAATGGAAGGATGAGATGATATTATGCACTTCTTCAGTTAGAGGATATGTCTACTACGATGAGTAGATGGTGTTTGAATATTGACTTTATCAGAATGTTGACTTCAGAGTGTTGTATAGACGGTCAATTTGTATACCCAGGTTATCAGACGCACAATCATCATAATTAACTTGTATTAACTGATTCAACACAATCGCGTTGAGAGCACGTTTGTCAGATTCAGTTATATCTTAGTAGATATTTTGAGAGCATTGCATTAATTTCCTTGCTTAGCTTAGCTTTTCTTGTCATTAGAATTTTTAGGGTTTAGATCCAAATTTGAGAATTTATGATTTGAAGATGAAGAAATTGGGGTTGAAGATGAAAATTATTGCGTTTTTATTTTTTAATTGGTTTATTAATTATTTAATTAAGTAGTTTTAAGTCTTTAATTAAATAAGTTAATAAAATAAATGTTAATTTTAAATATTAAATATTGGCTAGTCAATAACAACTACATCGTCACCATGTGACGCTTCATCCAAAATTAGTCACGTCACCATTTTATTACTAATTAAGATTCAAAAAAGATTTTTTATTTATTTATAAATTTATTAGAATTTGCAAGGATATAAATAAAAAAAAAATTATAGGGATTTAAATCAAAATGAAGCATATTTGCAAGGATAAAAAAATATATTTAAACCTTAATACAATTAAGGATCAATATTTTATAAATCAATTTGGTTCTAACAATATCCCCTATTTTGATGATGACAAATACATATTTTAAGGAATAATTTTTTTTATAATAGTGTGATAACTGTAAAGTTTTTCAAAGTAAAGCAGGAACGCTCCCTCCATGTTAATATGATCATGTTTTCATAAAGAAAGTAGAGTACAAAATTTTGATCGAAGGGGTTGCTAAAGAAAAATATATTGTTTTCACAAACATACCCCTCCTTTTGTCATCAGACAAAAAGAGTTGTACATCGACGTAAAACACACCAAAAAGATATAAGAGTTAAGTCCTAAAAAAAATTAAAGTTCATGATAAGGGTCTACACATTTAAGAAAACTCATTAACATAATAAATTGTTCCTACAAAATAATTTTTGTTACCATCAAAACAATTAAGGGTCATTGTTATTCAAATCAACTTGGTTGCATGTGACCTTATAGGCTCTCCCTTAATTGCCAATAATATTAAATATTAAATTAATATTAATTATTATAAACAATGAGTAACATATAGCAATGTATTATTGCTACCCAATTAATGAGAAAATTGGGGATACAACTATAACCTTTTCGTGACCACTATTTACCGTGCAATAATTGTTCATTCGTTCAAATGTCTAATTGAACACAAATGACAATGTGTGTCATCCTTGAAATCTACAATTATTTATTTGTTATCCTAGGGCAAACACATAAATACCAATGCACCCAAGATCACATATTAGTCCGCTTCAGCATGGCCATGCATTCCATGGTCTCACTATATCGATAGGCTCAAGACATAATTCTTGTTATGTAGGATGGACAAATTGTATGTACATCACTCACACTCTCCACATAGTTTATTGTAGGCCCAATTACAACCTTTACGATTGTCTTATTATACACAATGTTTGATGGCCTTAAAGTCTAAAACTTCCCATGTAGGGATCCTAATGACTTTCAAGTTGAAGGACTACTCACCATAGTTGCATGAAAATCACTAATGACATTTACGAAACAATTATGTAACATTCTCATGGTGGGTCAATTCAATATAAATATTACTTATAATATTTATATCTATGTGAAGATTTGATATCTCATATCCATGATACGTGAGACGTGATCATTAGTCTACTCACATAATAGTCTCAATGTATTATTGTCGTTATAATACTTTGACTATATATACTTTAAAAATAATTTTATAATGCTCAATAGTGTAAGACCCATAATTTTAAAGTATACTTTATGTATTTTAGTAATTTTTGGTATTGAACTCGGAGGCTTTTTAGCCAAAGTTATTAACATTTTGGAGTTTATATGACCAAGAAGATATTTTGATGCCCGATTAGAATTACTCGTCGATAAATAAATTAAATTGACTGCGGTGAATCTTTTACGAAGAATTTAATGCGTTATGGGTGAAATGGTAATTTTAATTAATATCTAGATTTGAAGATATTTGTTAAAAGTAAATAATATATATATATATATATATATATATATATATATTAAAATATATGTATATATGTTTGTGTGGGGGGAAAAAGAAAGAGATTAGAAAGAAAAGAAAGAAAAAGGAAAGAAAGAAAAAGAAAGGAAAAACCAAAGAAAAGAAAAACTTCATCTTCTCCTCTGCCTCGCGAAAACATCTTCTTCTCCCTTCCTCCATCTTCATCCATTTTCGTTGTTCTTGCTTCCTTTGAGTTCGAAAATTGATAGTGGGTGATAGGACAAGGATTTCTCAACTTCACTCTTCCTCGTTGTTTCGAAAACGAAGAAAAACAGTATTAGGGATTCAACCACAAACCTTCCCGTTTCATCTAGATCTAAGCCTCCTTTCAAGAAGTGATAGAAGGGAAGGTTGCTCACCTCCGTGCTACGGTGCTAGTGGACCAACCTTGGAAGCAACATTGCGAACGGAGATTTTACCGGACTTACTCACGGTACCGTAATCGAACGAAAAAGCTAAAGTGAAGGCAAGGGCTCCTTCCAAACTTTTAGTTTGCATTTAGGGCCTTATCTGTGGTTGTGTGGAAAATAATTTTGTTAGGGTTGGAGTATTGATTTGGGGAAAAATGTATCTAAGGCTTTATGGGTAAAATCTTAGAGTTAGGTTTTGGTATATTGATGAATGTTTCGTGGAAAATGAATTTAAACTCATTTATGTATGATTTTGAGTAAATGAAACTTGTGTGTTTGAGTGATTGATTGTGTTGATTTGTGTCGTCGTATTCGACGTGTTCATAATTGATAATTATAGAATTTGAGATGTGTTTTGTGTGGTTTGTGTGGAAAAATGATTTGATGTGATTTGGTGTCAATTATGGATTGAATGTGAAAATATGTTTGAGTTTGTTTTGTGTGGAATTTAAAAACCATTAAGTTAAACGAGTATTAAGAATGGAGAATCTCTTAATGTCTTGTTTACTTAGTGTGTGTTTGTGAAAATCGTTTAAGTTAAAAGAATATTAAGAATGGGGAATCTCTTAATATTTCTGTTTGCTTAATGTTTGTTGTGAAAATCGTTTAAGTTAAACGAGTATTAAGAATGGGGAATCTCTTAATGTCTTGTTTACTTAATGTGAGTTTGTGAAAATCGTTTAAGTTAAATGAGTATTAAGAACAGGGAATCTCTTAATGACTTATTTACTTAATGTTGCCGTGAAAACGATTTTGGTGGAGAAATGATTTGATGTGTTTTGGGTGGGAATTGTGGATTGAATTGGATAATATGTTTGAGTTAGTTTTATTTGGAATTTGAAAACCATTAGAGTTAAACAAGTATTAAGAATGGGGAATCTCTTAATGTCTTGCTTACTTAATGTTTGTTTTGGAAAATCGTTTAAGTTAAATGAGAATTAAGAATGGGGAATCTCTTAATGTCTCATTTACTTAATGTTGTTTTGAAAATCGTTTAAGTTAACTGGACGTTAAGAATGGGGAATCTCTTAATGTCTTGGTTACTTAATGTTTGTTTTGGAAAATCGTTTAAGTTAAAAGAGTATTAAGAATGGGGAATCTCTTAATATTTCTGTTTGCTTAATGTTTTGTTTAGAAAATCATTAAGTTAAATGAGTATTAAGAATGGGGAATCTCTTAATATCTGCGTTAACTTAATGTCGTCGTGAAAATGATTTTGTGGAGAAATGAATTATTGTGTTTTGGCGTGAATTGTGTAATAAATTTGTGAATACGTTTGAGTTTGTTCTGTGTGGAATTTGAAAACCATTAGAGTTAAACGAGTATTAAGAATGGGGAATCTCTTAATGTCTCGTTTACTTAATGTTTGTTTTGGAAAAATCGTTTAAGTTAACTGGGCATTAAGAATGGGGAATCTCTTAATGTCTTGGTTACTTAATGTTGTTTTGAAAATCGTTTAAGTTAAATGAGAATTAAGAATGGGGAATCTCTTAATGTCTTGTTTACTTAATGTTTGTTTTTGAAAGAATCGTTTCAGTTAAATGAGTATTAAGAATGGGGAATCTCTTAATGTCTTGTTTACTGAATGTTTTGTTGTGGAAAATTGTTTAAGTCAAAAATATATTAAGAATAAGGAATCTCTTAATATGTATGTTTGCTTAATGTTTTGGTGTGAAAATCGGTTAAGTAAATGAGTATTAAAAATAGGGAATCTTTTAATATCTCCATTTACTTAACGATCGTTGTGGATGGAGTTAGTGTATGCTCATGCATTTCATTTTGGTAAATTGTACTGACCCGTGATAGGTGGCACCTCGGTAAACAGTACTGACCCGTGATAGGTGGTACGTTTATGATTTACGTTTGATAAGTTGTGCTGACCCGTGATAGGTGGCACCTCGGTAAACAGTATTGTCCCGTGATAGGTGATACGTTTACGACTTACGTTTCTTGGTGAATTGTGTTTGTCCGTGAGAGACTGCACAGGTGTTTGTCCGTGAGAGACTATGCCTTGGTAAATTGTGTTTGTCCGTGAGAGACTGCACAGGTGTTTGTCCATGAGAGACTACACCCTGGTGAATTGTGTTTGTCTGTGAGAGACTGCACATGTGTTTGTCCGTGAGAGACTACACTCTGGTAAATTGTGAATTGTTGGTTCATTTTGTCTGTGTGGGGATTGTCGCGTCAATATGATTCTATGTGGTTTGTTGGTTCATCTTGTCCGTGTGGGTATTGTGTTATAAGTGTTAAGTGATATGTTTTGGAATTTGGTGATAGCATGTTTGATTGCAATACTATTTCGAAACTCATGATGTTGTAGTATTGTGTTATAAGTGTTAAGTGTTATGTTTTGGAATTTGGTGATAGCATGTTTGATTGCCATACTATTTCGAAACTCATGATGTTGTAGTAATTGTGTTATAAGTGCTAAGTGTTAAGATTTGGGATTATGTATGAATGTGATTGAGTTAGTTTATGTGTTTTTGGAAGATTACGCAGGGAAATCGATTGCCCCAATTGATTGGATCAGTTACAGGGACTTCTCTAAATTGATCAAATCGATTTGTCAAATCGATTTTGTAATTTGTCCTTCAAAACCCTTTAAGAAATCGATTTGGTAAATCGATTGGATTCATTACAGGGGCTCTGTCTTTCACGAAATCGATTTACCCAATCGATTGGATTCAATACAGGGGCTCAGTCCTTCTCGAAATCGATTGCCCCAATCGATTGATGTAAGTTCAGAGTTCAATTTTCACTAAAAACTTTCAGAAAATCGATTTGCCCAATCGATTGGCTCAGTGGAAAATCTTATTTTGAGTTAGATAAATGATTGCTCAATTGATTTATCAATATTTTGGTCAGTTATGTATTACTTGATGGATTGAGAACTTTATTTGATTTCATTTACATTTGGCAAGCATATGGAAAATCCTTTTAAGGTGCATGCTTAGTTGAGAGGATATTTTGTGCATTTAAAAACTTAAATGTTATGTGTTAACTGTTAATTTCGGTTGGTGACCCTTTACAACTATTGTGAAAATCTGGGCTTTGCCCTCAGATGAGAGCCAGGATGATCCTACCGGTTCGTACCCTACAGATGGGAATGTAGATGGGAATTCTTGTTTGGAGCTACGTTAGGAGGATCTCACGGGGCGCGTGGAGATCACTCAGGGTGTTTAGTTGTTTTGTAAAATGATCAGACTAGGTTGACACAGAGGGAACATATGTCTTTCTTTTGGGTTGCTTTTATTTTTAAACTGGAAGACTGTACCACTTTTGTTATGTAAACATTTTGGATTCATATTTTGATAACTTTTTCCGCTGCTTGTAAATTATAATGACTTAATTATTTATCCAAAGGTGTTACCTTATTTATTTCTCTGGTTTATTTTAATTTCTTTTGAAAAAAAAAAAATACACCTTCGCTTAGAAAAACGGGGTGTTACAAATAGAGTCTCACGATCCTGTGATACTTGATGTTTTATTGGACATACTATCTATTTTAAAGATTTTATTATATTGTACGATTAATAACATAATAAAATGTTGCATAGTACATATATCTAAAATTAGATATATGATTTAAATCCATAATACGAATAATAATCTAAGTAAAATAGATTCACTATGGGCTTATACCAACACTTGGATTATGACAAGTTTTGCCATTGTGAGAACATTCTCTTGTATCTTTCTCAATCTTTTTCTTATGATGTCATTTCATTTTATAACGTCAAGATTTATTGCAATAAGAACGAAGTTTGTTAAACTTTTTCCCTCTTTTCTTATGGTAACAATTTATTTCAAGATGTTCAAATTTTTTACAATAGGTATATTTCCTTTTCACTTTTTAACTTATTTTAGGAACAAATAAATTTTCATAAATTTTTTGTTTATTGGAAGTCTTGACCATTGCCAGCTTTATCAAAGATTCCATATTGTGTTCCCATTATTTTTTGTAATGTTTCTATTGACATAACAAAGCTCGTAAGATAATTTTCAAGGCCCTCAATTCCATTTTGTAAAATTTCATATTTTTTTTGTTGAGGAGGTCCAGGAGAATGTTCTTTGTAAGTCTTAAATGATTTTAAGATATTCATCAACCTAGGCTTGCAGATTCTTCTTTTCCTTTTTTTAGCTAAAAAAGATGTTCTTTACATAAACCACCTTTTTTGAGATAAAGTGAATGAGTCATTAAGAAGGCTATCATACTCATCTTGGATATATTGACTTAAACTACATGATTCATAAATGATTACCTCTTCATCATTTGATTTTGACATCAAACACGTGTGAGTTTCTTCCTTGTCTTCCATTTGTTAATCTTCTAAGGCATCCCATGTGGTTATCATGAATTTTTTATTATACAGAAACTTCTTCTGCATTCTTTTGTTTAAGAAACACTTATTTATGAAATGTCTCAATTTCGTTGCATCTATTACAAGTTACTTGACCTTTTTTTACTTCATCTTTTAGAAACCCTTATTTATGAAATGTCTCAATTTTGTTGTACATCTTTTAGTTTTTATGTCTTCTTCTAAACTTCCTTGAGTATTTCTTTTCCTTTTCATGTTTTTTTTATAGATGATCTCTCATATTGAATTGTCTTTAGTGCTGTCATTTTCATTTCTTTTGAGGTTTCTTTTTTTGGATTATTGCTTCAGGTGCTTTCAAAGATCCAACCAAATCTTTCAAGTTTTATTTCTTCATATCTTTTGCTTTAGTTATTGTTATAAGTTGTGACCATGGATCTCAATATTTTTAGAAGACTACTTAATATTTTTCTAATTCTTTCTTAAGTTGTATATGTTGTCCAAGAGATCTATTCATTTACAATAGTTGTTAACCTTGCATACATTTCATCAATAGTTTCATCTTCATTCATTTTAAACATCTCAAGTTTTCTAACTCCAATCAATTCTCGTACATTTGTCATGACTGGTTCTTTCTTGACGACTTTGAAGGGAATGTCATGTTTGTTTAGTTGTTGTACATTCAAGTGTTCTGTCATATTATTCTCTACTTAGTGCATATATAAGAAATAATTGAGTTTTTGCGTTTAAAAGTACCTTTGCCTTGTGACACCCTACACCCTAATAAAAAGAATATACAAAGAACATTAATCTTCAAGGAAAGTTCGCAGCAATTTCAAATAAAATATCAAAATTTCTTCCCAAATAAAAGCTTCGGACACCACCGTTACACTTACGCAAAAACACTTATATTTAAATCCCCACTTAAAAATATATTTGAGTAAAAAAAAACTAAGGTTTATCAATCATGTATGTTAGATTTTTTAAAAGAATCTTAGGGATGATTGATTTTTATCTTAAAAAAACAATAAATTACAAAATAATACCTAATTGCCAATAGTTTTACAAAATAGAATTTCAACTCAACACTTTATAAAATACGATGAATGACTCATATCAATTATCACCTATCAGAGTACTAATCGAAAATTGACAAACTGTAATAAATGCGTTTTTGCAAACACCCTCACATAAAAAACACACAAAGGAGTATAAAAAAGATGTAATTGTTTAAAATAAGTAAAAAAGATTACGTAGAATATCACAATAATTCACATCATCAAAATAATGAGAATCATCAAGAGACAATAATATTATAATTCACATAATCAAAATGAGAAAATCACCAATCAACATAATATTGTGCATGCTCTTATACTCTAAACTTCTTATATTTCTTTGGTACCATTCTAACTCTGAAGTACTTGATTATGAGACTTGATACTATGCCACCACACAAGTGGACAAACAATTCAAATCGATCATGTCCTCGTATATCTCCTCAACTCAATCCAAGATACATACACGACAATTGAGGTAGACATGTGTTGCATAATAGCTCCTAACATTTGGAGAGCTACCCCCAAGTCACTTAGGAATTTCCCATAAGAATATTCCAAGGTCAAACAATCTTTCCATAAGGCTCAACAACAAACCTCCACAATCAGGCTATTCAACTATGCTTCCCCAACATCCCTAAGCTTGTCAAACCCTACCTACAAAATAACCTTCAGGTCAAATACCCCTAACATCCAGTTTCTCCCTCATTGCCCTAAGCTACTCAATTCATTAAGGGTACCATGCTTAGCACACGTGAGAACTACCACTAATTCATTGTTTAAGGGGTAATATCAATATACATGTATAAATACCTCAATTCAATAATATCAAAGTGGTCTCTGATATACCATCAACACAAAATCTCACATCATATAATTCAAGAGTATAACATACGAAAAGTCAATGTATCTCAATATCAATGACGTTAATAACACCACAAGCCATCAAGTAAGCACTATCGTTTTATATTTTTGTAGTCATACTTTATATTTAAATCAATCATCACATTATACAAGACTCTTAATTACTCTATGTTTTATGATCTTATATCTCATTACATACTAACATTTATTCTCTTGCAATTCTTTACTCAGCAATCCAAACCAAAATTTTGTTAACCACATAAGTATTCACTTACAAATAGAAATACAAAATTATCTGCACACACCATAAAAATTGCAACACAAGTATACACACTTCACTACGTTCTAATTCTACTTCAACCAATATTGAGGATATTTATAAACAAATATAATACAAATATACATCAAATACCCAATTACGAATAATTTAATTAACACACATTCGTCAAAATTAAATCAAACAACACCCTATAAAAGTTTGTAATTCATGTTTTAAGTTTAATAAATCTCAAATATTCCTATTAGTCAATTATTATTGAAAGCGTTTTAGCTGTACATAGTGAGCCTCTGATGAATGATGGGAAATACGGTTTTCTCATTCATCTAACTTATTTTAAACCCATGAATTCGAACTCACTCTCACCTCATACCCCAATTTGATACTTTCGTGTGATATAAGGATCAAAATAATTTTCATCAACAATTATAGGTCGACAACACGCAACGAATGAATAAAAAATCATCAACGAATTCGTAGAGTAAATTAAACATGGTGGATAGTTTACGTGAAACATAAAAATCATTGTTACATAATTAATAAAAATATTAAGAGCATAAACGTATTCAAAATGACATAAAACCAGTTATTAGAAAATGCCTTACCAACGTGTCAGAGCATTGAGAGGGTCTAACGTCAACTTCACTGAAAAATATAAAGGAGTAGTGCTTCATGAAGGTTTCTCATGAAGTCAAATGTGATTTTCAGAAATAGCCCAAAGTAGTTTGCCCGATGAAAAAAATGCGGTTGTGTGAGGACGAGATTGGAATCGATACAAATATCAAGAAATTGGTGAGAATGAATTTGAGTGGAGAAATTTTTTTATTAAATCGTTGCGCAATTTCATGAGAAAAAAGAAGCAAAGTATATTGTTATGAGATCAAATCAAATATACATGTAACTGTTACACCAAATTGCACGTATATAAGATAAAAAATTATCACAATAGAGTAATATATATTAAGAAGAAATTTGGGTTGCCTTATATGCCTTGTCATCAGCTGTCCACGAAGCTTTTGCTTTTACTGTAGATGCAAGACCATTCTCATTTGCTCGAGATACATAGTTTCTATTTTCAATTATATTTCACATATCATTATCTTGAGAAACTAGAAACAATTTAATCTTTGCTTTCCAGAAGTAGTAATGAGTGTCATCAAAGAATGGTGGTTTGTTTGCATATCCTCCTTCTGGTATGAACATTGTAGTTTTTGACATCACTTCTTCCTGAATCATTTATTCCTACATTGTTAAGCGCTCAAACCTTTTAGAGCTAGAGCTATGATGTAAATTGAAGTTAATGTAATTGTCACAAGGAAGATGGATTTGAATTGTGACCCTCTTTTTGATTTGCACTTTTAGAAATATTTCTCAAGATAAGACTTGGAAATTTCATATATAAGTATAATGAACCTACTTGTGCTTAAGAAAGATAAAGAAAAAAATTAATCTTAAAGTGACAATAGTGTGATTTAGTGAAATAATCAAATATTAAAGAGATAAGGATAAGAAAATCACACACGAGAAATATTCTAGTTCATCCAACGTGGGATAATCTAGTTCTTATAAACTATGAGATTTTCACTAGTAAGTTGAGCAGCCTCTCAACTCCAACTTCTTTCTTTAGTTACACTTGTATATATACACTTGTATTTTTTTAACTTCAACTGACTTACACAAGTCACTTAAGTTTTCTCTCAACTAGACAAACTTGATGGTGTTTACAACAAAATGATATTGATAATTGTTTGGATCAATTTACAACACTATTGATATAGGTAGATTGATATAAAAACACACTTAAATATTTGATTCTAAAATCTATGACAAAGAGCTGTAACATGTTTCTTGATAATTGAAGAGAACTTTCATAGCTTTGCACTTAAGAAATTGGAATGTGAATAATTTTAGTCTCATAGAGATTGAAGTCTAAAAAACCTTCTATTTATAGACTTTAGAAAACTTCTTTTTGTTGTAAAGGACAATTATAACCGTTGGATACATGTCCCAAAGTGTTAGAGTAAGTTGCTTAAATGTTCTATGCAATATGGGTAAACTTCCTCTTCAATTTTGGGTAAACATCCTCTTCTTTGAGAATACTAATAATCATCATCTTATGTATGAAGATGATAAAGTTGTTTGATTAATCTCTTGACAACTTGCAATGAGATGTAAAATGAGATAAACAAGCTTGCATTGAGATGTTAGTTTGTACTTGCAGTGCATGAATTCCTCTTCTTATTGTTCTTATGTGTGATTGTCATCAACATTGAATATTCTGGATAAACATTCATGAATATGATTGCAAAAAAGAAATCAGATTTACACAAGTTTTACTTTTGTCTTTGTCCACATGAATAGAGTCAATTTTTTCCTTTCATGAGATTATTTGTTCGCATGACACTTGAGAGAATATTTTTTTATACTTATAAAATTTATTCTTTTGGCATATTAAATGCATTATTTCTTTTGTCTTCAATTAATGTCCTATAATCTTTACAAAATGAGATTGATTATAAAGACTTCAAGTTTTAAAGATGATGATCATTCTCGTGTATGTGTATGTTTTGAAAACTTGTTTAAGTTTTATTAAAAAGTTGTTTTATGATTAATACACTCAAGATCATATATTAGATAACTTAGTAATATCAAAATTAATTGGATCTTTTTATAATAATATTTTTTTTATCATTAAAATATTTAATTAAGAGATTTCTCTTCAACATGTCAGATTCCACGAAATTCCAACAATCATAACCAAAAATCGAACCCTAGATCCACGTCGAAGTTTTGACAACAACTGAATCAAGAACTTGACACAAATTTAAGGTTAAGTTTTGTTTATTATGCATAGATGAATAGTCGGTCTTAGAAGAAGATTCAATTGTTAGAGCATTTACTTTGAGCTTGTGTGTTTGGACATAAAGGTGTTGGTACCAGTAACCTCTGTTAAATGAAAATTATGCGGAAGATTACCTATTTTTAGAGATATGCGCAGCAGTTTAACAAATCGTACATTTATTAAACACAACATCAATTAAGGTCCCAAAACTACAATACTAATGAATGCACAAAGTATATGGATCAAAGAATATATTGAGAGATGCACCAGTTACATTTATTATTCAAGATATTGATTCACTTACAATCATGCTAGAAACAATCTTTCATGTAATGTCAAAATATGCAGAAAGATATTTAAGCACTCAATCAATATCAAACAAATACACAATGCAGAAATTAAAAAGAGATAAGGGTAAGAAAGATTTTACGCAGTGATTTATACTGGTTCAGCCGTTGTTGAACGACCTACGTCCAGTCCCAAGATTACAGAGTTTATCAATCTAAAACGATTCTTTCTATTCTATTCTTATCTCCCTGAATCCCAGAGTTTATCTCCCATAAACTCTTCCAAGATTACAGTCAAGTTTCTTCTTGATGAGACCTCTCAATCACAGAAGATAACCACCAGTTAAGACTGGATTTCTCAATGTTATTTGTTTTAAGAATTTGTTTACAGATGTATCTAAACAGAAATTACACAGAAATTTCTTCAGCAGTCTTCTTCTCTAAAGTTGTTTCTCCAGCAATCTTTCTCAGTTCTTGTTGATCATGAAAGATGAATCTTCATGACTGAAAAAGTAATGTTCAAAGTTATTTCACAGTGAGAAACAAAGATATCAGAAGTTTATGTGTATATTGTTGTTGTATCTGTGTTGTTGCTATTTTGTATGTATGTGTGTATCTTTTAAAGAAGAGAATGTAAAACAGTTTATATAGTTTCAGGAAAAACAACATATGAATCGATTTACCCCATCGATTCATTAAAGTCATAAGGCTGGCTAATCGATTTCCTCAATCGATTTCGCGAGTCTTGTTTTTCTTGAATCTTGAAACTGAACATTCTAATCGATTTACTCAATCGATTATTTTAAGTAGTTCTTCAGACTTTGATGACAGTATATAATTAAATCGATTTGCAGAATCGACTTGATGTGTTTTGTTCAAACAACGAGATCAAAATCATCGATGTGCTTAATCGATTTAACCATTCAGTCATCTCTATTTCTAAAACTTTTTGTGTCAATCGATTGTGCCAATCGATTGTGGACTTTAAGTCTGAAGCACTCTTCATCAGTTGGTTTATTCAATCGATTTACCAAGTTGATTGATACCAACATTTATAACACAGATGTATATAAGAAAATTGTAGTAATCGATTGTGTATGTTCCAGACCTAAGTTATTTTGAAACTTGTTTTATTGAATCGACTGGCCTAATCGATTTAGTAAATAGGTTTGGCTCTGGGACATTAACAATCGATTGTGTCAATCGATGTAGACAATACAAAATTAAAGATGTGATTCGTTCAATCGATTTGCCAAATCGATTGCCTGCAAAATGTGCTACTGACTTGCACATTTTAATTTCAGTAAGTATGTCAATCAATTTGTCTAATCGATGTAAACAATCAGTTCAGTCTTGGTGATTTACTCAATCGATTGGCCTAATCGATTTGTGGCAAACTAGCTCTCTGACTTGCACGATTTATTTTCTAATAGGTGTACCAATCGATTTGGAGAATCGATTGATAGCCCGTTTGATTTCTTCAAGGATGTACAAATCGATTATGCTAATCGATTGGGTAACACCAAACTTTATAAAACTATTCAACCCTGTTATAGAATCGATTGTACTAATCGATGAGCTCATGGATCATCAAGATTTTTTTGATTCCTTGAGTTCCAAGCAATTGTCTCGAGTATGTAGGATTGAATTTGTTGTTCCTGAAATTTTTCTCAGTTGACAGTGTTAGATTTATTTCAGATTGTATGCTTGTCAATAACATCAAAAACGAACATATGTCTAACAATCTCCCCCTTTTTGATTTAAGTGACAAACATGCAATTTTAACTTGAGAGAAAAATTCAAAGGAATTATAAGTAACAGTTTTAGTAGAGCTCCCCCTAAGTTCAATATTCATAGTGAGTAAAGATAAGGATTAGAGCATAAAACTGATAAAATAAAGCAATAAAGCAATTACAGTTAGCACAAGTTATAATTTCTCTCCCCCTTTGTCAATTAAGGCAAAAAGTGGTGAAAGAGAAATGTTTGCTCCCTCTGAGGTTGTAGCAAACCTGAATACTGCTTTACAAAGAATCTAGAAAAGATTAGTAATAAAAAGCAGTAATGCCAGTAATATTATAACTTAGTTGAAAACAATTTTTGGATTAGTGTACCAAATATAAACAGATTATGGCGCGCACTAGACAATATGAAAATGAAATGCAGCAGTTGAAATGATTAACAAGCTCAAGGTTCATTAATCAAAAAGAGTTACATTCATCATGATCATTACAAAACGAAAGCAAAAACAAAACAAAAAAAAGCTAAGAAGCCTAAGGTCCTAAACGCCTAGAGATGCTGGTCCTCATTATTAGCAGGGGATGAGGCTGAGACCGCTGTATTAACCTCAGCAGGTGTCTCCTCACCATGAGTTGCAGCAACCTCTACTTGTGTTGGAGCAGGTTCTTCAGCCGCCTGTCTTCCTATTTCAACAACATCGCTGAAGGACAACTTAATGCCCAAATGTTCCTGAATAGCTGCCACGTCTTGCGCCATCTGATTCTGATCCGCTTGAAGCTTCTGAATAGCAGCTTCAATCCTTTCATGAGATGCCTCCATCTTAGCGTTGTGAACTGCTTGTGCTGCCATAAATTCAAGAAGTTTGGTGAGCACCTCCGATTCTGCTGAAACATTCTCCGCAGCTGGTTGTTCAACACCTTGCTGGGTTTGTTCAGTAGTGGTCTGAGGTCGCTTCCAAACTCCATTGACTTTTCGCAGCTGCATTTGGTTCACGATGGATTCACCAAATGTTAGGACAGTCTTCGAAACTTCTTCACCCTTCAGAGATACCTTGAAGTGGGTGAGAATCTTCGTGACGAGCTGTGGATACGGAAGTACCAACTTCCCTTGAGCAGCCTCTAGCATGTGCCTGAGAACAATCCATGCCCAGCTCATCTTGAGCTCTTTGCATAGACCCCACAGTAGCACGATATCCAGCCGTTGCACAACTGCGTGATTTCCGGAACGTGGAACCAGCATCCGGGTAAGGGCGTACATCAGCATCCGTTGCTGAACCTTCATCTGGCCTATAGGGAGTGAAACAGATTCCACGAACCCTTCGACCATAAGATCCTGCACAGCTGCTTGCCTATCCAGATACTCTTCCCATCCGTCGTCATCAGCGTCTGCTTCGGTGCTGCCATCCACTGAGTTTCCAAAGTAGGGAAGTCCTGACAGAGTAGAGAACTCTTCGAAAGACATCGAAATCTTCTTCCCTTTGACTGTTGCTTTGAAGCCGGTGTCGGTCATCTTGAAATTAGAGTAGAATATCCGAATAAGATTCGGATACGTATCGAGCGAGCAGGATAAGAAGTCTTCTAAACCATGAAACCGGAGATGGTTTTGAAACGAAAAACCATTACTGTCGAAGTAGCTGAAGTCCAAGACGCGATCTTCGTGTATTTTCCGATTGACAAAAGCTTGCGGAAGTTTGAATTCATCAGCTTGATTAGGTGGAGGAGCAGTTGATTTCTTTGGAGTAGTCTTTTTCTGTGGAGTATTCTTTTTCTTTTTCCTTTGCGATATTTCCTTCATTGCGTCAGCGAGCAATTTTTCAGTCGGAGCTTCCTTTCTCTTTTTGGGTTTACCTTGATCAGGGGCAATACCTTTACCCTTATCTTGAGATGCAATCTTGTGTGTAGGTATTGGTACCCGTTTTGGAAGAGTGGGTGGTGGAGACGGAGTCCTCCCACTAGATGAAGAAGATGAAGGTGAAAGAGAAGGGGTTCGGGGTTGAGTTTGCTTAACACGAGCCATTTGTGAAAGAAGGATCGTGACAAGATGAAGATTTGAAGGAAAAAAAAGTGTTTGGGAGTTGAAAACAGAGAATTTTTGAGAAATATTGCAGAAAACTGAAGTTGCAATCGATTAGGGAAAGTGATTGGAAATGGGTGAAAATCGATTGTCACTGTTCCTTTTATAGAGAAAAAATAATCCAGAAATCGATTCCTCCAATCGATTTGATGACCGTTACTGGGGAAGATCAACCAACAGAGTCGTTAGATCCTGCAACGGCTAGTAAAAACTGCAACGGTAACTAAGCCAATCGGTTACTCAAATCGATTCATGAAGTTACTCAATCGATTACCCAAATCGATTTCGTATCAACTTAACAGTTTTCATATCAGTTCAACTCAGAATCCACTTCAACAACTAACTCAGAATCGATGTCCCCAATCGATTCTTTTAAAAAATCAACTAGCTCAATCGATTTCCCAAATCGATTTCGAGTAATTTCAGAAGAACTTTCATCTCAATTCAGAAGATACCTGCCTTAGCATCGATTTACCAAATCGATTCTTTTAAAGAAATAAAAACCACCTATAAATCAATCGATTTCCCAAATCGATTTCGTGTTCACAGTTTTGATAAAAATAGACATATTATGGGTCACATCGATTAGGGCAATCGATTGTGTAACACATTTTCATGTGTAATCACAGGACAATCGATTTAGCCAATCGATTTGACACATAAATCAGATCTGACTAGGATCAATTATGCCTAATTTCATCCTAATGTGACAGAAGCTTTCCTTTGGCAATGCTTTGGTGAATATGTCTGCTAGCTGTTCAGTTGTGTTGACGTATTCCAACTTTATATTCCCACACTGAAACTGATCTCGAATGAAGTGATGCCGAATCTCGATATGCTTGGTCCTGGAATGCATAAATGGGTTCTTAGTGATACTGATCGCACTTGTGTTGTCGCACAAGATAGGAACAGTTCCCAAGTCCACACCAAAGTCTAACAAATGCTGTTTCATCCACATGATCTGAGCACAGCAACTTCCAGCTGCAATGTACTCAGCTTCTGCTGTTGACAAAGCGATACTGGTTTGCTTCTTGCTGAACCACGATACAAGTGAATTACCCAGCAAATGACAAGTACCAGAGGTACTCTTCCTATCCAGTTTGCACCCTGCAAAATCTGAATCCGAATACCCAACCATAGAACAAGTTGATCCCTTAGGATACCATAATCCAAGGCTCCTAGTTCCAACTAAATACCTGAAAATCCTCTTAACTGCACTAAGGTGAGACTCTTTAGGATTTGATTGATACCTCGCACACAAACAAACACTGAACATGATGTCAGGCCTACTTGCTGTGAGATAGAGCAATGATCCTATCATGCCTTTATACCTTGTAACATCCACTGGTTTACCCAACTCATCTCTATCTAAAAGGTTTCCTTGGCTCATTGGAGTATCAATGGGCTTGAAGCTATCAAAGGAAAATTTCTTTATCAAGTCATTACAATATTTTGTTTGACTAATGAAGATACCTTGCTTGCTTTGGTTAATTTGAAATCCCAAAAAGTATGACAGTTCACCCATCATTGACATTTCAAATTGACCTTTCATTAGATTTTCAAATTTTTTGCATAGCTTATCATTTGTAGATCCAAATATTATGTCATCAACATAAACTTGGACCAGCAAGATATCTTTATCAGTAGTTTGTATGAAAAGAGTCTTGTCCACATTTCCTCTTAAAAAATTTTGTGAAATGAGAAAGTTGCTAAGTTTCTCATACCAAGCTCTAGGGGCTTGTTTCAATCCATAGAGAGCTTTTGTTAACTTGTAGACATGATTTGGAAATTCGGTATTTTCAAAACCAGGTGTTTGGCTAACAAAAACTTCCTCTTGGATCTCACCATTGAGAAAGGCACTTTTCACATCCATTTGATAAAGCTTAAAGTCCATTATACAAGCATAAGCAAGGAGGATTCTAATGGCTTCTAGTCTTGCTACAGGGGCATAGGTTTCATCAAAATCTATTCCCTCCTCTTGGTTGTAACCCTTGGCCACTAACCTAGCTTTATTTCTAGTTATAACACCATTCTCATCTAGCTTGTTCCTAAACACCCACCTAGTTCCTATGATATGCTGGTTTTCTGGTTTAGGTACTAGCTGCCACACTTTGTTCCTCTCAAACTGGTTTAACTCCTCTTGCATGGCTACTATCCAGTCAGGGTCCAAAGAGCTTCTTTAATGTTTTTGGGTTCTACTTGGGAAACAAAGGCTGTAAGGTTGCAAAACTCTCTAAGGGATTTTCTGGTTGAAACACCTTTTGAAATCTCTCCAATAATATTGTCTATGGGATGGTTCTTGGCAAACTTCCACTCTTTGGGTAGATCATCTTCCCTAATTGGTTCTACGCAGTCAGGATTGGTTGGAGGTTCAGGTTCACTGGTTTCTACAGGTTCAGAATCAACAATATCGTCCAATGAGTTACCAACTATAGTAAGAGTGTTGTTCAAGTTTTCATCAAATTTGACATGGACAGACTCCTCTATAGTTTTGGTTCTTTTATTGTAGATTCTATAGGCCTTACTAACCTGGGAATACCCCAAAAAGATGCCCTCATCTGCTTTAGGATCAAATTTACCTAGATGTCCCTTGCCATTGTTTAACACAAAGCACTTACACCCAAAAATCCTAAAGTAGGAGATGTTAGGCTTTCTCCCTTTGTATAACTCATAAGGAGTTTTCTTAAGAAAGGGCCTAATCAACACTCTATTGATAACATGTGTGGCAGTGTTAATCGCATCAGCCCAGAAATACTTGGGAGTATTTGAGTCTTTCAGCATGGTCCTAGCCAACTCTTCTAAAGACCTATTCTTTCTCTCCACTACACCATTCTGCTGAGGTGTCCTAGGGGCTGAAAACAAGTGATGTATGCCATTCTCTTCACAGTAAGTATCAAAAGAATCATTTTGGAATTCACCTCCATGATCACTCTTGATGGATATAATTTTCTGACTTATTTCATTTTGAACTAATTTTGCAAACTTTTTAAAAACAGAAAAAGTGTCACTTTTATGAGTCAGAAAATACGTCCATGTGAAACGAGAATAATCATCGATCAACACAAATCCATACAAGTTACCACCAAAACTTCTAATCTGAGATGGTCCAAACAAATCCATGTGGATAAGTTGTAAAACCCTATTGGTTTTGACCATATCTATAGGGGGAAAAGAAGACTTAACAAGCTTGCTTTGCTCACAGGAGTCACACAGCCTATCTTTAGAAAACTTTCTATTGGGAAGGCCTATGACTAACTGCTTGCTAACAAGTCTATTCAAATGATCAATATGAATGTGTGCAATGCGTTTATGCCATAACCATGTTTCATCAGTATTTGATAATAAGCAACAGGCAGAATTAACAGGCATATCAGTTAAATCCAACATGTAGATATTATTAACTCTATTACCTACTAATTTCATGCTTTTATCATGCTTGTTTTCAATTGTGCAAGAGAGTGGTGAAAAGCTTACTTGAAAGCCATTGTCACACAGCTGACTTATACTTAGAAGGTTATGTTTCAGCCCTTCCACATATAAGACATTTTTAATTATGGCAGTTGATCTGCTGCCAATGTTACCTTCACCGCATATCTTGCCCTTGTTGTTATCGCCGTACTTTACGAAACCACCTTCTTTCAGATTAAGGGACACAAACATTGATTTGTCCCCTGTCATATGCTTTGAGCATCCACTATCAAGATACCATTGGTGTTTTGTGGATCTCAAGCATACCTGCAATAGGATTAGAATTTACATTTAGGTCCCCAATACAAATTGGGTCCTAGGGGGTTAATTTCAACATCTTGTGTCTTAATTTTCCAAATCTGTTTACATCCTCTATTGGCAAGTCTTTTAAATTTGCAGTTGTAAACAAAATGTCCTTTTCTACAACAGAAATGACAAGTGACAGCAGAGGATGCAAACTGTTTCGGTTTGACAAAGACATTATGCAAATGACTAGACTTAGCACATTTTTGGTGATGTTTAACATTTTCATAACCTATGCCATGTTTAGTCATATTCCGATTTGCATGCTTTTTGCTATTAAAACCAAGTCCAGATTTTATATTGACACTTCTCTGGTTGCTAAGAATATCATTCAGTTTATCCTTGCTACTAGAGAGTTTCAATAAATCAGACTTCAATAATGCAACTGAATTCTCAAGATCAATGCATTTGGCAGATTTATCATGTGAGTCCTTTTTCAGTTGTTCACATAAGTCCTCAATCTTTTTATAATCATTTTTCATTTGATCATGCAATTTACATTGTTGTTCAAGCATTTTCTTAGTGTTAACTAATTGCTTAACAGATTTAACATATTCAGCATGCAGTTCGTTAAATGCATCTTGCAGTTCATCAAAAGAAGGATTATATTGAGAGCTTACCTCACTTTCTGATTCAGAATCCGTTTTAGCCATAAGACACAGATTTGCTTCTTCCGTTTCAGAAGATGTGGATGAATCTTCGTTGTCATTCCACGCAATGTATGCTTTTCTGTTTTTCTGAGCTGGTTCCTTGCCTTTAGTTTTGGAATTTCTGTTCTTGTTCTGCAGCTTGTAACAATCAGCTTTTATATGACCAGGTTTGCCACATTCGTAGCATGTAACTGTTTTACTGTCATTGTTTTTCGAGCTGGATTGTTTTCTGAATTTACTGTCTTTCTTTTTCAGAAATTTCTTAAATCTTTTGACAAGTAGCCCCAGTTCAGGTTCTTCATCATCCTCACTGCTTGATTCATCTGAGCTGGTCTCATGTTCAGATTTGGACTGTTGTGTTTGGGCTTTCAACGACAATCCTTTACGTTTCCTGTCAATTTGCTCAGCTTCATTGAGTCGATGTAGTTCCATCTCATGCTCTCTCAGTTTTCCAAACAATGTAGCTATTGTCATGCTTCCTAGATCCTTGGATTCTGCAATGGCAGTGATTTTTGGCTGCCATTCTCTAGTCAAACATCTCATTATTTTACTAATTTGCTGATCATTATCAATCTCTTTGCCTAAGGCATTTAGGTTGTTGACTATGTGCGTGAATCGGGTCTGCATGTCGTTTACTGATTCTTCTTTCTTCATGCTAAACAATTCGTACTCGTGCATGAGAGTATTTATCCGAGCTCTCTTTACATCTGTGGTTCCTTCATGCGTTTGCTGAAGTGTATCCCACATTTGTTTTGCTGTTTTGCAATTTGAGACTCTGAAGAATTCATCATGACTTAAGGCTGCAGTTATAATGTTCTTTGCTTTGGCGTTGTACCCAACCTTCTTTTTGTCTTCATCAGTCCAGTCACTTTTTGGCTTTAGGATTGCTGATTCACCTGTACCTGCTATGGTTGGCACAAATGGTCCATTTTCTACAGCATCTAGAATATCAATACCACTAGCTTCAAGAAAAATTAACATGCGTTGTTTCCAATACATGTATGCGGCCCCGTTAAAAGCGGGAGGCCTAGCTAATGATGCACCCTCTCCTAGGAAATCAGAGGTCATGATTTTTGATGAGAGTTACTCTAACAAAAATTGGCTCTGATACCAATTGTTGGTACCAGTAACCTCTGTTAAATGAAAATTATGCGGAAGATTACCTATTTTTTGAGATATGCGCAGCAGTTTAACAAATCGTACATTTATTAGACACAGCATCAGAATAAGGTCCCAAAACTACAATACAAATGAATGCACAAAGTATATGGATCAAAGAATATATTGAGAGATGCACCAGTTACGTTTATTGTTCAAGAAATTGATTCACTTACAATCATGCTGGAAACAGTCTTTCATGTAATATCAAAATATGCAGAAAGATATTCAAGTACTCAATCAATATCAAACAAATACACACTGCAGAAATTAAAAGGAGATAAGGGTAAGAAAGATTGTACGCAGTGATTTATACTGGTTCAGCCGTTGTTGAACGACCTACATCCAGTCCCAAGATCAAATCCAATCTTGGCCTTTCCAATAGAATATCTCAGAATCCGTTTACAGATGTTCTAGCTCCTCGCCTATCAATCTAAAACGATTCTTTCTATTCTATTCTTATCTCCCTGAATCCCAGAGTTTATCTCCCATAAACTCTTCCAAGATTACAGTCAAGTTTCTTCTTGATGAGACCTCTCAATCACAGAAGATAACTACCAGTTAAGACTGGATTTCTCAATGTTATTTGTTTTAAGAATTTGTTTACAGATGTATCTAATCAGAAATTACACAGAAATTTCTTCAACAGTTTTCTTCTCTAAAGTTGTTTCTCCAGCAATCTTTCTCAGTTCTTGTGGATCATGAAAGATGAATCTTCATAACTGAAAAAGTAATGTTCAAAGTTATTTCACAGTGAGAAACAAAGATGTCAGAAAGTTATGTGTATGTTGTTGTGTATATTGAGAAGATACTGAAAAACAGTTTATATAGTTTCAGGAAAAACAACATATGCATCGATTTATCCAATCGATTCATTAAAGTCATAATGCTGGTTAATCGATTTCCTCAATCGATTTCGCGAGTCTTGTTTTTCTTGAATCTTGAAACTGTACAAACTAATCGATTTGCTCAATCGATTATTTTAAGTAGTTCTTCAAACTTTGATGACAGTATATGATTAAATCGATTTGCAGAATCGACTTGATGTGTTTTGTTCAAACAACGAGATCAAAACCATCGATGTGCTTAATCGATTTAGCCATTCAGTCATCTCTGTTTATAAAACTTTTATGTCAATCGATTGTGCCAATCGATTGTGGATCTTAAGTCTGAAGTACTTTTCATCAGTTGGGTTATTCAATCGATTTACCAAGTCGATTGATACCAACTTTTATTACACAGATGTATATAAACAGATTGTAGTAATCGATTGTGTATGTTCCAGGCCGAGTTATTTTGAGACTTGTTTTAGTGAATCGATTGGCCTAATCGATTTAGTAAACAGGTTTGGCTCTGGGACATTACCAATCGATTGTTTCAATCGGTGTAGACAAAAACACAATTAAAGAAGTGATTATTTCAATCGATTTGCCAAATCGATTGCCTGCAAAACGTGCTACTGACTTGCACATTTTAAATTCAGTAAGCATGTCAATCGATTTGTCCAATCGATTTAAACAATCAGTTTAGTCTTGGTGATTCACTCAATCGATGTGCCTAATCGATTTGTGGCAAACTGGCTCTCTGACTTGTACAATTTATTTTCCAATATGTGTACCAATCGATTTGGAGAATCGATTGATAGCCCGTTTGTTTTCTTTAAGGATGTACAAATCGATTGTGCTAATCGATTGGGTAACACCAAACTTTGTAAACTTATTCAACCCTGTTATAGAATCGATTGTACTAATCGATGTGCTCATGGATCTTCAAGCTTTTGTTGATTCCTTGAGTTCCAAGCAATTGTCTCGAGTATGTAGGATTGAATTTGTTGTTCCTGAAATTTTTCTCAGTTGACAATGTTAGATGTATTTCAAATTGGATGCTTGTCAATAACATCAAAAATGAACATATGTCTAACAATCTCCCCCTTTTTGATTTAAGTGACAAACATGCAATTTTAACTTGAGAAAAATAATTATGAGTAACAGTTTTAGTAGAGCTCCCCCTAAGTTCAATATTCATAGAGAGTAAAGATAATGATTAGGAGCAATAAAACTGATAAAATAAAGCACAAGTTATAATTTCTCTCCCCCTTTTGTCAGTTAAGGCAAAAAGTGGTGAAAGAGAAATGTTAGCTCCCCCTGAGCAAACCTGAATACTGCTCTACAAAGAATCTAGAAAAGATTAGTAATAACAAGCAGTAATGCCAGTAATATTTTAACTTAGTTGAAAACACTTTTGAAATAGTGTACAAAACAGATTATGGCGCGCACTAGACAATATGAAAATGAAATGCAGCATTTGAAATGATTAACAATCTCAAGGTTCATAAATCAAACAGAATTACATTCATCATGATCATTACAAAACGAAAGCAAAAAGAAACAAAGACAAACAAAACTAAGAAGCCTAAGGTCCTAAACGCCTAGAGATGCTGGTCCTCATTATTAGCAGGGGATGAGGCTGAGACCGCTGTATTAACCTCAGCAGGTGTCTCCTCACCATGAGTTGCAGCAATCTCTACTGTTGTTGGAGCAGGTTCTTCAGCCGCCTGTCTTCCTATTTCAACAACATCGCTGAAGGACAACTTAATGCCCAGATGTTCCTGAATAGCTGCCACGTCTTGCGCCATCTAATTTTGGTCTGCTTGAATCTTCTGAATAGCAGCTTCAATCCTTTCATGAGATGCCTCCATCTTAGCGTTGTGAACTGCTTGTGCTGCCATAAATTCAAGCAGTTTGGTGAGCACTTCCGATTCTGCTGAAACATTCTCCGCAGCTGGTTGTTCAACACCTTGCTGGGTTTGTTCAGTAGAAGTCTGAGGTCGCTTCCAAACTCCATTGGCTTTTCGCAGCTGCATTTGGTTCACGATGGATTCACCAAATGTTAGGACGGTCTTCGAGACTTCTTCACCCTTCAGAGATACCTTGAAGTGAGTGAGAATCTTCGTGACGAGCTGTGGATACGGAAGTACCAATTTCCCTTGAGCAGCTTCTAGCATGTGCCTGAGAACAATCCATGCCCAGCTCATCTTGAGCTCTTTACATAGACCCCACAGTAGCACAATATCCAGCCGTTGCACAACTGCGTGATTTCCGGAACGTGGAACCAGCATCCGGGTGAGGGCGTACATCAGCATCCGTTGCTGAACCTTCATCTGGCCTATAGGGAGTGAAACAGATTCCACGAACCCTTCGACCATAAGATCCTGCACAGCTGCTTGCCTATCCAGATACTCTTCCCATCCGTCGTCATCAGCGTCTGCTTCGGTGCTGCCATCCACTGAGTTTCCAAAGTAGGGAAGTCCTGACAGAGTAGAGAACTCGTCGAAAGACATCGAAATCTTCTTCCCTTTGACTGTTGCTTTGAAGCCGGTGTCGGTCATCTTGAAGTTTGAGTAGAATATCCGTATAAGATTCGGATATGTATCAAGCGAACATGATAAGAAGTCTTCTAAACCATGAAACCGGAGATGGTTTTGAAATGAAAAACCATTACTGTCGAAGTAGCTGAAGTCCAAGATGCGTGCTTCGTGTATTTTACGATTTACAAAAGCTTGCGGAAGTTTGAATTCATCAGCTTGATTTGGTGGAGGAGCAGTTGATTTCTTTGGAGTAGTCTTTTTCTGTGGAGTATTCTTTTTCTTTTTCCTTTGTGATATTTCCTTCATTGCGTCAGCTAGCAATTTTTCAGTCGGAGCTTCCTTTCTCTTTTTGGGTTTACCTTGATCAGGGGCAATACCTTTACCCTTATCTTGAGAAGCAATCTTGTGTGTAGGTATTGGTACCCGTTTTGGAAGAGTGGGTGGTGGAGACGGAGTCCTCCCACTAGATGAAGAAGATGAAGGTGAAAGAGAAGGAGTTCGGGGTTGAGTTTGCTTAACACGAGCCATTAACAAAAATTGTGACACGATGAAGATTTGAAGGAAAGAAAAGTGTTTGGGAGTTGAAAAACAGAAACTTTTTGAGAAATATTGCAGAAAATTGAAGTTGCAATCGATTAGGAAGATTGGAAAAGGATGGAAAATCGATTGTCACTGTTCCTTTTATAGAAAAAAAACCAGAAATCGATTTCTCAAATCGATTTGATGACCGTTACTGGGGAAGATCAACCAACAGAGCCGTTAGATCCTGCAACGGCTAGTAAAAACTGCAACGGTAACTATGCCAATCGATTACCCAAATCGATTCATGAAGTTACGCAATCGATTACCCAAATCGATTTCGTATCAACTTAATAGTTCTCACATCAGTTTAACTCAGAATACACTTCAACAACTAACTCAGAGTCGATGTCCCCAATCGATTCTTTTAAAGAAATCAACAGACTCAATCGATTTCCCAAATCGATTTCGAGCGATTTCAGAAGACTTTCATCTCAGTTCAGAAAATACCTGCCTCAGCATCGATTTACCAAATCGATTCTTTTAAAGAAATAAAAACCACATATAAATCAATCGATTTCCCAAATCGATTTCGTGTTCACAGTTTTGATAAAAAAAGGACATATTATGGGTCACATCGATTAGGTCAATCGATTGTGTAACACATTTTCATGTGTAATCACAGGACAATCGATTTCGCAAATCGATTTGACACATAATTCAGATCTGACTAGGATCAATTATGCCTAATTTTATCCTAATGTGACAGAAACTTTCCTTTGGCAATGCTTTGGTGAAGATGTCTGCTAGCTGTTCAGTTGTGTTGACGTATTCCACCTTGATATTCCCACACTGAAACTGATCTCGAATGAAGTGATGCCGAATCTCGATATGCTTGGTCCTGGAATGCATAACTGGGTTCTTAGTGATGCTGATCGCACTTGTGTTGTCGCACAAGATAGGAACAGTTCCTAAGTCCACACCAAAGTCTAACAAATGCTGTTTCATCCACATGATCTGAGCACAGCAACTTCCAGCTGCAATGTACTCAGCTTCTGCTGTTGACAAAGCGATACTGGTTTGCTTCTTGCTGAACCAAGATACAAGTGAATTACCCAGCAAATGACAAGTACCTGAGGTACTCTTCTAAAGACCTATTCTTTCTCTCCACTACACCATTCTGCTGAGGTGTCCTAGGGGCTGAAAACATGTGATGTATGCCATTCTCTTCACAGAAAGTATCAAAAGAATCATTTTGGAATTCACCTCCATGATCACTCTTGATGGATATAATTTTCTGACTTGTTTCATTTTGAACTAATTTCGCGAACTTTTTAAAGACAGAAAAAGTGTCACTTTTATGAGTCAGAAAATATGTCCATGTGAACCGAGAATAATCATCGATCAACACAAATCCATACAAGTTACCACCAAAACTTCTAATCTGAGATGGTCCAAACAAATCCATGTGGATAAGTTGTAAAACCCTATTGGTTTTGACCATATCTATAGGGGGAAAAGAAGACTTAACAAGCTTGCTTTGCTCACAGGAGTCACACAGCCTATCTTTAGAAAACTTTCTATTGGGAAGGCCTATGACTAACTGCTTGCTAACAAGTCTATTTAGATGATCAATATGAATGTGTGCAATGCGTTTATGCCATAACCATGTTTCATCAGCATTTGATAATAAGCAACAGGCAGAATTAACAGGCATATCAGTTAAATCTAACATGTATATATTATTAACTCTATTACCTACTAATTTCATGCTTTTGTCATGCTTGTTTTCAATTATGCAAGAGAGTGGTGAAAAGCTTACTTGAAAACCATTGTCACACAGCTGACTTATACTTAGAAGGTTATGTTTCAGCCCTTCCACATATAAGACATTTTTAATTATGGCAGTTGATTTGCTGCCAATGTTACCTTCACCGCATATCTTGCCCTTGTTGTTATCGCCGTACTTTACGAAACCACCTTCTTTCAGATTAAGGGACACAAACATTGATTTGTCCCCTGTCATATGCTTTGAGCATCCACTATCAAGATACCATTGGTGTTTTGTGGATCTCAAGCATACCTGCAATAGGATTAGAATTTGCATTCGGGTCCCCAATACAAATTGGGTCCTGGGGGGTTAATTTTAACATCTTGTGTCTTCATTTTCCAAATCTGTTTACATCCTCTATTGGCAAGTCTTTTAAATTTGCAATTGTAAACAAAATGTCCTTTTCTACAACAGAAATGACAAGTGACAGCAGAGGATGCAAACTGTTTCGGTTTGACAAAGACATTATGCAAATGACTAGACTTAGCATATTTTTGGTTATTTTTAACATTTTCATAACCTATGCCACGTTTAGTCATATTCCGATTTGCATGCTTTTTGCTATTAAAACCAAGTCCAGATTTTATATTGACACTTCTCTGGTTGCTAAGAATATCATTTAGTTTATCCTTGCTACTAGAGAGTTTCAATAAATCAGACTTCAATAATGCAACAGAATTCTCAAGATCAATGCATTTGGCAGATTTATCATGTGAGTCCTTTTTCAGTTGTTCACATAAGTCCTCAATCTTTTTATAGTCATTTTTCATTTGATCATGCAATTTACATTGTTGTTCAAGCGTTTTCTTAGTGTTTACTAATTGCTTAACAGATTTAACATATTCAGCATGTAGTTCATTAAATGCATCTTGCAGTTCATCAAAAGAAGGATTATATTGAGAGCTTACCTCACTTTCTGATTCAGAATCTGTTTTAGCCATAAGACACAGATTCGCTTCTTCCGTTTCAGAAGATGTGGACGAATCTTCGTTGTCATTCCACGCAATGTATGCTTTTCTGTTTTTCTGAGCTGGTTCCTTGCCTTTAGGTTTGGAATTTTTGTTCTTGTTCTGCAGCTTGTAACAATCAGCTTTTATATGACCAGGTTTGCCACATTCGTAGCATGTAACTGTTTTACTGTCATTGTTTTTCGAGCTGGATTGCTTTCTGAATTTACTGTCTTTCTTTTTCAGAAATTTCTTAAATCTTTTGACAAGTAGTCCCAGTTCAGGTTCTTCATCATCCTCACTGCTTGATTCATCTGAGCTGGTCTCATGTTCAGATTTGGACTGTTGTGTTTGGGCTTTCAACGACAATCCTTTACGTTTCCTGTCAATTTGCTCAGCTTCATTGAGTCGATGTAGTTCCATCTCATGCTCTCTCAGTTTTCCAAACAATGTAGCTATTGTCATGCTTCCTAGATCCTTGGATTCTGCAATGGCAGTGATTTTTGGCTGCCATTCTCTAGTCAAACATCTCATTATTTTACTAATTTGCTGATCATTATCAATTTCTTTGCCTAAGGCATTTAGGTTGTTGACTATGTGCGTGAATCGGGTCTGCATGTCGTTTACTGATTCTTCTTTCTTCATGCTAAACAATTCGTACTCGTGCATGAGAGTATTTATCCGAGCTCTCTTTACATCTGTGGTTCCTTCATGCGTTTGCTGAAGTGTATCCCACATTTGTTTTGCTGTTTTGCAATTTGAGACTCTGAAGAATTCATCATGACTCAAGGCTGCAGTTATAATGTTCTTGGCTTTGGCGTTGTACCCAACCTTCTTTTTGTCTTCATCAGTCCAATCACTTTTTGGCTTTACGATTGCTGATTCACATGTACCTGCTATGGTTGGCACAAATGGTCCATTTTCTACAGCATCTAGAATATCAATACCACTTGCTTCAAGAAAAATTAACATGCGTTGTTTCCAATACATGTATGCGGCCCCGTTAAAAGCGGGAGGCCTAGCTAATGATGCACCCTCTCCTAGGAAATCAGAGGTCATGATTTTTGATGAGAGTTACTCTAACAAAAATTGGCTCTGATACCAATTGTTGGTACCAGTAACCTCTGTTAAATGAAAATTATGCGGAAGATTACCTATTTTTAGAGATATGCGCAGCAGTTTAACAAATCGTACATTTATTAAACACAGCATCAATTAAGGTCCCAAAACTACAATACTAATGAATGCACAAAGTATATGGATCAAAGAATATATTGAGAGATGCACCAGTTACATTTATTATTCAAGATATTGATTCACTTACAATCATGCTAGAAACAATCTTTCATATAATGTCAAAATATGCAGAAAGATATTTAAGCACTAAATCAATATCAAACAAATACACAATGTAGAAATTAAAAAGAGATAAGGGTAAGAAAGATTTTACGCAGTGATTTATACTGGTTCAGCCGTTGTTGAACGACCTACGTCCAGTCCCAAGATCAATTCCAATCTTGGCCTTTCCACTAGAATGTCTCAGAATGCGTTTACAGATGTTCTAGCTCCTCGCCGATCAATCTAAAACGATTCTTTCTATTCTATTCTTATCTCCCTGAATCCCAGAGTTTATCTCCCATAAACTCTTCCAAGATTACAGTCAAGTTTCTTCTTGATGAGACCTCTCAATCACAGAAGATAACCACCAGTTAAGACTGGATTTCTCAATGTTATTTGTTTTAAGAATTTGTTTACAGATGTATCTAAACAGAAATTACACAGAAATTTCTTCAGTAGTCTTCTTCTCTAAAGTTATTTCTCCAGCAATCTTTCTCAGTTCTTGTTGATCATGAAAGATGAATCTTCATGACTGAAAAAGTAATGTTCAAAGTTATTTCACAGTGAGAAACAAAGATATCAGAAGTTTATGTGTATATTGTTGTTGTATCTGTGTTGTTGCTATTTTGTATGTATGTGTGTATCTTTTAAAGAAGAGAATGTAAAACAGTTTATATAGTTTCAGGAAAAACAACATATGAATCGATTTACCCCATCGATTCATTAAAGTCATAAGGCTGGCTAATCGATTTCCTCAATCGATTATTTTAAGTAGTTCTTCAGACTTTGATGACAGTATATAATTAAATCGATTTGCAGAATCGACTTGATGTGTTTTGTTCAAACAACGAGATCAAAACCATCGATGTGCTTAATCGATTTAACCATTGAGTCATCTCTATTTCTAAAACTTTTTGTGTCAATCGATTGTGCCAATCGATTGTGGACTTTAAGTCTGAAGCACTCTTCATCAGTTGGTTTATTCAATCGATTTACCAAGTCGATTGATACCAACATTTATAACACAGATGTATATAAGCAGATTGTAGTAATCGATTGTGTATGTTCCAGACCTAAGTTATTTTGAAACTTGTTTTAGTGAATCGACTGGCCTAATCGATTTAGTAAACAGGTTTGGCTCTGGGACATTAACAATCGATTGTGTCAATCGATGTAGACAATACAAAATTAAAGATGTGATTCGTTCAATCGATTTGCCAAATCGATTGCCTGCAAAACATGCTACTGACTTGCACATTTTAATTTCAGTAAGTATGTCAATCAATTTGTCTAATCGATGTAAACAATCAGTTCAGTCTTGGTGATTTACTCAATCGATTGGCCTAATCGATTTGTGGCAAACTAGCTCTCTGACTTGCACGATTTATTTTCTAATAGGTGTACCAATCGATTTGGAGAATCGATTGATAGCCCGTTTGATTTCTTCAAGGATGTACAAATCGATTGTGCTAATCGATTGGGTAACACCAAACTTTATAAAACTATTCAACCCTGTTATAGAATCAATTGTACTAATCGATGTGCTCATGGATCATCAAGATTTTGTTGATTCCTTGAGTTCCAAGCAATTGTCTCGAGTATGTAGGATTGAATTTGTTGTTCCTGAAATTTTTCTCAGTTGACAGTGTTAGATTTATTTCAGATTGTATGCTTGTCAATAACATCAAAAACGAACATATGTCTAACAAAAGGGAGTTGGGTTGAATTCTTATAGTTGATAGAATTCACATATAAAAATAGTTTTCACTACAATATTGTGACACCTTAAACTCCAAATCACGATATAAGAAAAAGTACATTAGTTTTAAACAAAATTACTGTGATTACAAAATAAATTATACAAATTTATTTTTAAAGATAGGCACTCGACACCACATTCTACACTTTCACAAAACACTTGCATAAAATACTAATTTAAAAATCTCTTAAAAACAACCCATAATCAAGATTTATTATTTAAATATTTATGGACATCAAATCATTCACAAAATTTAGAGATTATTGACTTTCCACTTCAAAATTCATAAATTATACAATAATACTCACATCCAATAATTTTAAAAAATAAAATGTAATTTCAGTTCAAAACTTGATAAAATACACCAAATAACTTTTCCACCAATTATTACCTATTAGAGCACGGGTCATCAACTAAAAACTTGAAATCACTACATTTTCGCACATCCACATATATAAACAACAAAGAGATGAGTTTGAAAATCATGTTGATAATATAATGTAAGTAAAAAAAAACACAAAAAATCATAATAGAAGTATATCGTAAACATCATGGTATATCAAAACTTTCAAGAGAATAATATTAGTTCATATTGTCAAAATCATTATAGGAAAATCAATAGATTTGGATCAACAAATGAAAAAACATGTGAAATTTTTTCAAATATCATGCAAAGTGAATTTGAAATGAGCATGATGAGAGAATTGAGATTTTTTTCTTGGTTTGCAACCAAGAAACATGAAAATAGAATTTTTATCTATGAATCACAGATCGTCTCAAAAAATACAAAATGAATGAAGCCAAATTAATAGTAACTCCCATGCATTCATCTTCAAACTTGGAGAAAAATGAAAAAGAAAAAACCATTTTTGGAAAAATATATAGAGGAATGATTAGTTCTTTATTATATTTGACTACAAGTAGACTAGATATTGTATTTGTAGTTGTCTTATGTGTAAGATATCAATCTTCACCTAAAGAATCACACTTAACTGTAGTAAAAACAATTTTTTAGATATCTTAATGGTACTACTGATCATGGCCTTTGGTATAGCATAGGATTACATTTTGATATTGTAGCTTATTGTAATGTTGATTATATTGGGGATGAAATTAAAATAAAAAGTACAAGCGGTGTATGCCAATTTCTTGGAGAAGCCCTTATAAGTTGGTCGTGCAGAAAAAATAACAAAATTGCCATGTCAAGAACTGAAGCTAAATATGTCTCGACCGCAAATTATTTCTCTTTAGTTTTATGGATTAAAAATCAAATTGAATACTTTTATATTATTTATTCAAATGTTCTCATTTATTGTGATAATACAAGTGCAATATGTAATTCCCCGAATTTTGAATCCAAAACATTACTTAGAATACTTATTGGTTAGAAAAATTTACGATAATTTTTTTTAAAGTAAGAATACCTAACATTTATTCATTTAAATAATTTGTAACAACCATATTTATTTAATATTATTAAGAAAATGTTTATTCAAAGCTAAAACAAAGTAAAACCAATCATTCCGAATGAAAGAGAACCCACTTCCGTATTTCTAGAACTCTAGTGCATTTTAAAAGTTAACAAAAGATTCATCTTATTCACATATCACATATCACAAATATCATATATTACACATCCTTATCACGAGAATCATACATTCATAGACAAATAATCATAAAAATTATAACTTTCACCACAAACAAATAAAAATTGGAACTTGATTTCATATAAAAAATAAAAATTAAAACTTTAACATATATAACAAGAAAGTTCAAACAACAACTCACATACATCATCAAAGTTAAAACTATATCACATATAACATAAAAATTCAAATTTTATTTCATATTCATTAAAAAATTTAAAATTTTATCATATATAACATAAAAATTCAAAATTTATTTCATATTCATCTTAAATATTAAAACTTTATCACATATTACAAAGAAATTCATATTTTACTTTATAATCATCATAAAAATTCATACTTTACTTCTTAAAAAGCATATATCACATGTTGAACTCAACATAAAGGATTGGTGTTTTATTATTTTAATCAATTAATCTACATATATTCCTTTTAAAATGCAAGCAAACATAAATATAAATTTCATGTCATCCAACCAATAGTCTAACTATAATTTGTGTGAGGGAAAAACCCTTACCTTGACTGATTTTCTTCCTAGCACGAAGCTCTAAACTTTTGATGTGCGAAAAGAGGTTGTGTGAAGGTGATGGTGGCTAGGGTTTTCATATTCCTTTCTGTTTACAAAACCTTGTGTGTAAAGGGTCTGTGAGTTAGGTTTTTTAGTTTTAGTTTTTTTGCTTATTTTTACTGAGCAAGGAAAAGTTCTGGATTTTAGGTAAAAAATTAAAGTGGAGATTGTTGGATAGATAGTGTTGGGCCTGAATGAAGATAAGGAGGGAAAAAATATCTTTTTTTTTTGTTAACCTTGTTCACACACACAAAAAAAAAAAAGATCCACAAACTACTAGCCTTAGTTTCTACTCATTCATATGGATTGGGTCATACCAAACGAGAAACCCTTATCCTCAATTCTTCTTACACTAAGGATAAAAAAAAAAAATCCATCTACATAATATATATATATATATATATGTATAAATATTTATCCATTGATTAAATAATTCTTACTAACAACTTTATCAAGTACAATGAGTCAAATAAGACAAATAATTATCACTCATAAATTAATATTAAAAGAAATATATTGAAATATTCAACATTAGGGACCATACTAATAAGAAATATGTTAAATTAATTTTTATAGATAATGAAATTCAACTTACTGACATTTTTACAAAACCCCTAATAAAATATTGTTTTGATTTTATTAAAGAAAAACTAAAAGTCATAAAAATTCCAAATAATTGTTTAGGCAAAATCTGACAAGAACATTCAAGTTGATAAATAGAATGGTCTTCGTTGGGTCAAACTTTATCTTACTCTCCAGATAAAGTTATTTTTTTCTATTATCATCCAAACTTTTTAAATATTTGATTTTGATTTTTAAAATCCAAAACCCATGATAAAATCCCATGGCTTTATCCTCTTCTGTAGCAAAAACAAACGACTACATTGTATGCATAGGGTATAATCATTAACTATTTTCATCTCCCTCTCATACTCTTCCTTTAACTTCTCTTATCAAATTTTCTGTATTCTTTCTTCATTTAAACTTTCATTCCCTAACAATCTATCTTCTTCATCATTCTTCTTTATCTTTCGAATTCATTCTCTCAAAAAATGGAAAGGACAAAACCCTCAAGAAAGAAAGCCACAAAACAAAGACCTTCAACTCCATCACCACCATGGTCTCCATCTCTTCTTCATCAACCTACTCCACTTGAAGCATCATCATAAGAAAGAACATTATCTGATGAGCTTTCAATTTCACCTGACCCAACTCCACCACATGTAAACATGGATCCATTTACCACTACACTTCCACCACTCTTTCAATGAAATATTTAAACCCAAGCCATAGCTACACCTCACCTTTACCAAAAGCCAATGAAGGATAAATCTAAAAATCTAACACAAACAAAGAGGTCCCTGAGGATCATGGCTGGAATAGGAACATCAAGAAAAACAAAAAGTGTGGACACCACTGTGCACACTATCTCTCATGAAGAAATTATAGGTGCACAAACACGAGAAATGGGGGTTGGATTGCGTTTGTCTAATTTGGAAACTCTTTTATTAATTCTAATTATGATTCTGGTTTGGTGACTTAAATGTTTGGACTAATAAGAGGCAACAATAAATAGACACAGTGAAGGTAAAAATAACACACCTGATTTTATCCTAATTCACCATTAATTCAAAATTGGAATTACAACTACACCTGACCCTACAAGTCAATATTATCTAAACAACCCAAATCTATAGACTTTTTGAGGCAGACTACTCCTTTATCCAACAAGTGAAATCTTCTCTACACAATCTAAGATCCACAAATTGATAGAGGTAAACTAAACCCGCTATGAGCTGGGTTACAAGAGATTGGAATTGGTTTGTTTTTGCTTCTACTAAGTAAATTTGATATAATGATTTATAACACTACAACACTTAGAATATTTTAGTTTGAATAAGTCCTATTCTATAACTTAAAACCTCACACTCTAAACATTTAGAAAATATTGAGCTCTTGAGGTTTTTTGAATAACGTTGGTTTTCAAGATTTCTGAGTTTGTGAGTTTGTGTGTTCTACTTCAACCTTGAGTAATATTTATAGATAAAATTAGGGTTTTAATTTTGTCCCTCAAGAATTTTGAATCGTATATGTTTGTAGGTTGGCCAATAAGACATTCTCCAAGAATAACCTTGATTGATACAATTTGATAATATGATCCTTTGTGAATTAATTACTTCGAAATCTGGTATGGGAAAATCTTCTAGAACTTTTCTGATTGAATAATGTCCAATTTGATAATGATTGATACTTCGAAATTAGGGTTTAGGGATTGTTGGAATCAGATGATGTGATGCTAGAAAAATCATGGTCAGATTCATATGGAAAGCTACGTGATTGAGAATTAGTAACACGAGCAACTTCACCTTTGTTGCATTATCAGAGTCTGTGAAACTTCATAGTGTGCTCCGTATCAAAGGCAACACTTTGAACGAGTCACAATATTTATAGTCAACATAAAATATACTTTAGATGTAGACTCGAATAGTGACTTCAGACTTCAAAGGCATGCTAAAAAAATAATGTTCATTACAGGCATGTTAAAGTTATTGTTCATTAGAGGCATGCTACACTTACTGCTCAACAGTGGTATCCTACATTTATCGTTCATTAGAGGCATCATATAGATACTGTTCATTAATGGCATTCTACATTTATTGTTCATAAGTGGCATCCTACAATTACTATTCTTTAGTGGCATCCAACAATTACTATTCATAAGAGGCATGGAAAGCTCCAAAAACATGTTGAATCTTTAGAGGGACATTGAATATTTAGTGGAACACGAGTAGACTCATTGGAGGCATTCTAGTGAGAACTTACTTAACCTATCACACCAAACTCTAGGAGATTGTTTTAGACCATACAAAAATTTGTGAAGCTTTAAGACGTGATTAGGAAACCCTAGGTTTTTAAATTTTAATGGTTGTTTTACATATACTTTTTCATTAATGTAGTCATTTAAGAATGCACTTTTAACATCCATTTGATACATAATGATACTACTATAGGAAACAAAGGAGAGTAAGATACGTATTACCTCTAACCTGACCATTAGAGCAAATGTCTCAGTGTAATCAATACCTTCTTGCTGATTGTAACCTTGTGCAACCAATCTGGCCTTGTTTCTAACAACTTCTCCTTTTTCATTTGATTTATTCCTAAAAACCCACTTGGTTCCATTGGGTCTCTTATCCTTTAGTCTGGGTACTAGATCCCAAACATAATTTCTTTTAAATTCATTAAGCTCTTCTTGAATTGCGAGGATCCAACCATTACCCGACATTGCTTCATCAATAAAGGTAGGTTCATTTGAGGAGAGCAAACCAAACGTAGATGTATCTTTTAGTGATGATATGGTCTTTAGAGGATCATTTGCATTTCTAATAATCAAAGTCTCTAGACGAGATGACTTGTACTTCCATACAGTTTTAGGTTTTGTTAAGTTCCTCCATTTCTCTTGTATCCTCTAATTTGTTTGGTTCTTATGGTTTGTCTTTATTGCCTGATTTATTAATTTCTTTTGGTTCCAATAAACTGACAATATCTTTAACATCGTTTCACTTTTTAAGGTCAAATAGTTCGTCATTAAACTTTACATGTATTTACTTCTGCACAACGTGAGTCTCCCTACTGAACACTTTATCAGCTTTGGATCTTTCAAAGTATCGTAGGAAGGTGCACTTTTGTGAACGAGGGTCAAACTTGCCAAGGATATCTTTTGTATTTAAAACATAGCATACACAACCAAATTTATAAAAGTTAGAAATGTTGGGTTTTTTACCATTCTGCTGGGATGTTCTAGGGGATGATAAATCGTGTAATATACTACTTTCTTCACAAATTTGGTCAAAGAGTTTGTTCTCAAACTTGCCACTATGATTACTATGAATAGTTAATATAGAGATTTGTTTCTCATTTGCACTTGTTTGAAAAATGTAGTAAACACCTTATGAGACTCATCCTTGTGTTTAAGGAACTTAACCTATTCAATGAGGCAACTTTAACTGGACCAAAAATGTCAAAGTGCAGAAGCTCCAAAGGTCTTATTGTGGAAAAAAATATCCTTTGATGCAATAAAACTCTTAGTTTGTTTCCCTACTTGATAAGTCTCACAAAGGACTTTTGATTTGAACTTTAGATTTGGAAAGCCTCTAACAAGTTGGAATTTGTTTAATTTTGATATTAACCTCAAATTGGCATGTCCTGATCTCTTGTTCCAAATCAGTTGCTCATTGCTCACAAACACAAAGCATATGACCTTTTGTTCTCCTAAGTTTAAAAGGTTGGTTTTATAAAGGCTTCCTTGCCTCTGGCCAATAAATAGAATAAAACCATTATTTTGACTTATAACTCTACATGACTTTTGATTAAAGACTATGTCATAACCACTATCACTGAATTGACTTATGATAAGTAGGTCATGTTTTAGTCCTTTTACTAATAGTACATTGTTTATAGAAGTTAAGGAATTTTTACCAACTATGTCGGGTTCAATGATCTGGCCTTTATGCTTTCCTCCAAAAGTAAACGAGCCTCTGCTGATCAAGGTTAGGTCTTGGAACATAGACCTTTCTCCTGTCATATGTTATGAGCATCCACTGTCCAAGTACCATGACTAGTGTTTCTGCTTGGCTACTGGGAACATCTACAACATAGAGTCACCATTCTTAGAGAAAACAGTACATACATTATTGGAGGGGTAAACTTAGTTCAATTTCTATTTCTTGAAATCCTATTCTTCTTTTGCCATTTCGGCTAACACCATAAATCATAGAGGCAAGCTTACTTCTTTCTATACTATTAGCAATAAAATCTTGAAATGCTACTTTATATTTAGTACAATTACATGGCACATTTTCAATTTAGGTTGAACTATGATTACTTTTCAAACTTAAGTTCAATAATATTACTTTCTAAAGTGGCAATTTTATCATTCATATTTTTATTTATTTTCCTAGGAGTTTTCAGCTTTGGAATGATATTATCATTCTTGTTTAAGAAGTCATTTATAATTGTAATTCATTCATAACAAGTTAAATCAGAGAGTACCTTAATTTCTTCATCAACATATTCACTTTTAAAGTCAGAATCATAGTCACCATCAGCCATCAGAGCCATATTGGCTTGTTCTTCATCTTCAGAGGATTCATCAGAGGCATCCTATGTGGCCATTAGAACTTTCTTCTTAGACATGCCAAGGTTCACTGCATCCATATCAAATGATGCTTTTCTTATCATATTTTTCATCTTGTCCTCTACTATACTACTTGGAATCATTCTGAGAGATTGATTTCCTCTTGTTATGCTACATCCTCTGAATTCTTCTATATATGAAGGCAAGTTCCTCTTCCTTTGAATCTCCATTATGATCCTATGAATAATCCTTTGATTCAATTGTTGCTTGTAAAGCTTTCTTCTACTTGGACTTTAGCGCCAAAATATTCTGCTTTTTCATGGGCTCATTCTCTACAAGCTCAATCTCATGAAATATGAGGGAGCTGATTAATTCCTCAAATTTAAGAGTATTCAGTTCCTTTTCTTCCTGAGTGGCAATGATCTTAGGTCTCTACTTGTTGGGAAGACATTTTAGGATTATATTGACATGATCAACACTTGTATAGCTCTCTTCAAATACTCTTAACCCTAAGATCAATGTTTGAAATCTAGAAAACATAGTCTCAATGTTGTCATCTTCCTCAAACTAAAATAACTAAAACTCTCTGACTAGAAGATTTGCCTTTGCCTCTTGAACCTACTTGTTTCCTTCATAAGTTAGAATCATATTATCATAAATGCTTTTTGTTGTTTCCTTGTTGGTGCACTTGTCAAACTCCTTGAACTTGATTGCATTTATTATGAATGTTCTAGACTTATGATGCATCTTGTATATCTTCTTCTGATCAATATCCATATTCTTTTTTGGAATTTCAGTACCATCTTCTTTTGTTGGAGCAGTATAACCATCTTCCACCAAGTCCCAAAGTTTAGGATCTTTTGAAATAAAGAAACTACTCTAGTTGTCCTTCCAGTTGTATTTCCTTCAAAACATATTGATATTTCTTCAGTAGCTTCTACACTGAATCTAGACATGTTGAATCCTTGAATATTTCCTCAATCAATATAAAGTGCTCAACCTTGAGAGAGGGCTTTGATACCAGTTGAAGGTGCACAAACACGAGAATGTGAGTTAAATTGTGTTTGTCTAGTCTTGAAACTCTTTTCTTAATTCTAATTCTAGTTCTGGTTTGGTGACTTAAATGTTTGGACTAATCAGAGGCAACAATTAACAGGCAGAGCGAAGGTAAAAATAACACACTAGATTTTATCTTGGTTCACCACCAACTTAGTACATACGTTCAATCCCCTCACACAAAAGGATTTATCCAAAAATTCAAAATTGAATTACAACAACACCTGACACTACAGGTCAGACTTCTCAAAACAACCTAAACCTACAAAATTTTGAGGCAAACTACACCTTGACCCTACAAGTCAAGTCTTCTCTACACAATCTGAGATTCATAGATTGTTAGAGGCAACCTAACGCCACTATCGGACTAGATTACATGACATTGGAACTTCTTTGGTTTTGCTTCTACTAAGCATATTTTGATACAATGACTTTTCATACTACAATACTTAGAATATTTTACTTTGAACGGGTGATTTTCTAGAACTTAAATCCTTACACTCTAAACACTTATAAAATATTGATCTCTTGAGGTTTTATAAAAATATTTGGTTTTCAGAATTTCCAAGTTTGTGTGTTCTTCTTTAGCCTTGATTATCTATTTTTAGATAAAATTAGGGTTTCAATTTTGTTCCTCAAGAATGTTGAATCGTATCTGTTACATTTTTAGAATAACCGTTTGTGAATTATTTACTTCCAAATCTAGTATGGGCCAACCTTCTAGAACTTTTCTGACTTAATACTATTCAGATATGCATTGAAATTAATTCTTCATGAAACTTCCTTCATACGCTTGATTGGATTGAGGTGGGAAAAATTTGGGCTTAATATTGGATTTTCGGAGGTAAGAACAGTGTTAAGTGCAATTCAATATTTTTATCAATCTATTAGAGCTTTTGACCTTCCATTAGAGTCATTGACTTATCTCCATCAAAATCATTTACTTTTATTCTACATAGTCATTGACTTAATTGTTGGAATCAAATGTTGTCATGCTAGAATAAACATGGTCAGTGCCACTTCAAAGTGTATTGCGTATCAAAGACAACACTTTGGAACAAGTCACAATCTTTAGAGTCCACAAATATATTCTTTAGATGCAAACTCCAACAGTGGTTTCAAACTTTAGAGGCATGCTAAAAAATTACAGTTCATCAGAGGCATTCTAAAGTTATTGTTCATCAGAGACATGCTAAAGTTACTATTCATCTGGGGTATCCTACATTTACTATTCATCAGAGGCATATTAAAGTTATTGTTCATAAGAGGCATGGAAAGCTCCAAAATAATGTTGAATCTTTAATAGCTCAAAAATCTTCAAAGGCACACCGAATCTTGAAAGGCACCAAATTCTTCAGAGGCATACTGAGTTCTAAGAGGCACATGCATAGACTCATGAGAGACTTGCTAATCAAAAGCACATTTCTAACTTCAAAGACATGTGAAGAAACTCGCTATTAGAGGCATATGCACGTACTTTTCCATAACATGCATTTATTTGATTATGAGGATTTTGTTTATTGATTTGATTTCGTTTACTCTATCCTTTTCACTTCCTCTGGTGGTATTCTCTGATCACTTTCTCTATTGTTATCCTTTGATTTTCCTATTCTAATTTCTACATACTTAATGAAATCATTAGTGCAATAAATTGTTCTCACAAAATATATTTGTTAACATCAAAATACACAAGGAATTGTTTGAGAGAGCAACTAGGTTCCAACAGAAACATCTTCATTGGAACAAAATGTAACAATTCCAACTTCATCCACTCAAACCAAACTTTCTAAACTTACTCTTAAATCATCTGAACCTACACCAAAACTATTTGAAGCAATCCCTAAACCTTATGAACCTCAACCTTCTTTATTAACCACTCAAACTACGAAACAACTTGAGCCAAGAAAAAACCACCATTCAAAATTGAAAACCAACATCTAAAAAACCTCTCTAAAAATCTCACCATCAAACCATTATTAAAGAACACTTCAAATACTTCTTCCAAAATGCCAACCCGATCAACCACTAAACTTGACAAAGAAAAATCCAAAGAACTAGAGCGTTCTCCTCCCAAGTCAAAAGAACCAGAATGTTCTCCATCTAAAGCCAAGACCAAAAGGTCCTTACCTCCCAAAAAATATGCTCCCAAAAAACATTCCATTTCCAAACAACAAATCCCACCTATTTTTCATAATGAAAAGGAATAAATGTTAAATGGGCTGAAAGACTTGTTGGAGTTGGAAGAGTTTTCAACTTTGAAAATCTTAAAATTAAAAGTGTGTTCATTCAAAACTACGCTGACGCTCTTGGCTGGACCAAATTCCTCCAAATCAAAGAAAGCCACTTCACCAAAGTTGTTAGAGGCTTTTACTTCAAAGTTGAAGTTTTTAAAGACAAATATCTCATAGTCTAAAAAATAAAGACTAAACAAACCTGAGGTGTTGAGATAAGACTCACACAACAAATCCTTGCAAAATATTTGTGATCTCCCTACTGAAGGCTCAACCATTTTTGGAAAACAATGGTTCGATTCCTTGAATATTCAAGATGATGATGTTTTTAGTGAACTTTTGTTTCCTATCTCCAAAAATTATGTGTCTACTGATTTGAAACTACTCCAAAAAACAATCAACAACATTACTCAATACAACATACTAGCATATTATGGTAGTTATAAATTTGTTTCTAATAACGATGCAATGATCATCTATCATTTGATCCAAATGAATGAAACTAAATATCCCTGATATTATCATCCAAAACATGATTGCTTCAACACTAAGAGATTAAAAGAAACTAATTGTCCTTTATGGAATGATGCTCACAAATATCTTTAGGCACTTCAAAATGCCTTTGGATGATGTAGAACTTGTTTTGAAGATTTCCAAGTTCACCCCCAATAACAGTGGTCACATGAAAAATGAACCTATCTCTTCTAACAAATCACCTTTTCCTCTTCCAAATAATACTCCTAACCTTTTTCTAGAGTACTAAAAAGAAAAAGGTCTAAAAGAAATGTGGTGCCAAACAAAAATGCTAAAAAAATTCACTCGAGTCAATTCCATAATGTTCTCCTCAACAACAAAGCGTTCTTGACTCTCCTAACCAAGAACATGTTGCTCGTTTTGATTTAAATTTTGAGGCAGATCATTCAAAACAATTTCCTTTGCCTTTGACACACCAACACCGAGCTCCTTGACGGCCTTTTCACCAAAACAATTCACCTAAGGCCAATCATTCAAACATGGTATGTTAAAGTGAATTTCTCTAATGTATCCCATATTTATCTCTCTCCTAGGTAGCTTGAACTCTTTGTTCTAGTTTTGTTTAATGTTCACCCTTCCCCATTTTCCTGAAAGTCAAACTAAGTTTGTGTCACTCACAATCACAACCATTGTTCCTACGTTAGGTATTTTAGAATCATTATGCCTTTCAGCCAATCCACCTCCTATTGTTCCAAAACATTATGGAAAGGAGAAATCTAAAGAACCTAGGCCTCCTAAAAGGTCTAAGATTGAAAAAAATAAAACCAAGACTAGGAAGGCCATTTCTAGGATATTTTTAAGCTTTGAAAACCATTCAAATCCATCTGACTTACAAAACTATGGAAACTCACCATTATTAGAAATTATATCATGAATGAGATGTGTCCTAAGTTTGGCCTCAATCCAACTCCAATATTTCTTGAGCTGCCTAGACCTTCTACTTCATCATTTTTTGACGATTCATCTCCATCATTGCCTTTTTAAAGGTTTTCATTGTTGAATCTATTGGTGCTCCCTCTACTTTTTGATATTGCAAAACGGGATAAGTAATTAGATAAGAAGTGTTTTTAAAACACTTTGTTTATGTACTTCTCTTTAAATTTTAAATTTTAAAATTTCTATCTTTAATGTTTTTCTTTTTTGAACCATATGTATGCATTGCTACATCATTCTGGTTGTAACACCTTTTTGATTGATGAATGAATGATGGTATTTTGGATCAAAATAAATATTGCTTCATTTTTAACAATAATATTGGGCTGAAATTGAAGGAGATGTTTTTTCACAAAATACTTTGATCATTATCACATTTATCACATTAGAATCAATATTCAAAATCTAACTAACATGTTTGTCATCCTCAAAAAAGGGGAAGTTTGTTGAGACAAAATCTCTAATTAATATTTTAAAGATAATTAAACATTTAACTATATTTGTTAATTATGATTATGATCTTATTAATTATTAACTTATGTCTTTTAGTGTATTTATTTAGATAGAAACTAAAAAACAAGTTAATTCCTATATGCTGAAGTATGCATATTTATGCGAGATCACATGGTCATTTTCAAGTAATCAAAGATTGATTTCATCATCAATTATCGACCCATGTCATTTAAACAACAAGACAAAACACCCTTTTATGAAATATGAAATGATTTGGAAGATTCCTCTCAAGAATGTCAAAAAAAGACTGATGACAAAATAATTGCAGAACATTCTGGTTATCTTATATAAAGACAAGAGACAAAGTGGATAAGTTTGTGAAAACTAAATGGTATGTCCTAGAATAAAAAAAAATTCTCACATGTGCCCCATAATAGTGAATGAGCCTTTTAGAAGAAAAATATTGAAGGTCTACTTGCAAAAACACATGCAGATTGATTTACATGATCAATCTCCATATTGATGACATGGAATTATGTACAAAAGCACTCAAGTGCAGTGCGAAAATACTATTGACGTGACAACATCACATGCTTCTAACTCATCACTGTCCCAAAAAACATATTCATGCTTTGTACTAACGTTTCCTTCAAGCTTAAAAAAAGAACGTTATGAGTTCGAAAAAGAACGTTTTAGACAAAAGTGCAACTAAGAAGTTTGTTTCAAAGAAAGTAATTGAAAACTGACAAGACTGTCCAATACATTTAGTCGAAACTGAATATTCAAAGCCTCTCTTCATATATAAAAAAGATCAATTAGAAGATGAAGGCAAGAGTTCAGTTTGCAATTAATCTACACTTGTTCATCTAAGTATAAGTTGTGAAACGCTTCTTTCAAGCAAAACTCCAAGCTCTCTTAACTATATTCGTGGATAATCTTTTATGAGTCTTGCTTTTAGTTGATTTCAAACAAAGAGTTGAGAATCATTAGATCCACGACACATTTTATCATACACATTATTTGTATCTCAAGCCTATCATTTATTTTAGATTGAGTGTGTTGTAACAACCCTTTCTGATTTGAAACTTGAATGTAAAAATACTTTATGGATTAAAAGGTGCATGTAAAAATTCCTTTATGAATTGAAAGGTTAACGTTGTAATTGATCAAGTGTGATCAAGAAAGAAAGTGCAAATGTATAATGCTCTGTTTTGAGCATATTAGTGGAAATCTCAAGATTGTGAGAATTGGACATAACTCAAGTTGGGTGAACCAATATACTTCTCTTATGTGATGTTCTTATGCTCTTCTTGTTTAATTATTCAGTATTCACATATCACACTTCACTTGTTATTTCAATTAGATACTTTATTTATAATCTCAACCTTTCCATAAGGTTTCGGTTATTCAATCTCTTATTACCAAGATATACTCGAACCTATTAAATTAAGTGCAAGAATTAAAAATTAAACAGGAATACAATTCAAACTCTCATTTCTTGTGATATTTGTTGCTACTTCAATTGACATCAGAGCTTTGCCTCCAAGGTTGATCACTTAACAAGTGTTAGAGGAAAATATTTAGGAAGAAGAAGCAAACGTCAAAAGTCAAATATATTGCTAAGGAGGATCATCAAATAGACAACTTTATTTTGATGAATTTTATTATTATTTCTAGAAAGGTAAGATGGAGTTTTATTCTACACATAAATATGGTGCACAATTGCAGATGGAAACTTTGTGCAAAGTAGATCAAAATGATCCAACTTCAGATGAAAAATCTGAAGCAAGGACAATAAATGGAAAATCTAAGGTACACCTAAACTCTAATGCTCAATTATTTTTATCTTGTTATTTAAGTAGAGAAGAAAGTGAAAAAGTTGATGAACGTGACACTACAAAGAAAATAAGGGACACCATGTAACCTCACCATGAAGGAACAAGCCATGTAAAAGATACAAGGACAGATATTCGAGTTACAAAATTTGAAATGGATGAAATGAATGAAGGATAAACAATAGATGTAACACACTCTAGATTCACAACCATAATCAATGAAATGCGATATCTAGGAAAGAAATACACAACTCAAGAAAGAGTTAGAAAAATTCTAAGATGTATCCCTATCACGTGGAGACCCATGGTTACAGTTATCAGCCAATTCGTTTGTTGATTCCAAAAGAGAGGATAAACTTACTTGAAAAGAGAGGTAGATTGAAGACATTTGTGAAACTCATCCGAGATTAATGTGACTAGATGTTTGTTCTTTTTAGTTAGGATTTTGCAAAGAGCTCAGACTTGGTGTTCCAAAAACAGATGGAATTTCATGATCAAAAGGAATTTCTTCAAATTGATGGTGAGCAAAACCAATAACATTTTACTAAAAAGAAAAATGTTCCGAAAAAATTTATAGATTAAAATTTTGAGCATTGGGATTTAAAATAGATATTCACTTCAATAGTTTCCTTTTCATGGAACTAGGAGTGAGATAATGTGTATCTTGTAGAAGAGATGGATCTTTCTTCATATGGGAAATATTTTGAAAAAGGATTCCTCATCCTTAAGAGGGAATTTGAAAAATTTGAAGAGTTTGGTAATGACCATATCAATGGGCACAATGACGCATTTGTAATCATGAGCGGTGGAATCTATCATGTTTTGAATGACGATGTAGGGCAAGTATAGTTTGTGGTTGTGGAGAAGGTAATAAATGATTAGAGTATCGTTGTCATAGACACACTCATGACTTCCATAGTGAGGGAGAATGAAATATTGTTTGATGTTATTAAAAAAAATTGGAAGAGGTTTTAAATCAGCACACACAAAGTTGGTAGACTCTTGAGTGGAAAGTTCACTTAAAAACTTCATCTTTTCGAAGTTGTTGTTTTGGGTGAGGTTTTTTTTAGGATTAAGGTTTTGGTGAAGAATTTTTGAAGTTTTAGACTTTAGAGGATAATGTTTTGGAAGTGTTGGTTTCGATGGAGAACATTCTAAGGATTTAATTTTTTATGTAGAAAATTATGATGGTTTGGTTTTTGGAGCAGAACATTCTGGTTTTTTATATTTTCTTATAGAGCGAGCAAGAGCCAAAATGCAAATAATAAAATTATAATTCAATTTCCATCCAAAGTTTAGAAACAAGCTAAAAAATTATTCTAAGCTATAAAAAGCTTTTAAAATACCAAACTAAAAAGCTATAAACATGTGTCCAAATACTATGATCACCTTTGTTTGAGTGTTTTAGTGTAGAGGATGAGGATTTTGTAGTTGTTTTCAAAGAAGTTTTGGATGACTTCTTTTTGGGAATAGATTTTGATAGTTTTAAACTTAGTTTGTTGGCGATAGGGGTTTCTGTTGGTGACTTTTATGGAGTAGATTTCGAGGGTAAAATAGATAGCTCAAATGTTTTTTGTGGTGGTTCAGAAGTTTGTTCAAAGCGTGTGGTAAGCGTTGGTAATGGTTTAGAGCTTTGTTGTTGTTGTTTTTTTTTTTTTTATAGAGATGGGGAACATGCAAATGATTCAAACCTTTTAGGTAGAGATGATTCACTCACAGTTGTTCTGAGATGGTGTAGATGGTCGTGTCAATATTCTTGGATTTTTTGGGAAATGCCTATGCAAACCATGATTCACATAGATCTTCGTTTTAAGAGGAATATTGTCTTATTTTCCTTGTTTAGATTTTTTGCAAAGGTGGGGTGGTGATTGGGTTACGGTTGGTAGGTTACATTGAAAAAGAAGAGGTAGAATAGTGATTAGGAAAGCCATGACAAGGGTGTTGGAGATAATTCAAAATGATGTGTAATTAGTTAGTTAAAATGTAGTTAGAAGTTAGTTAGAGGTGGTTAAGTTGGTTGATGTAAAACAGCTACAAAACTGCTGTTATAAAAGGCCAAGAAAGAATAGAGTGTAATGCAGTAACAGAGAACCAAAAGATTGATCTGCAGAGTGAAAAGATCAATCTTTAGCAGAACCAGATCAATCTAAAGAAAGCAGAAGATCAATTTGCGTTTTTCTGTTTTCTCTATTTTCTTCTCTTTTCTTCTCAATCGCAATTCCTCTCAATTATACAACCTGTTCCAACAAAGGGGAGGTGGGTTGGGTTCAAATGAGGTTGAAAGATAGTCATAAAAGGGTGATCTTCGTGGATATGGTGTTGGAGGTTGGGTTTTGTTGGTACCTTTTTCCAAAGGAATTTGTGCACGGCCATGAATGAGTTTGGTTGGTGCCTTTTTCCCACATGATTTTGTGCGAGTCATGAATGAGGTTTTTGAGAAAAAAATTTAAAATCTAAAATGTAGGTTGTGATGAAGAAGTAATTTGAAGGATGATATAATATAGAAAAAGGGGAAAAGTGATCAGTTTTTGAAAAATAAAACAAAGAGAGAGAGAGGCGCATGTGGAAATTGCAGAGGTGATTGGTTGGGATGTGAGTGAAAACATGGGGAAAGAAAAACTAGAGGGGTGGACATGATTAGGCGAAAAAGTATTCTTTTTTGCAAGTACTGGTGTCGTAACCTTTTTGATTAATTGTTGAGTATTTTTTTTTTTTAATTCAAACATGAAAAGGATGGAAAAAAAACTGAAAACTAATGGAAGGTTCCAAGAAAGAGAAGGAAAAAGATATTGAACTAAAAATTTGAAAAAAGAGAAAGTTCTACTAAAAACTATATTATTTTTGTTTAATAAAAATTTTGATTTTTTTTATTATGTTAAATTTTTTCTTTAATAAAATCTAAGCAATTTTCTACTAGGAATTTTGTGAAAATGTCAGCAAGTTAATTTTTAGTATCAACAAAAAGTAATTCAATATCATTTTTGGTCACATGATCCCTAATAAAATGATGTTATAATTTTTATGTGTTTTGATCTTGAATGTTAAATGGGATTTTTCGACAAATTAATTGTACTTTTATCATCACAACATTTGAATAACTTACAAAAAAGTCTTCAAGTTTTATTTTTAATTCAAAGAACTTCAAAACAACAATTTGTTGTTGAGACATATTTGACTTTAGGTGTTGAAAGTGCAATTGTACTATGTTTAAGAATTTCTCTAAGAAATTGACATCCATCACGTGTGCTATTTCTTTCTATTTTATCCCCAACATAATTATCATCACAATAAGCTATAAGATCAAAATATCATTCAAAATCTTAATTTTTCCATCATGCTCATTTCAAATTCACTTTGCATGAGATTTGAAAAATCTTAACATATTTTTTCATTTGTTGAACCAAAGATGATACCATTATAGTATACACTCGAACTAATTAATAAATCAAATTTATTTATCTTTCTAAAAAGTGTAATATCAATATTTACTCTAGGAAAACCATTTTTGATCAAAAATGAACTTAAGCATTCATACCAAGTTCTAGGACCTTGCTTAAGTCCATATAGAGTTTTGATGAGTTTAAAAACATGTTTTGGTTTCTTTTTATCTTCAAAATCATAAGGTTGATGAACTTAAACTTCTTCATTTAAAAAAGCACTTTTAACATCTATTTAAAAAAGTTTAAGAAATGTATATGCAAGAAGAATTCTTATTGCTTCTAATATTGCCACTAGAACAAATGTTTTAGCATAATCAATACCTTCTTGTTTATTATAACCTTGACACAGGTAGGCAAACTAGTTGCTTCTACCGTCAAGTGTTTGGCCAGGTGTACTGGAGGAGAGGTTGCAAACATGGGAGGCGTTTTCTTCAAGAGATAAACAAGTTTCGACTGAGGTCTTCATACTACCTTGCTATCCCTTAAGATTTTATCCTATAGTCTTTTATTTGTTTTGATGTTTAACTTGATGGGTCCCACTAATCACAAAATATATATATATATATATATATATATATTATATTGTATTATATGTTTTTCGTTTATTTGAATGAATCAAATTTATCTGTATTTTATGAGTTATGATGTATTTAAGAGTAATACTTAAATTTCACGATGAAACTTCTCAATGTTTCATGTCCGACAACATTTGAATGACGAGCATCCAAATGCATATGATGCTTTGGTAAGTAATAAGTGTCTCGTGTGCGACAACATTTGAATGAAGTCCATCCAAATGCATATTATACTTTGGTACGTAATGAAATCTGAATTAGGGATTTTCTAAAATATTATTCAACTACTTGCTATTGGAAACTGATTGTTGCATATTGTAACATTTGTGAAAGTAATTGTATTCAAAATTTTCCTTATTTTTAATTTTATGTTTTGGTTTTTTTGGGGTTTGTGTAAATGAAGCATTTCATTCAGCGTAAACAAACCACTATACTAAATGTAGGACATTATTAGAGATTATATGAAAAAGGATTATAATTTTATTCTGAAACACTCTTCATGATGAGAATGTGTGTTGATATCCTTACAAATATTAGAGACAACTCTTTAGATTCTTTAATTATAGTTAATGAGTCATTTCTTAATTTGTTTTCAGCACTCCTAAGACACATTAGAGGAATGTCTTTTATTAAGGCTTAGTT
>JBBPBR010000008.1:43194995-43207592 GCA_037974775.1 Cicer pinnatifidum | reverse complement strand
TTTTTTTTTTTCTTTGGTACAAAAAAAAGAGTAATAAAGTTTACTGCTAAGTAATAAGAAATTGAACATTGAATACTTTGTTGGTATCATATGGTTGAATTCAAGAAAACATTTAATGGCAAATAACTTGTTTGTTGCTTATAAAGCTAAAATTATCTCTCAAAATCGCAATAATTGACTTATTTGCACACAAAATATTATCTTAAAATAAATGATTTTTGTAATATTTAATGTACTTCTTTACACTATCTTATATATTTATAACATTGATAATAATTAATATCTAAGAAGAATAATTTAATAAAAATAACATTATTTCTTTTACTTATGCACTTTTTAATATATGTGATACGTAGAAAATGATTAAATGATTCAATTATTTTAAAAAAGAGTAATATTTTGTCATAATTGATATCGGGAAACTTACATGAAACTTGACATCTCTTGTAGAACACCTCAAAATATGTAGCTTCACTTTTTTTCTTCTTTGACTCATGCAAGTGTTATTTTTTTCATTTGGATCGCTGACTTCAACTTTAAAAATGATATATGTATAGGCTCTAGATCATTTTGCGATACTAAAGATTATGCTTGTGTGATATTTGTCATATTTATTATCCAACTTCCTTCAAGTTTGTCATGGACCAAGAATTTTAGAAGCAGAATCTGGTAAACCAGAAAAATGAATTTGATTAGGCTTAGACACATGTTGGCTAAGGTGTTAAACATCAAAGAATATGCCAGGCCGAGTAGTAGTAAGATAAATAATGTTTTCTATGAATCTTCTATATAATGACTCGTCTTCAAAAAGAGGAGAGTCATTAATATGAAGCTTCAAGGAATGTCATATGGAGTGGATGATGGTTTACTAGCAAGAGTTCTAGTATCCTCTAAAAGGTCAAGAGTGTATTTCCTTTGGTTTATAAAAATGCCTAGGACTATATCGTCAACATAGATAAGTAAAATTGTGAAATTATAGTTATACACGTTTATGAAAAGAGAAGAATAAAAATTAGATTGTTTATAACCACAAGATAACAAGCCATCGACCAACTTGACATACCATTGTCTACTTGCTTGTTTCAAGCATAAATTGACTTGTTTAATTTGAAAACTTTATTAGAGTAATTGTTATAGTTAAGAAGATGAAATCAGAGGGAATAATAATATAGGCTTCTTCATTTATATCACTAGCTAAGAAAACGTTAATGATATAAACTGTTATAAATACCATTTTTAATAGCACTTGTAGCTAAAATAGTTCTAATAGTTGTGAGTTTAGCAACATGAGAAAATATATCAAAATATTCTAGACCTATTAGTTGGGTATAAACTTTGGCTACAAGGCAAGTATGATACTTGTCAATGGAGCCATCATCATGGTGTTTTACCTTGTATAGCCATGAGGAAGATCAACAATCGTCCATGTATTAGTTATTGTCAGGCTATTAATTCAGCCTTCATAACATTGTTGTAGAATATAGATTTGTTAGCTTGATTGACGGTTTAAGGTTCCTTTATGGATTAAATGTTAATGAAAATAAAAATTTATATTCTATAACACAATTTTCATATGATAACGTAGAGGAGATGATGTACATAACATTGGAAGTATTATTGGGTATCGGTGAGGATAATAGGCTACACAAGTAATCTTCTAAGTAAGTTGGTGTATTTTTAAGTCTGGTGTTATTTCTTTCTTCTGGAATGGAGGTTTGAGGGACATGTGTATCAGAAGTAGTATCAAGGATAGGTGATTGGATAATGGGTGTGGCAGCCTCAATAGGAGAATAGTTACAACATGTGTGATTAATACTTAAAGTGACCACAACATCATCATTTACATTAACTAAAGGAGAATTCTCATAATTGGAACTAGTAACAATGTTAGAGAAAGGAAAAACAGTTTCATAGAAAATTGCATTCCTAGAAACAACAAACTCATGTGAAATAACATCATAAAAAAGATAATATTTAGTCCCATCCTTATAGCCTACGAAAACAGTTTTTTGAGCATGATTATCAAATTTAGTCCTATTATTATGACTAGTGCATGCATAAGCTAAGATGCCAAAAGACTTAAAATGCAATTAAGTGGGAGGTTGTTTATATAATAAAGCATAAGGACATTTATTTTTCAAAAGGGGGCTAGGCATTCTATTAATAAGATGAATTGCATGTTGTACGCTAAAATGCCAAAAACAATTAGAAATATTGGATTGAAAAGATATAGATCTATAAACATTAAGAATGTGCTGATGTTTGCGCTCAACGACCCTATTTTGTTGAGGACATTCAACACAAGACCTTTGATGAATAATACCTTTTGAAAGAAAGAAACTAGGCATAAGAAATTCAAACCATTATTACTCCTTAAACATTTAAGTTTAGTATTGAACTGATTTTCAACAAAGGAAATACAATTCTTAGATGTTGTCTAGTTTCACTTTTAATTTTCATTAAGATAATCCAACTGAATCTACTAAAGTCATACACAAGAGTTAGAAAATATTTATGACCAGAAATAAAGGGAGTGGCATATGGCCCTTAAATGTCAGCATGCAACAATTCAAAAATATAAGTACTTTTAGAATTACTAGTAGTATAAGGAAGAGCTTTTTGCTTGGAAAAGTGACATATATCACAAGGAAAATCAGCTTTATTTGTATATGATACACGTATGAATTGTAAAGAAAGACATTTATGAGAAAAATCATATAAGTGACCTAGTCTATAATGCCAAAATACAACAAGATCATCAATAGTCATATTGCAACATGAAGAACTACTAAGAGGGGAAGAAAAAATTGTGGCACAAGCATTGAAAACATAAAGATCTCCAGGTTTCTCAATTGTACCAATCAATTTCATGGTGTGGTTATGCAAGATCAAACAATCATGAGAATGAAAAGTAAAGGAACAATTTTAAGAATTGATCATCTTATTAACAAATAAAAGATTAATATTAAATTTTGGTGTATGGTAGACATTGTGCAAGGCAATTTGATTAGAAATCTTAACAGTTCCATAAACATTTGTAGTGGTTTGATAACCATTAGGCAAATTCATGATAAAATGTTTAATTGAATGAAAAACAGTAAAATATTTTTAGAGAATAAGTATTATGATATGTAGCATCAATGTCTGTAATCCAATGAATATTATTGTTACCTATCTTAGGATTAGCAATTAAATTGATGGAGGAATGAGAACAAATTGCATATTTGTAGAAGTTGTTGGTGTATCCACTTGAGGAGAAGAAGACACAGTGCTTTGAAACATTTAGAGAAGTTGATTGAATTGATTTTGTATATCAAATAAATATGGTTGGTGTTCAAAAATTGTATTAGAAGGAGACTCATCATTGATTGTGAGATGGATGAACAATTTTGAATTTTTATAGAAATATACAGGGGGATAGCCATGCTTAATAAAAAAATGTATCAATGGTATGATTTTTTCTTTGGCAATGGATGTGGATTTTTGAACCACAACCACTACCAAAGCCTCTATCGTGACCTTGAAGAAGAAGAATAATAAGAAGAATTAACACAACCACCACCATCATGAGAGACTTGTATGGTTGAGGGCGACTTTTCATCCACATGATTTGGAATAACTAGAGGTTGAAATTGTTGTTCTTGACGACCAAGAATGAGGGAAAAAAATCTTATCAAGTGAAGCTAAAGGATCAATCAATTTTTTGTGTGAATGAACATGAGAATACTGCTCATTTAACCATTTGAGAAATTTAATTATCTTGTGTTGTTTTTTGTATTTTATGAGATAGGTAGTAGCGCTACAAGTGCACGAAATTATGCAAACACAATCATGAGTAGGGCAAAAAAATCTATTTCTTTACATATTGATGTAAGTTGGGTGAAATAATTTGAGACATCTAGGGTTCCTTGTCACAATCGTGTTAATTCATCTTAAAAATTAGTAACACAAAAAATTTCACCTTGTGATAATCATTGTTCAAAAATATTCCAAACGGTGGTTGATTTGTCAATCCACGTGATGGATTTGTTGATGGTTTTCGAAATCGATCGCTGCAACCAAGAGAGGACTATATTGTTGCATCTAATCCATTGACCATGTAGAAGATTTGTTGATGTAGGTTGAGGAAATGAGCCATCGACAACATTCAATGTGTTCTTGGAGATCAAAGCCCTTCATTGTGTGCGACCAGGAAGAGTAATTTTTGCTGTGCAACAATGAGGTTACAAGGACCAAATAAGGCTTTTCATTAGTGTGCAACTAATAGGGATTTGGTGCATGTTTCGCAAAATCTGAAAAGAGAGCAACGTCATCAGCCATGGACATGCGATGAACCAAGAAGGAATTTCATAAGTGGAAGAAAAGAATAAGGCAAAATGAAAGAGGATTAGAGACTTTCTCTGATACCATATTAACATGAAGGAGAAGTTGAATAAAATAAATAACGTTACATCTTTATTCAATTAATAATGTGAAAAATACAAGATGACCAAAAGGTAAATAACCCTTGTTATATATTAACATCTGAAAAGAAAAACAAACTAAGGTAGACTATAACAAAAATCATAATCAAAGATAACTAACTCTCAAATAACAGAGGAAGTTAGTCAAAACTGCCAAATAACTAAACTAAAATTATAGAAGAAAAAAAGACTAAGTAATATTAGAGTCATCTAGTTGTAATAAAATATTTGAAAGTATTAAAAATTAATACACTTAAGTTTATATAGAGGAAAAAACATATAAGAATCTCTTGATAGAAATGTTTAAGTTAAAGTAATGGTCTCCTTGCATGGAAGTAGTGTAGACTATCTAATTCAACATTTACCGACAACAACAAAAACAAGGTAGTTCTTGTTTTCAAAAAAAATGAAATTCATAATTGAATTCTCATTTATAAGTCTTACCTTATGAAGAAGGAAAATATGATATTAGGATGCAATATTGTTCATAAGGTTTATATTCCTATATTATCATTTATCCCTAATGATATAAGGGTTTTTTTTTATTTATTTAAATTTTAACGGACACCATTTTCTTTGACTATTTCATTTGCAATGACTATTAATAAAAAGTAAAGGGGAATCATTAATATGTTGGATTATATTTTTATGTTGTTATTTCAAGAATTATATCAATGAAGGATTTGAAACATCACATTAAAAAAGTTTTCAAATGTTGAAATAAATAATCTTAGCAAATGTTGTTAATTTTATACATGTTTTGTGTTTTTAATTATGTTCAAAATATATAATTTTATTTTTCTATAAAATATAATCTACTAAAATGTAGCTAACTTTTTATTGCGGTATATTCTATACGGGTAAAAGTATAGTTATTTATAGGAAAAATTACTCATATGGCCCTTTAACTTAATTTCAAGTGACAATGTAGTCATTTATCTTTTTTTTTTTTTTTTTCATTTCAGTATTTATGTTTTTAAATAATTTCAATGTTACCATTTAAGTGAGTTTTCATTAAGACAACATTAAAAAACTCTCAATTCCATTTTCCCCTTCACAGTTCCAAAATCTTTGTTTGTTCTTCTCCTCTTTGACCCATGAAAACCCATGTTCACAGTTCCAAAGCTTGAAATCCAAGGTCTCCTCATGTTCAAATGGGTCAAATTCACAATCCTAGAACTATGGTTCTTTTGTTTCTAATGGCATTCTTGCGCTGCCAAATTGTGTTTGTGGTATGAAATATGTGATGTGCACAACGACAAAATGGGGTCTGGACAAAGGAAGGAAATTTTAGGGTTGTAGGAATTTTGTGGTAAGTATCAATACCTTTATGATTTTCGGTTCTTTTATTAGAGGTTGTTAGATTGGGTTTCAAGATCTTGGTTTTTAGATTGATTTTCTCATTTTAGGGTTCTTGGATTTATGGCTTTTGGTTCTGATTAAAAATTTGTTATTCAATTCTTGTTGATTTGGTAAATTGAATTGTTTTTTATGTATTGGAGGTTAGTTTAGTTAAAATAAAAATTATTTTAATGTTGTCTCTGTACATAAATTGTAGATTTCTGACATTGAATGTAGATGCAATTACTTTGTTTGGGATTCAAACTATAGACTTCAAGGACAAATGAGAACTTCACAACAAATACATACATAACTGAATCCATATTCAATGAAGACGATGTTGCTACTATTTTTATGTGTTTTGTTTGGTGTAACATGTGTTGTTTTATTGTTGACATTAGCTCTAAAATAAACTTACCATAGTTGATGTAATTTTATTAAGGTTGATGTAGTAGATTTGTTATCAGTATGTAGTAATGTAATTTGGTTGAGTTTGTTGTAGGAGACATTGTGGTTTTTTGAACTATAATGTATTTTACTTGCATCAATTACTATGTTATGATCAATTGTTATAAGTTATGTCGTTTGCCGAAGTCTATTTCATTCATAATTCATTCATGCACATAATTCATTTCACAAACATACTCCATTCCATTCAAAAAAAAAAAAAGTAAACATCATGTTAGTGGTACAAAAGACACAAATTGACATAAAGTGGTCATAAACTAACAGAAAGTGCTTGACTCGCAAAAAGGGCTTCATTGAGCTTAAGCAAAGACATGAACAAATGACATATCTAAACGTGACAGATCCTAATACTATATCCTTCATTTTTTTGAACTTTGGCCTAAATGTACTTGATTGAGCTTGAACTCGTTGTGTTGCAGCAAAAATAGGTTGACATTGAGCAGTTTGAGAATGAGCTTCAACAAGCTAGTTTTAAGCTTGCGCATGTTGTTTTTTCTTAGGCCTGCCTCTGGGAGCTTTTGTAGGCTCATAATGAGGTTGTGGTGCTTGATCAAGCTTGAATTGAGCAAGCTGAGATTGAGCTTATGTAGGCTGGGAATGAGTAGGTTTAAATCGGGCTTGTGTGGATTGGTTTTTCCTAGGTCTGCCTCTAGGTTTGACAGGTTGCGTTTGGGCTTGGACAAATTAAGTTTGGGTTTATGTGGCTAGTCTTTTGGCCTGGTGAGGTCGAGTTTGAGCATGGGAAAGTTGAGTTTGAGTATGGCTTCCTTGGATTTAGCTTGGACATATTGCCTTGTTATGACCAGGTTGCTTACACTTGGTACAATTACTTGGCATCCCTTTCCTACTAATCATTGTTAAGTCCTTATATTTCTCATCACCATCTTTGTTCCTTGACCTTTTAGGCCTTCTTGATGGTGGTGGTTAGTCAGACATCATAATAAGGAGTTTGAGGCCATATATTATGCTCGTTTGTTGGGTAAATGACAAAATTGTAACAAGCCTCATTTGCCTCTCGCATATAATATGTTAGAATCAAGTCGTATGGACCTTGTTTGAGGAAGTTGCAACAACAAACTACATGGCACCAAGGAATTCCAGTAAACATCCAATTCCTACATGCACATGATCTATTTTCTAATGATACCACAAACTTTTCTTCTGTATGATTGATGTTACTAACTCCAAATATGTTTTCACTAACATACCTTGATCAATAAGAATAAACATAAATCCAAAATTAACACATGACTTGATTAACACACTTAACTGAAATTCTTAAGATAAAATAATCATAGCATAACAAGAATTAAAAAAAATAGAACCATAGTATTACCTATGCATCCACATTCTTGATAATTCTTGTTCCTTTTTTGACTTTTTCTTGATCTAAGGCAAAATAGAACAAGTGTACATTTCTAATCTAGTTCTATTTGTTGCCCACCTTTCCATTAAGTACCATTTTTGATGTCTTCAAGCATTGCCATTATGGGTACCCTTTTGGGTTTAACTATGACAGTATTGAATGTCTCTGACATATAATTGACAAGCACATCACATTTAGAATTGAAATTGAACCTTGACTTTGATCAAAACCTTGGTGGAATCTTGATGAGTACATTGATATCATAACCAAGGAATGAAGCATAGATGATATTGAAGGTCTTGGAACTCCAATGACAAGAGCAAGGTCAAAGAAGGAAAAGGAGGATATAAATTAACTTGATAGCCACTTTATCTGATGTAAGTCCATCTCATGAAGAATTGAAGCCTAAGATAGTAAATTAATTAATCCAAATAGAAGAAGTTAAGGAATGAAGGTTGCATATATGTGTTATCAATTTTTAATATTAGTTTTAATTAAAGTAGTAGACTGAATTAGTAAGAACATTTGGGTCTAATAGTAAAAACTTGAGTTGGACCAAATTTGGAGAACTTGTAAAATAGGGTCACTATAAAAGGCAAACCCCTAGCTTATGCAAAAGAGATTTTAAACATATTGATATTTTTTGAGACGTTGCTCTCTAGAGTTCTTGAAATAATTCACTTTGAACTTATCAAGGTTGTTAATCCTTGTGAAGTTCTTTTCGACTTATCAATCCCTAGATTGTGGCACCAATTATGTTCTTGGTTTGTTTGCTGAATTATAAATTTCAGTTTCCTTTACATCAAACCTAAAACATAAATTTTACTAGTTTCTACATCCAGTAACTTGCACTCATATCTAGTGTTTTACATTATCTATTTCAGCGATTCAACAGCCTAACTTGCATTTCATGATATCTTTTTTTACCTCATTTCGGAATCTCCCGATTCTAAGTTTTGTAGCTCTAGTTATTGCATTCTCAAGCAAAACATGATTTTGGCTCCAATATGTAAGTTTCCAACCTAGAACGACCCTTAAAGTGATTCATGACAAATATGATCATATCAAATCTTCAACAAATATTTGTAGGAATCTTCACCAAATATTTGTAGGAATCTTCGTTAACCTTCCTCAACTCCTTCATTTTTCTTTCCCGTGGTTGATGATATGTTGACTTGGCTGCCTTCCACATCAATTTCTTAAGCTTCTTTCCTTGGTGCTTTTTTCTAAAGTTGTTACATAGGTGTCTTTCACAAAACCTTTGTTCAACCGCAAGAAGCAGCTCATCTGTTGCCAGTAACAGTCCATAACATAAACAAGAAAAATTAACATAAATGAATAAATTAACATAAATGAGTAATGAATAATTGAACATAAATGAATACTTTTTGCAAATCAGATATAAAAGTGTAGAATCTGCATGTTTGTAATACTTTTTCCAAGTCATTAATTAATAATTTAAGGAACTAGGTCCAAAAATCTCTTGTCTCACCTTCAACTATAGTCAAAGCAATTGGAAGCATTTGATCATTTGAGTCACTACCCACAATATCAAGAATCATACCTCTGTAACACCCTATAAGGAAACAACCATCAAGAACAATAATTGGTCTACAAATCAAGATACTCTCTTTACATCCATTAAGACACATATATAAGGGTTGAAAACTTGGTAAAAATGGTCTTTCCACATAATCTTTATCAATTACCTCCAAAATTGTAGCTTGGACTTGTAATTTAAGAGTACAATTTGGATTCGATCTTAATTATTCATGATAGTAATATGTTTCCTAGGTCTCTCTCTTTATTTATCAAGTACTTTGTTTCTTCTTTTTACTCGTATTAGACCATTTCCTACTTGCACCCTTCCTATTCTTAATTTCACCTAGACAATTGGTTTCCTTACCACCTACCCCTCACTGTCCATCATGTCCATTGCCACCTATTTGGACCTTATCAAACCCATAATTCATGGGTCATTCATCATTTGAGTCTACAAAAATTACTTTAAGGGTATTATCATCACTATCAAACCCAATATTGTCTTCTGTTTGGATTGCATATTGGGTTGGTTCATGTGTATCATTTTCTATTTGGGTAGCTTCTAGGCGGACCTACTTAGCTTCATTTATTTAGGCCTCAACTTGCACATTAGCCATAAATATGGACTGAGATATTGGATGAATAAGATATAACTTCACTTTTCCATTAGACTTGGCATAACTTACCATTTCCATATCCCCAATGTCATTTTTCAGAAACTTTTTCTTATCATACACCTCATATATACCACATATTAATAACTTTAGGATACCCCATTTCTTTAAAAGTATTAGAAATCTCAAATTAACTCTACTTGTCAACATCACATTTCCAATTTGACACTTCACCTTCATACACTTCCATTGTGTCATCCACAAAATACCTTCCATGGTGGACATCAACAAAAAAGACATCCATTATGCTTTTTATACATTGAAAAGACAAAAAAAAAAAACTCATTGAAAGAAAATTATAATCAAATGGTAGGGACCACAAACCTAACCTCATGAAAGGAAGGAATATGTATGTGTGGACCACAAACCCTAAATCCCAATAAACAACACATGCAAGAATAAACTCATTCAAAAATCAACTATGCAAACAATAAATACCATAAGGGCCCAACTAAACCCTAACACAAATTTAAAGTATAAATGCATTCAGGAAAAAAAAAACAATAAATCATAATCACTTCTTCTTATGTCTTCTTCAAGCTTGATTCTGATAGTGTGTTCTTCAATTTCGTCTTCTTATCGTTCAAATGAGTTTTCATGGATGGGAGAGGAGAAGCACAAACAAATATTTTGGAATTGGGAAGGAGAAAACAAAATTGAGAGTTTTTTAACGTTACTTTAACGGAAATCCACTTAAAAAATATTATTACAATTATTTAAAAATATAAAATAATAAAAGAAAAATAAAAAAATAAAAAAAACTAAATTATTATTGAAAAAAAATTAAGAGAATAAGTTTGTTTTTTGTATATATCTATCAACGAGACAACAACTGGACCATGCCCGGATAAAACTTTCTTAATGCGCCTCCCAAACTCAGTTATGTGAGAATATGTGAAGAAAGTTGCATTAGTTTTACACCTTTAAGAATCCACAATGTGGCCTCTAATTCCATCTAGATAGTGATTGCTCCCTCTTCACTTATTATTTATATCCAAAAGTTTTTATATTTATATTTGAATTAAATAAGTTTTTAATACTCAATAAAATTAATTTTAAAAATTTTATTTTTAATCTCCGTATGAAAATTACATTTTTTAATATCTATAAAATTATGATGTAAGCATTTTATGTCCTTGTTTAAACATCAACATATATTTTTAAATGATTTTTTTATTTTGTATATATATTTACAACACTATAAAAATTCCTTCATAAAAAATAAATTTAAAATTTAATTTATAGATCTATATTTTAATGACTTTTATCTTGAACATATGATATTTAAAAAATTATAAATTTGTGTGCATGAACTTTTAATAGTATTCTACACATTGTTGTAAAATATTATTTAAAAATTTAAAATTGAAGGGTGTTTCGTTTCACTAAGTAATAAAAGAATAGAATAATTTTATAGAGATTAAAAAATATAATTATTTTTACAAAAACAAAAAACAAAATTTTTAAATTTTATTGGAACTAAAAACTGATTTAATTCTATATATTTATTAAGAAAAGTAGTTAGAAGAATTTAAATTGTTTTATGTCATGTAAAACATTAAATAAATATACTAACTTACACCTAATCGTATTTATTATTTCCTTACGATGTTAAAAAATTAATTTAAAGGTGTTTTTAGAATAGTAACATTAAATATATCCAATATAATTTGACATTTATTTATATTTAAGTTCAAGAAATATACACACTTTTTTCTTATAATTGAGTTTTAAAAGAGTATTATTTTTTTAATAAGCGAAGAAACTTTATTAAGAAGAGTACACGAGATTTCTCAACTTATATATCAAAGTGAAAAAAACAATTTAGATTCAACATTACAATAAACATCAAAGTAAAAAATTAATTTAGATTCAACATTACAACGAAAGACAATTATTCATTATTTATTAGAAGATTATAAAACCCCACCTAATTATATACTCGAAGATTGGACAAACAAAAATAAATATCATATGGTGTCTATCATAACCTATCACTATAATAAAATTGTGTAGTTACCAATTTCAATGTGCACATGATACTTAGCATCTTTGCAGGGAATACGTAATTAATACTCAATTCATCTTATCTTTAGCCGCATGAATGAACAAAACAGGTGTTTGTTAAAAACAAACAGGCATTTGTTAGTTATACTTCAAGCAACGCTTCTTGTTTTGTTGGTGCTCAATACAATAAACATAGAAAATCAACCATATAGTTAGTATTTTTTTTCTTACAAATCTTCTGTTTTTTAAAATGTTAAAAGAGGTGGCAATAGTGACACTTTCCGAGAAGAATCTATGGTCTAAATTATGACAAAGTCTAGAGTGTTTTTGTTTTTTTAAACAAAATAATCAATATTAATAGTTTTACAAAATAGAGTTGGAATAACAATGAAGTCATATAATCAATTACTTTTTTAATAAAATTAATAATTAATTATGGGTATTGATTATTTAAAAAAATAATAATTTTTTAAAAATTTATTACAAAAAATGTCAGATTTCAAGTTACTTGTTAAATATAAAAGTTAGTTAGAATTCAATGTAAAAGTTAATTAGACTTATTTTTTAGGTGATATTTAACTTATTAAATCTTCATTAGCTCAATATTATAGCGCTGTTCGGTAAGGTCGAAAAACAAGTTTATAGCTTAAGTTATAAACTTTGTTTTGTAACAATTATTTATGAACTTATACATTATAATGTTTTTTGATAAGCTTATTCAAATAGCTTATGAGAT
>JBBPBR010000008.1:43178191-43193707 GCA_037974775.1 Cicer pinnatifidum | reverse complement strand
GTTGATCTGAAATTCGATTTCTAAATCCATATTTTTGTTTCTTTAATATTTAGTTTTGTATATTTAAAAAATTCATATTGAATTCATCTCAAGTTAAAAATTTCTAAATTTTTATGGAGGAAATTTTGTAATATTCTAAACATACTTGCAAAAAATTATTTAAAATTTTTAAAGTTGAAGGACAATTATACATATATATTTTGTTTCAGTTGAGACTAAAGTGTTTATTAGATAATTTTATAAGACCTAAAAATTTGTATTTTTATTTTACAGAAATTAAAATTAAAAAATGTAAATTTTATGACGACTAAAATTATATTTAACCATAAATTATTATTAGAAAAATAAAAAACCAACACAACAATGTCTTATATTTTGAGAGACTAAAATGATGGTGTATTGTTTCTTTTCCAACCTTTTGTTGACTATACCTAAAGCCCATATTTTATCTTTAAACATGGGCAGAAGCTATGTTCAAAACTTGACTGTTTGAAGCTTCCGTGCCCACCTTGACTAATAAAAAAACCTTTCCCTTTCCCAAAAGAGAAAAAATTGAAATAAAAGAAGCCCATTGTAATATAATATTAAGTCAGATTATGCCCAAGGTTTAGTTCAACATTATTCATAGTCCCTCTTTTTTCACTTATTCTATGTCCTTTCCCTTTATAGTGGAGTCACCGAAATGATCTGCCCCACAACATAATTATAGGACTACAATTAACTCTAAAATAATGGAAATGAACAAAATACAAATGCTATATGATGCTTGCTATGCTTTATTTTCTAGGCTTCCAAGTTTTCAACAGATTCATTACCTGAAAAATTTGCTAGGTTGGTTTCTAAATAGTTTTTTTTTAAAAAAAAAAAAAAATTCTATCTAGATTGACATTGAAAAACTATTATTAATAAAATGATACTCATAGTCATTTTACAACTGTATTCGATGAGATTTAAATTTTGACTCTTGATATTATAAAGTTATACTCTTACCATTTTTATTCTTATGTTGACTATGAATCAAGTGTTAGTATTTATTGTATTATATAATTTACATGTCACGACGAATATAAATTTGAATTGTTTTGTTCGTCTTCATATTTTTCTCCTAACTTCTATATATATTTGATTCAATACAGTATGACAATGAAAAGACTGATCCTTAGGTTTGAGGTCAATGAATTTGCAGACAAAATTGAAGCAATAGATGTAGGAATCAACGAGTTCGGGTTTTGCGATTCTCCTACATCAGATGCAAACGTTGATGGCAGCAGGGGATTGCTTTGTGGACAAAGCTTCTCTAAAATAACATACATTTATATTCATGAATGTGACAATTTTTCTGTAAGTAGAAAATAGTTATTATTCTATGATAGCTTTGTCTAAATGACATATAGTTCCATTCATGTGTCTGATATTATCGAGAATCACAATCAAATTTAATTGATCAGTGTTCAATCGCAGTCTTTACTTATAGCGAATCGAAATCAAATGTGGTAGATATAACTTCAATTGCATCTACATTATAGAAACATTACAAACTCTGATGTCGTGACCAAATTAGTGGTCGCATATTTTTTATTTATTTTAATTCCCTAATGTAATTAGTTATATTATATCATAGTTAATAACCAAGTGATCTAGTTTAATACTTATGAAGTTTATGAGTATATGCAGATTGGTGTGTTCTGTCTTCCAGCAGGGAAAGAATTTCCACTTCATGATCACCCAGGAATGACAGTTTTGAGCAAACTTTTGTATGGCTCTGTCCATGTCAAAGCTTATGACTGGATCAATTTGGATAGTTCCAAGTGCCAAACAAGTAAGAATAATTACTAGTCTATAGAATACTCCCTCTGGTTGGTCTTGAATATAAAAAAAAAATTGAGTTAATAAAAATTAATATATTTAAATTAAATACATTCGTTCACTTTATTTTATATTTCAGATAAGAGGAGTAAAGGTTTTCTAAAAAAAACAAATAAATAATACAGATATGCTATACACAAACACTAGTACAAAACACTAGAAATAATTTATAAATTGAATGTAATTTTATATGTTGTAAAATGATAGTGAATACCTTCAACAAATGTGATAAGATTCAATAATAATTTTCTTCAAACTGTTATTGATGGGAATAAACACAATAACAAGTAAAACACAGCGGATATAAAATTCCCCTAACTTGCAAGAATCCTTGAGGAGCAATAATAAATATATGGCAGCAAATTAATCAAAATAAAAGACGTAATGAACTCCAATATTTTAACGTGGAAAACCCCTCAATGAAAGGGTAAAAACCACGGGTCGTCCAGACCCAAAAAATAGCTCCACTATAATCAAATAAGGATACAAGAGAGTCTCAAAGTGATGTACAAAGTGTACCTACAACCAGCCAAAACAACAAAACAATAAAGTCTACAAATGAAAAACAAGAAGAAGAAAATACCAAAAACTTGTTGTTGTGCGAGCACGATTTCTCCCTCTCTGAATGTCGTTTCGCAGATCTGACCGTTGAAAATGAAGACCTGAATATTGCAAATCTGTTGTCCAATTATCAGCCCGACCCAACGGTTAACTAATGCAAAATCGATGTTTTACTGAGACTGATTTAACAAAATCGGGAATAGGGTTACTCCTCTCTTTTCTCTTTTGGTGGTTGTCTTTTCTATCACAATAGTCTCTCTCTTGTAACCCTAATTAGACCACTCTCCACTTAAATAAAGTGAGACACATGGACTATAATATTTGGGATTTTCTCCACATAGGAAGGGAGGCCAATACCCAACATATCTTCCGCTCACAACTATGTGGAGATAATCGCTAGACCAGCGATATCACAACAAGTTTCAAACTTCCCTCTTGGTAATGTTTTAGTCACCATGTTAGAACCATTATAATCAGTATGAACTTTAGTAAATTCCAACAACTTAGCTTCCAAAACATCACGTATCCAATGATACCTCACATCAATGTGTTTGAACCTGCTATGAAACGTCGAATTCTTACCAAGATGAATAGCACTTTGACTATCGACAAACAATACATATTTGTCCTGAATAAACCCAAGCTCCTGAAAGAATTTCTTCAACCAAATCAACTCTTTGCATGCTTCAGCAATGACAATGAACTATGCCTCAGTTGTAGACAATGCTACACATTTCTATAATCTAGACTGCCAAGCCACAACTCCATCTGCAAATATAAATCATGTAGCCTGAAGTTGACTTTCTCGAGTCAATATCTCCAGCCATATCTAAGTCAGAGTACCCCACCAAGATAGGTTTGTCACCTCCGAAACAAAGCCTCATATGTAGTACCACGAAGATACCTCAAAATCTATTTTACAGCATTCCAATGCTCTCTACCTGGATTTGACAAAAATCTACTGACTATACCAACAGCATGCGCAATATCTGGTCTTGTACACACCATTGCATACATCAAACTACCCACAACAAAAGCATAAGGAACTCGTTCCATGTCTCTTTTCTCATCTTCGCTATAAGGACTTTGTTTAGAACTCAACTTAAAGTGAGCAGCAAGAGGAGTACTTACAGCCTTGGAGTTTTCCATCTGAAACCTTTGCAACACTCTCTCAATAGTGTTCTTGTGACATCGAAAGTTTCTTTTCCTTTCGGTCACGCATGGTTCTTATGCCAAGAATCTGTTTAGATGCTCTCATATCTTTCATGACAAAGGACTCGCCCAACTGCTTCTTTAACCTGTCAATCTTGGAAATATTTTTAGCCAACAATAAGTATGTCGTCAACATATAATAACAAGATAATGAAATAATCGTTAGAAAATTTTCTAACAAATACACAATGGTCAGAAGTAGTCTTCATGTATCCTTGGTCATACATAACAGACTCAAACTTTTTGTACCACTGCCTTGGAGCTTGCTTCAAACCGTATAGAATTTTTCTTAGTCTACACACATAGTCTTCTTTGCCTTTAACAAGAAAACCATCAGGTTGCTTCATGTAAATTTCTTCTTCCAAATCCCCATGAAGGAAAGCCGTTTTTACATCCATTTGTTGTACCTTTAAGTCAAGAGTAGCTGCCAAACTTAACACGGTTCTAATTGATGACATTTTTACCACAGGTGAAAAAATCTCATTAAAATCAACATCCTTTCTTTGACAAAAACCTTTCACCACTAATTTGGCTTTATACCTCGGAGACCTTGAGTTACTCTCAATTTTCACTCTATAGATCCACCTGTTTTCCAAAGCCCTTTTGCCTTTTGGCAATTTCACCAAATCATAATTGTGATTATCATGCAAGGATTTCATCTCATCGTGCATTGCATCCAACCACTTTTGACTTTCTTCACTCTCCATGGCCTCTTGAAAACACTCAGGTTCCCCTTCATCAGTCAAATTGACATACTCGTCAGAACCATACCTTGTAGATGGTTGTCTCTGCCTATTAGACCTCCTGAGTTGGGTTAGAGATGCTTCAGAAGCATCACTAAGATTCTCATCGTGTGTCAACTCATGATCTTCACTAGTTGGAATATTTACCTCATCTCTAAGTTGATGATCATCAACACAATCATGCGGCTCATCATTCTCAATATTACCATCATTAGTATCCAAATCAGGAACAGGTGACCGAACTGGATCACCATCAGCTAAGACGTAATTTCTCTCAGGTGTAGTCTTCTCCACCTTATCAATGTCTTCAATAGTTTGGTCTTCCATGAACAATACATCACGACTTCTGATAACCTTTTTGTTTATAGGATCATACAATTTGTAGCCAAATTCATCCTCACCATAATCAATGAAGATACACTGCTTTGACTTTCCATCCAACTTGGATCTTTCATCCTTCGAAACATGCACAAAAGTCTTGCAACCAAAGACTCTCAAGTAATCATACTTGACATTCTTGCCAAACCATACCTTGTTTGTTACTTCACTATTCAAAGCAACAGTAGGAGTAAGATTAATAACATGCACCGCCGTGTACAGTGCCTCACCCCAATAATGTTTAGGCAACTTAGCTTCAAAGAGCATACACCTCACTCTCTCAACAAGTGTCCGATTCATCCTCTCTGCTAAACTATTCAGCTGAGGAGTTTTAGGAGGAGTCTTTTCATGTGTTATACCCTGCTGTTTGCAATAGACATCAAAGGGTCCACAATACTCACCACCGTTGTCAGTTTGAACATGTTGCAGCTTCTTACATGTCTGCCTCTCAATCAAAGCATGAAATTGTTTGAATTTCTCCAACACTTGGTCTTTTGTCTTTAGAACATAAACCCATAATTTCCTGGAACAGTCATTAATAAAAGTAACAAAATAAAGTGCACCACTAAAAGATTTTACCTTTAAAGGGCCACAAACTTCAGAATGCACCAACTGAAGTAACTCTGACTTTCTAGAGGGAGGATGCCTTTTGAAAGATACTCTAGTCTGTTTACCAATCATGCAGTGAGAACATTTCTCCAAATCTACATTCTTCAATCCTGGAAGCACATCCTTTCTAGTTAAGCAATTTAACCCCTTTTCACTAATATGGCTAAGCCTTCGGTGCCACAAAGATGATTCCATATCCACGACATTCACACTGTCTTTTGCAACCAAAGCTTTTGTCCAATACAATTTACTAATCTTCTCCCCTCTAGCCACAACCAAGTCACCTTTACTGAGTTTCCACTTTCCAAAAGCAAAATGATTATCAAAACCACTTTCATCAAGCATATGCACAAATAACATATTGCATAACAAAACCACATACCTATTGATGATCAAAATCCCATTCTTCCGTAGATTTATCAACCGGCTTTTTAGAAAAAATAGGAAGATGCATTTTCTTCACAAATAAAACGCAGCGGATATTCCCTAACTTGCAAGAACCCGTGAGGAGCAACAATAAATATATGGCTACAAATTAATCAAAATAAAAGACGTAATGAACTCCGATATTTTAAAGTGGAAAACCCCTCAATGAAAGGATAAAAACCACGGATCGTCCAGACCAAAGAAATAGCTCCACTATAATTAAATAAGGATACAAGAGAGTCTCAAAGTGATGTACAAAATGTGCCTACAACCAACCAAAACAACAAAGCAATAAAGCCTACAAATGAAAAATAAGAAGAAGAAAATACCAAAAACATGCTGTTGTGCGAGCACGGTTTCTCCCTACCTGAATGTCGTTTCGCCGATTCGACTGTTGAAAACGAAGACCTGAATGTTACGAACCTGCTGTTCAAATATCAGCCCGATCCAACGGTTAACGAATGCGCAATCTATATTTTAATGAGACTGATTTAACAAAATCGGGAATAGAGTTACTCCTCTCTTTTCTCTTTTGGTGGTTGTCTTTTTATCACAATAGAGTCTCTCTTGTAACGCTAATTAGACCACTCTCCACTTAAATAAGTGAGACACATAGGAAGGGATGCCAATACCCAACAATTATTTGTGTTTATGTATGAGAGTTGTCAGAATAAGTTTAAGAGTTTGGAAAAAAAAAAATCCTTAAATTGTGTGTGGATGAAGGAATTTTTAAAATGAAGAGATTTAATGAGATATTTTGTTAAAGCTAAATTTAAAGAGTTTCACATATCACCTAAAATTTGAGAATTTCAAATCCCCTCTCTACTTTATAATATACAAGTCATCAAATGGTCCCTAAATTTTTTGCAAATTTACAAATTGGATCCTATATATTTCAAAATTTACATATCAATCCTATATTTTTATTTTATTTTTTTTTGCAAACTAGGCCCTAAAAATTGTATAATAGTGCCTCATCTTTTTCAAAATGTCAGTTGTCCCAAATATAATTTTCATTTTTGCTTTAAAACTTTTAAAATTTTAAAAAATAGTCTAATTTTTGAAGAATAATTTTTTTTTTCAAACAACAAAATATAGAAATGAAAGAAATTCAAGTGAAGCATTTGAATTGTCTGAAATTTTAATTTTTCCAGAATTTTCAATTACTTTATCAAAACACACTCTGAAACAATGAATACAACAGCTCTAAAATTAACCGACTAACTAACGAAATCTAATCAACTAAACATCTAGGGAATTAAATTTAACAAAATAATTAATTTTCTAAACTGTTACTAAAATTGACGATGGTTGTGTTGTTGGAGTAGGATTGGCTGGGAGGGTAGTAGATGAAGTAATGAAAGCACCACATGAACCGTCCATATTATCTCCAAGAAATGGTGGAAACATTCATTCTTTTAGAGCTTTGACTACATGTGCAATACTAGATGTGCTCTCTCCATCATACTCTGAAGACTTTGGAAGGCCATCCACCTACTACTATGACATTCCTATCCCTTCACTTACTGGTCATTAATTTCATTTTTAACCTCCTAATTAATTATTCTATATTTCTATCATTTTTTTTCAATTTATTTTAATCCCTTGTTTAATTTGTGCTCTGTTTCTACAGGTTATTACATGCTTGAGGAGAAACCATTGCCTGATAATTTAGTTGTTCATGGAGCACCATACCTTGGACAATCAATTGAAACTATGTACGATTACTATTTTAGTGATCAAATCGGTCGCGAAAATCATGAATAATGCGTGTAAGTATACATATATGGTGTGTATATGTTACACCGATGATTTGATTTGGAAGGAAATAATTCCGGATTAAAATATTGATATTGTCGGTAGAACTAAACAATTTTAAAATATAATTATAAGTTGAACTTTCCCATAAAAATATAATTTATGATTTGAAAAAAGAGTTTGTTTGAGAAGTTCAACAACTCTAATTTAGACTTATTTTTATGACATTTTACATTTAATAATACGACATTGTTAATTTGAACCATAAATTATATATTTTAGAAGAATAAGTTTACATTTGAACAATAAACTGTAGCAAAAAAAAAAATGTTGTAATAAGATTTTAGTGTATTGTTTTTGGTCCAAATTAGCAACGTCGCATCTTCAAATATAATTCATCATCACTAGATAATATGACACATCATAAAATAAACCTCAAATTGTGCTTTGGAGAAAAATCTTGAAAATTGTAAAATAGAAAAACTAAAACCTCATATTTACAAATGAAAAAATTAAAATTGTGTTTCAGTTAAATATAATAATCAAAAGTATATTTAAGTCCAAAAATAATAATAATAGTGAAGACATCTCTACCAATAAATATTGGTTTAATTGATAAATAGTGACTCATATCCCATAAAAATGTGGATAAAACTTCTATTGTCGATATTAAGAACTTGTTGGTATGTGATTTATAAGTACAGCTACCAACATTTGGATCTATGAGAGTCTATCTTAATCTAGTTAATTCAAATACTTAACTCGTCTCTACTTTTTTATATAAAAAAAGAGCAAAGATGTCGCTATCAAACCGTCCACTAGTTTTTTTTAAATTAAATACTTCACTATTCTTACACAAGCAATTAAAGGAAAATATTTTTTGACATCCATCCTTTATTTCAATTTACACTTTGAGAAAAAAAAATGAATAGTAATTTAATAGATGTAATATATCGATGATTTTGAAGTGTAATTTTTTTTTTCTTTTTGTTATTAAAGTTTGGTATAAGACTTCAGAGTCACTTGTTTTGATTGGCTGCTCTTTAGACGACATAATGTGTAGTCATGGTGTAAGACCTCAAAATGGTCCTTATTCTATGTAAGATATTTTAGTCTTACTTTCTAGCGCTTCATAGACGGTGGGTGGAGCTTTCTCATTATAATGCTAATTAGACAGTTTAATGAACTTTCTTATTTGTCGATAGAAAATATAGAAAAAATAAGTGTTAAATTGATATTGGAAAGTTAAGGACTTCCAAATATAATCCCGGTAATTTAAAGATCTAAACTTGCGTCAAATAGAGTAGTAACAAGAAATAAATCATTGACGTAAAAAAAATTAAATTATTAGTATTTTATCTTTGAAGGATTAAAAATATATTAAATAAGTCATATCAGTTCAAGGTAGGAAAAAACTTATGAGTCACTAGAAACTTATAAATCGATTTACATTTACCTCTCTTCAATAACACTCTGTCATCATATGTTTGTATTAAGATAATATTACACAATATTATTTAATTTTTATTGTTTAATTTATGTAATGTGAGTGTAAAAGAAATTATACAATGTGATATGACTTTTCAAATATTTATGATTGATCTCAAAAAATTTTAATAATTTAATTGTTATAATTGAGGCAAATTATAAATTGCATCAAACCACTTATCAATCTCAAAATTCTAACAATGATTGACGAAATTTTTTCAGAAGTATAATTTAACGGTTTAAAATGGTGTCTTAATTGTGTCGGTTATGTTGAATTTTATGATTTGTCTAAATTAATTAAATAAAAGATAAATAATGAAATCAACTATTGTATTCTTTAATGCACTAATATTATAAAATACATGAATATTTTTATGGGGTATAATTATAAATGACTCGTGATAGATTGAATCGTTATTTGGTAGTCTACTTAGAGGTCCCTACCTATCTCATTAGGTTAGATTAACCCTAGCCACATATTGTCATTAAGATGAGAGTTCATCTTTTCACATTCTCCCTTTCTCAAAGACAACTATGAATTCAACCCTCGTTTCTCAAGGTACACGTTATTATATCACTTTATATTTTGTAACTCTATCTATGATTTTTGGATAATTTGTTAAAATTCCAACAGGTTTAACTAGTTAAATTTTTTGAGAAACACATTGTTTTTCTTTATTTTTATAGAAACTCAACTCGTGAAGTCGAACCAAGATAAATAAAGTTTTTGGGAAAAATATATTGTTCAACCCATTTTTATAATTCCTCTTAGATCAATGTGGAGATCCTCAAATTCCTTCATGATCCAACTATGGTATTAGAATTAATGATTGATGAAAGTTTAACAAGGTATGCAAATAGGACGGGCGGCGTATTTTGACTCTTCACCCTACCCTATTTTCTTGTCAATGTTCAAATTTGGGTTTTCATCCCCTTCCTCGACGGGGTCAAATTTCTCTGAGTCACATCTATTCATATATATAAAATAATATATTTAAAAGTTATGTATATTATTAATAAGATAATAAAATAATAATTATTAGATAACAAGTAAAAAAATATTAAATCATATTTTTTGGGAAAAGAGATTAAAATTTATAGTAGATAAAAAATATTTAAGTAAGTTTTTAGTCTCTTTATAATTTTAAAATTTTGATTTTAGTCCCTATAAAAAATTTCTAACATTTTTAATCCTTAAAATTTTTTGTTCACTTAGAATCCTTATTTGTAATGTTTTTATACAAAAATTAATATTTTTAGTCAGTAAAAAATTAAAATAGAGATTAAAAGTGAAAAAAAATTATGAACTAAATATAAAAGATTATAATGTTGTAGAAAGTAAAATTATATTTAATCCTATAAAAACTTATTAAATAAAATGAATAAGAACATATATTTAAAAATACTAACAATTTATAGTCATATATGATTGACCGCTTCCTTGTAGTGGTGGCATGGCGGAGTTGATTTGGCGGCCATTTTTGTGTTCGTTTGAGGCAACGTTGATTGCTGGTCGCTTTGTTCACAGCGTTTGTGGCGACGTCGACGACATTACAGAAAACCTTTAAAATTGAGAAGGAACGAATTATGTTACCCAACTCGAGAAACTAAATCCTAACGATGATAACTTTAAAAAAGCTGTGTTAAGCACAATGACCCGACTCACCAAATCAACACCGAAAACATTATTTTTGAACTCCTCGAACAATACAAAGAAAATAGACAGTAGCTTTGATTCAAACCCAAACTCTAACTTTGTAAAAGGGCAACAGCTTTGAAAACATAGTAGCAGCAAAAAATGTATTTTGTAATGAACATAGTCGTAGCTATTAAATCAATGTAATATTATTTAGAAATTAATGAATTGTTGTTTATTTGTTGACTCATGATTTTATTAATGAAAATGTGTTGTTATTAATAATCTATGTTGTTTATGACTATAATGAACATAACTTATGTTGTTGTTACTAAACGAACAATGAATATAGCTTGTGTTTTGGTTGTGATTGATCAAACAATGTCATGTTGATTCTAACATATTTGACAATATAATTTGTGTTGTTGTTACCGAAAAAACATTCATTCAAAATAGAGAATAACATATAAGGTTCCCAAAAACATTCAAGGTTCCTAAAATGTACTAAAAGTATTTATTCAAAACAAATTGTTCAAATACCCACTAGATGAATAAAATGAAGATGAAGATAGGTGAGATTAAGAAGATTACTTACATAAAGCAAACTCTAATTTTAGTCCACATACGAAATATCTACTTATCCTAGATCTTAGACTCGTGATTTTCACAAGAAACTATACTTATATTTATATTTTAAGATTAATAATTAATATTTAAAATAAAAATAGATTTAAGACTTTTTTTAATTAAAAGTCATAGGGATGAATCACAATTAAAGTTGATACGTTAAAATAATAAAAGTTATAAATTTATGATCAAGTTGAAAAAAAAAACTCATCTATACCAACACAAAAATTACATATAAGGAAAAAATAGTATAGAAAAAAGAATAGATAAACTTATATCCGACTTTGCTCTCTATTTTCTATTGAGTTTGGAAATGTTATAATGGGTGAAAACCCAAAAAAAAAATAGTTTGTAATGGTAGAGAATATTCAAAAATACGGTCAAGACAATTATTCAAATTTAATATTTAAATGATCTCTTGAAGTGAATTTCAAACAACAAATATATGTTCTAGAATTGAAAGAAGATAATTAAAAGAACAATATGTATATCCATAAATATCATTTCTCAAATATTTTCTGACAATGATATAAATAAATAAATATGTTTGTTGAAATGTAATCCACGAAAAAATAGGTAATTTAAGATGAATATTTTTGTATGTTTGTGTAGGTAGCTATAACATGTGAAAAGAAAATCAAAGTAAAAACATTGAAAACCACAAAAGCTGAAGAGGCAAATGAGAAAACACACCACTAAAAAAAATGAAACAACGAAGCAAATAAATTGATAAATAGTTAGAATCATAAAATATAAAAATTTACAAAATTATCATCAATTTGAGAAAGAAATGTTTCATGTATAGACCTAACCACTTTTATATATAAAGATATTGTTGAGTGACAAATGCTACATCACAAATCTAAATTGATATTTGTACAAACCTTAATGTTATTATGGCAGAAACTAATGAAAAAGAACAATTTAATTAACATAAATATAATTAAGAGATAATAACGGTAAAAAAAAAATTAGAAAATCAAAGTAAAACAAAAAAATAAATTATGATATTAAAAGTGTAATTTAAAACCTTCCTTTTAATATATTATTATCTCTGAGTTTATATTATCCTTTAAGTTGAATCGTTAATTGATGAATTTACCGTGGATTCTATTTAATATTGAGTGTTTGATGGATGAAAAAGATGTTAGTGAATTTATCTATCAAGAGGGAAGAATTTCAGAAACTTGTATTAAGGACTTTTGGAGAGAATTTGTATTCCTTGCAACAAAGCACTGGCTGACGCATTCTTGACCGTTGCTATAACTATATTAACCTCTATTTTTAAGAGAGAACTCGATCGAACACTGTATGCAAGTGTGTAGCTCGTGGTTTTGCTCTTTAGTGAGCAATAATTTTCTATTCCGCAAAACTGAAATTTTGGTTGTCAGAACACAAATTCCCACAATCCTAAATCGAATTTTATGTTACACAAATGTATTGTTAAAACTTTAGTTGAGTTTTCTAAAATATAAATTGAGGTTGATGGAGATAGAATTTTTTTTTGGGGTTTTTTCAAAGAAAGGGTAATTAATAATTTGAATAAAATATGAGGGTAGAAGTATAATCGTTGGATGAGATAAAAGATTTCCATTATCATCTAGAAAAGAGGAGACTATTTCAGGTTTTCTTTGAATAACCTTAATTTGAATTTTTTTTTATCAAATCACTCTATTTTAAAACTTGAACTTCTTTACGACTTCTTTAAAAGGGACTTCTTACATCTAATATTTTTTTTAGAAATTTTTATCAATATATTCTCTTTATGAAAAACGTTAACTAAAATGTCCTACTTTTGGCATTGGTAAGAAGTCGCATCCCTAAGATGCGACCATGTGAAATTTTTTTTTCTTTCTAATTTAATTTATTTTATTAATATAATTTTATTTTTTAAAATATTTTAATTATTTTTTAATAATTAAAATAATAAATTTTCTAAAGTTAAAATAAATACAAAAATAACGGATGTAGTTGGTCGCATCCCCAGGATGCAACCTCCTATTGGAAAAAAAAAAAAAATTCTTCAGATGGTCACATTTTGGAAATGCGACCTCCTACTGTTGCCAAAATACAAAACATTTTGTATATTTTTTTAATTGGGGTATTTTAGTTAACTTTTTTCAAAAAATGGATATATTGATAAAAAAAAAATCTTTTTTTATAATGTAATTAATTAAAATTCATTCATAAAAATCAACAACACAAATTTTACAAAAATTAAGATAAAATTAATATCGAACGTGACCTCCAGTACTACATTGCCGATGTTTTCTCACACATATGAAATTTTGACCAAGTCTTGGTACATAACGAGTTTGTTCTTCTTCTTCTTTATCTTCATCTTCATCTTCTTGAAGATATCGAGGAGGAAGTGTTGTAGAATAACTATTTTTACCTTAAGTTCAATTGGATATTTGATTTAACAGTGAATTCTCAAAGCTTCGAATCTGAAAGCTTTGTTGTTACATATTATTAAGTAATTGGGTATAGGATTCAGATGTAACATAACGAGTAATGAACGTTTTATATAATAATTCCTCTTCGTTTGATGCAAAGGATAGTCAGTGGTTTTCTTCTTGTTGTGTTTGTTGGTAGTCAAAATTAAATTGTTCTCCGTGTGAATCTATAAGATTGATGTGATGTGTAAGAATAAGTTTGAGGATGCGGTTGAGTATCAAATGTGTTGGTATATAATATTGGTTTTGTTGTGATGTGTTGTGTTGGACATTGGTTCTTGGAAAAAAATATTGGTAGATTTGTGGTGGAGGTTGGAGTGGATTGACACGAAAATCAACTAATTGATTTTCTAAATAAATAAATCGTTTGAAATTTTTGCAAAATCAAACCATATATTCAAAACTTGGTTTAAATTCAACATTTAGAGAATGACCATGAAGAATATGATTATCTCGTTCGTTCCACTTTTTGTTCTCATTTTCGTAGAATAATGTTCATCTATAGTCAACTTGTTTATGCAAATCCACCTTATGATACTTTTTTTCATATTCCTCGGTGGTGTGGAATTTTTTGCGGTAGTCAAAATTCTAGTTTCACTTTATCTTTTTGATGCATTTCTAATATATAGAAACAAATCATGAAGATGTATTCCATAGCCAATCGTCTTCTATAAAGTGTCGCCAAACACATTGAACCCCAATTGTATTCTCATGCCTCTCGCAAATCTCTCAACAAGTGCAACCACATAGTGTATACTCTGTTGTGGGATTTGTCAAACATTAATATGTTGCAGATCAATTCTAAAATGTACGCTCTACAATTTATAATTATTTCTTCATCTGAAGATTCTGAAGTTAAAATTGTAAATGTTTCTCTCGGCTATTTTTATTTTATAAAATTCCTCTTTCTTTGAGATTTAGGTAGAATGACTCCTAACAAATCTAAAAAATCATATGTCTATGATACCATAATTGGTCCAATAACTACTTCACCCCAACACGTAAGCCAAGTAGTAGTGCAACATCTTCTAATGTTATGGTACATTCACCTGTTGGAAGATAAAATGTGTGGATTTCAGATCTCCATCTTTCAACTAAAGCAGTGATAAGTGAATTGTCTATTTTATAGCTTTCTATTTGTGATACAATACCAAATCTAGATGATAAATTTTATTCACCCCGTACATTTCTAAAAAGTCACACACAATTTCATAAATATGCATGCATTCAAAAATTGTGGATATTTATACTCCTAAAGTAATTTTGGAATTAGAAAACACTTTTTTCATTTATATAAGGAAAATTGGATTTTATACCCTCACACTTTGAGCGCTACCTTCACACTTTGACCTTTACTTCCACAATTTTGAAAAATTTAGTTTTATCCCTATCATTTTCATTGAAAATTTTGGGATCCATTGTTTACCCTACACAAATACAAATCGGTATGAAATTTTGTTTTCCAAAAATCCTATTAAGAAATTAACATATTGAGAATTTAAAATTTCTGGTATGTAAATAAAAAGATAATATAATTTTATATACTGAAAATTTTATTTTCAAAATTTCCAGTATAAAAAAAATATTTTGCATATTGAAAATTTTCGGTATGAAAAATAAATTGAGAAAAAAAATGATACCAAAAATTTTTGATATGTAAAAGAAAATTGAGAAAAAGTTTTTCATACTAGAAATTTTGAAAGCTAAAAATTTTTTATATGTAAAAAAAAACTAAGAAACAATTTTGCATATAAAA
>JBBPBR010000008.1:43151798-43177772 GCA_037974775.1 Cicer pinnatifidum | reverse complement strand
GTAATCAAAATAAGATAATTACACTTATGTGGTGGAAAGAGATAAATATTTTTCCTTGTGATAGATGGATGAATTAACTTACTCATTATTGTAAGTCTCAAAATAAACTTTTTAGATAATCCATTATTAAAAGTGTTTAATAATAACAATAAGTTCAAATGTATATTACCAAATAAATTTTTTTTATGAGAAAAATTTATGATGAGTAAATGATGCATTTGTCTTGGGAATATACACTTTAGAATAATTTTTGTTTTTAAAATGTCTATTAAAAAAATGACATTTTTAGTAGAAATGGCGAAAAAATAATCCTAAAAAAAATTAAAATTACTATAATTGAGGAATCAAGACATTTGAATCATTTGATTATGATGAAACAATTTAAATTGTAAAATTAAATATTTAATATTTTTAAATTAAAAATTTAAATTTAAAATTTAAACAGTTGATCTTAATTAAAATTTAATATTGATTATTTTTAAATAAAAAATTGAACTTAAAATTTAGACCGTGAATCTTAAGTCAATGTTAATTTGATGTCGTGACAAAGGGATATTACAGTGAAACTTGATCCGAAGAAAAGCATCAGCATTCCCCTCACAAGATTCCAATAGTAGCTTGCTTCTTGGTAAAGTTTAAGACTTTAGAGGGCTTTACCAAAACCCATAGAACCTTTACTTTGTTGTCTCAAAAAGGGAAGAATAATAATAATAATAACAATAATAGATCTTTGTTCTTCTCAGCTTTTCTTTTCATTCCCTATTATATGTCAAAAACAAAATACATAGGTGTGTAGAATAGATGGAGCGTTACGAGGTTCTCAAAGATATTGGCTCTGGTAATTTTGCTGTTGCAAAGCTAGTTAGAGATATCTTCACCAAAGAGTCTTTTGCTGTTAAGTTTATTGAGAGAGGCCAAAAGGTATTTATTCTTCACCTTCTTAACCCTTTCATTTTGTGTGTTTGTTTATGTTTCATTTTTGTGTTTTGCAGATTGATGAGAATGTCCAGAGGGAAATCATGAACCATAGATCATTGAAGCATCCCAATATTATTAGATTCAAAGAGGTTCGACTTCGTCATCCCAATATTTTTTTATTAACTTATTTGAGCTTATCTGCTCGCAGAACTACTTGTAAAATTATTTGAAAGTTCACGAAACAACTTATGACATGTCTATATGTTATTTTCAGTTCATTTCAATAAACTATCCAGGATAGCTTATGAAAACAACTTATAGATTATACAAAGAAGAGTTTGGCGTTATTTTATCTTTTATTATAGAAATAGCTTATACATAATCACTTATATGTACTCTTCTAGCTTCTTGGTTTAATTCAATGTCTTATGGATTGGGAAATGTTATTTCCTTTGTTAATGTGAATAAACCATAAAAGGAAAATACAAGAGCATGTGAGCTGTATAATACAACCAATACACAGTCACAAAAGTTTGAAGTTAGCCATGGAAACATTATAGTAATGAATTTTAATATTGGTCTAGTTTGATATTTAAGCTCTTATTTTATTATGATCTTTTTTAGTATGATAGGAATGTTTCATATAACAGTTATAATATTCCATCCATGTCGTTCATTCATGAAATTTTTAGACCTTAATATACAAGCTCCTTGATTTATACTTTCCATAGTCTTTGGTTTTATGATAGTATCATTAGTTTTCTGTTTTATCCCTTTCATGTGCTCTTATGAGCGGCCGTGCCGGTGTTTTCTTCTTCCCTTTAGAGAAATTTCATATTAAACCTTATTCTACTCAGTTTTGCATTAGCTATGATGAATTGAATTTGCAGGTTCTGCTAACTCCAACACATCTGGCGATAGTAATGGAGTATGCTGCTGGAGGAGAACTCTTTGAGAGGATATGCAGTGCCGGTAGATTCGGTGAAGACGAGGTAATATAGAAAGTGACGGTACTATTTCAGTTATTTGTGTATTTCATTATGATATTATTCATATTCATTCCTGTGTAGACATGCACATTTGATGAAAAGTTTGAACAAAATCCATCTCTAGTTAATTGTTTCTGTTAAGCTATTGTTTCGTTCATAATTTTCGGTCCAGTCTTTGATGTTTTTCATTATCATCAGGCAAGGTTTTTCTTTCAGCAACTGATATCAGGAGTCAGTTATTGTCATTCAATGGTACGAAACTAAACAAGATCTTTATGATAAACCATGTATCCTTACAATGAATAGATATTTTTAGTTAAAGAAATGTTTATGCAGCAAATTTGTCATAGAGATCTGAAGCTCGAAAACACACTCTTAGACGGAACTACTGCGCCGCAAGTCAAAATTTGTGACTTTGGTTACTCAAAGGTATAACATTTTAACAGAAGATTACACTACAAATCTTAATGCCTTCTTCAAGTGATGTTCATTTGTTTTTTTAAACCTTGTGCTTTAGTCATCTGTGTTACATTCACAACCGAAGTCTACAGTAGGAACTCCAGCTTACATCGCACCTGAGGTTTTGACGAGGAAAGAATATGATGGAAAGGTCGAGTCTTACTCTTTCTTATGATTGAATGAAGATGAAGCTGATTTGTATACTATTTTCTTGTTGTATTTGCTAACTATATTTTCAACGAAAGCTATAGATTGCAGATGTTTGGTCTTGTGGAGTCACCTTATTTGTGATGTTAGTCGGCGCTTATCCTTTTGAAGATCCTGAGGATCCAAAAAACTTTAGGAAAACTATTAGTGTGAGTGTTAACTGCAAACTTAATGAATTCCTAAGAAAAATGAAGTCTAGAAATAAGAGTGAATTGTTTAGTTATACTTTCTCTGTACTGATGTTTTAATTGGACCTTTTGTGGTTTATTGCAGAAGATAATTAGTGTTCAATACAAAGTCCCTGATTATGTACGAGTTTCAATGGAATGCATAAATCTTCTATCTCAAATATTTGTGGCTAATCCTGAAAAGGTAGGCTGTTTGTTTCATGTGGCAAATCTTGTTTTGTTTGTTTGTCAATAAATTCCAATCAACTACAAGATTTAATTAGTGTTGTGCTGTCTTGTTTGGATAAACATCTTAATTAAGTGTTTATAGTATAAAGGATTATCATGTAACTGCTTATGTATAAATTATTTTTATAACAAAAATTAAAATAAAGTCAAACTGTTTTCTTATTAGCTATAAGTTGTTTTCTTATGTTATCTTGGATAGCTTATATAAATAGGCTGAAAATAGTTTATAGATATGTCATAAGCTGTTTCCATAAGTTCTCCCAAACAGTTTAACTAGTGCAGATGATAAAGCTCAAATAAATCAATCAAACGGTGCCTAGATCACACTGCCTATATAGCTTATCTTCATATTTATTTTCTTCTGTTTTGTGCTACATGTGCACAAATTCAAGCAATGCTTATCCTTTCCTCTATCTTGAACATGTTGCTGGAAGTTTTCCCTTTTGAATAAAATTCAGTCTTTTACTCCTTTTTGCAGAGAATAACAATACCAGAAATAAAAAACCATCCATGGTTTTTGAGAAATTTACCCATAGAATTAATGGAAGGTGGAAGCTGGCAAACCAGTGATGTAAATAATCCATCACAAAGTGTTGATGAAGTTTTGTCCATTATTCAAGAGGCAAGAAAACCCCTTAACATACCCAAAGATGGTGGTGGTCTTCTTATTGGTGGCAGCATGGACTTGGATGATTTTGATGTTGATGCAGATCTAGAAGATATAGAAACATTTGGTGATTTTGTGTGCCCTCCTCTTTAAAAGTGTATTCCTAAACAAGATTAGGTCTTATTTGCTATGAGGGTCCTAAAGTTCCTCACTAGTTTAGATTTCAATAAAGCTTCACTTCTATATGGTTTTTTTTTTCTTTTTTTTTTTTTTTCGAAAAAGCTTCTATATTGCTTGTTATTACATAGTTTTGACATGTGTGGGGTTATGTAGCACCGACATCTTGGATTGAAGGCATGTATGATGTCTGACATGTGCCAATATCCAACATCAACAGGACATCAACACATGCAATTATATTCAATCACTTTTGTTTTATTAAATTATTATTGGTATCGACGTGTCAGTGTTCGTAGCTGTGTGAATGCTTCGTAGGTGGTGACCGATATTCCTTATGAGCTTTGGAATCTTCTCCCATAACACAGTTTCATGTGTGGATATGATCAAATTTGGAATTCTTAGATCCAATTACCTTTTTGTAAAGATGTAATATCCCAAGAGTTTTTCAAAGAGGACAATATTAAGTAAAGCAAATTGTGACTGGTTCCTCCTGTTCTATCCGTTGAGAACTAATACATGGGAAATAAAAATTGGATTAATTTTATATAGTGTGAGAATTAAGCAGCATAGCTATCCTTAAAAGCTTTGCACTTTATGGTGATGCCACCTTATGATTTTGTAACCTTCAATTTGTCGTGGGATTTTAGATAAAAGGTGGAGAGAATATAATAAAATTTTTAATATTATTGGTAATAACTTTGTGCTAATTTGAATATAAAAAATTAAATACTAATATCTATTTATAGAGATATATAAATTCATTACTAAATCGGGAACAAATCATAATAATGAGATATATTCTAATATATATCTAAGATTGTAAATTGATCATAGGAAATAATTCAAAATACTCTAATATAATATAAAAGATATTATACAATACTTTTTTTAATATTCTAATACTCTCCCTCAAGCTAAGTTTACTAAGCTTTAGTTTGTTACAAGAAAATAATACTTCCCCTCAAGCCAAAGCTTATTAAACTTTAGTTTGTTACAAGAAAATAATATATTGCTCAATCCAAAGCTTATTAAGTTTTAGTTTGTTACAAGAAAATAATATATGGGTCTGCAAAACAATAAAAATGGATGGAAAAACAACTTAGAGATGCATGTGAAGTAATAGAGAATTGCTATAAATATAGCCTAGCCAAATAGCCGAAATGATCATCAGCCTTAGAGTAATTAATGGCAATCAATTGAACAAAGCAATGTTCGTTCTTCTAAAATGTTGCATTTGGAAGCTTCAAGCCAATAATATAAAAGACTGGAAATATTTGAACTTGAATTTGCTTTAGGGAGAGAGAGGTGTGCTTCAGGGAGAGAGAGGAAAGATTAGTACATTTGAGGCAAATATGTGGTAGGTGCATCTGGGATAAATTGCAAAACTAAAATGAGTCATAAAAAATTAAAAACAGGTCTGCAACCAGTTGAGGCAAAAATCTTTTTTATGTATGTTTTAATGACAATAAACCTTATGAAATAAAAGATTATGTTTTATGAATGGTAGTCTACTAATGATTGCACTTGAGTTTTGTTTAAGGAACATGAATTGCATAAGTGAATAAGCAAGAATCCATTCACTTCATCGAAGTGCATAAGTATCTACTTAACAATGACATAATCTCAAAAGGAATGTAGCATATATCAACCATCTAAGAGAATGATTATTACATCTTCAAGATAGCATCTTCAAGAAGAAGATGATCAAATACAACAATCAATGATCACACTATGCTATAAATCAGAAGCAAGATCATTTGAAAAAGAAGCAAAAATACAAAGACATAACAAATAACGTTCTTGACAGAAGTCTGGAAAACGGAGAACGTTCTCCATAATTTTTAAATTTCAAGAACAAATGATCTCCTCTGTTGAAGAAGAAATTTCTCATGGATTTCACAATCATTCCTCCGATTTCACAATCATGTTATCAGTATTCCACAAAGGATATACAAGATTCATCTCAGCAAAGAATCAATCCAAACTGCAAAGAAGAAAAGCTTGGCAAACAATTGTCAATGATAAAAAACCAGCAATCATACAAACAAAACGAAGAACTTTCTTGACAAAAGACTGGAAAACTGAGAACGTTCTCCACAACTTCATTACAACAAGAATGCTAAAGTCATCTATTAATGAAAAGAAAGTTCCTACGATTTGCAAGTACATTTCTAGTATTCTACAAGGAATATACAAAGCTAAATATTGAAATAGAAACACTCCAAAAAGAACAAAGGATAAAAAGCACAGCTCATGATAAAGCAAACAAGATTGTCCTCCAAGTTCAAGAATGATCATTCTCCAACATGTTAACATCAATCAAGATCATTCTCCAGCATGTTAACATTAAACAAGATCATTCTCTAACATGTTAACATCAATCTCCAGCATGTTAACATCATTCTCAAGTATGTTAACATCAATCAAGATTATTCTCCATCGTGTTGACATTAATCAAGATCATTCTCCAACATGTTAACATCAATCTCCGACATGTTAACATCATTATCCAGCATGTTAACATCAATCTCCAGCATGTTAACATCAATATCCTGCATGTTAACATCATTCTCCAGCATGTTAAACATCAATCTCCAGCATGTTAAACAAGATTAGGTCTTATTTGCTATGAGGGTCCTAAAGTTCCTCACTAGTTTAAATTTCAATTAAGCTTCACTTCTATATTGCTTGTTTTTTTTTTTTTTTGAAAAGCTTCTATATTGCTTGTTATTACATAGTTTTGACATATGTGGGACTATGTAGCACCGATTGAAGGCATGTATGGTGTCTGGCATGTGTCAACATTCAACATCAACACATGCAATTATATTCAATCAATTTTGTTTTACTAAATTAATGTTGGTATCGATGTGTCAGTGTCTGTAGTTTTGTCTCGAGTATGTTAACATCAATCAAGATTATTCTCCAGCATGTTGACATTAATCAAGATCATTCTCCAACATGTTAACATCAATCTCCGACATGTTAACATCATTATCCAACATGTTAACATCAATCTCCAGCATGTTAACATCAATATCCTGCATGTTAACATCATTCTCCAGCATGTTAAACATCAATCTCCAGCATGTTAAACAAGATTTGGTCTTATTTGCTATGAGGGTCCTAAAGTTCCTCACTAGTTTATATTTCAATTAAGCTTCACTTCTATATTGCTTGTTTTTTTTTTTTTTTGAAAAGCTTCTATATTGCTTGTTATTACATAGTTTTGACATATGTGGGACTTTGTAGCACCGATTGAAGGCATGTATGGTGTCTGACATGTGTCAACATTCAACATCAACACATGCAATTATATTCAATCAATTTTGTTTTACTAAATTAATGTTGGTATCGATGTGTCAGTGTCTATAGTTTTGTCAATGCTTCATAGGTGGTGACCGACGATATTCCTTATGAGCTTTTAAATCTTCTCCCATAACATAGTTGTTGAGACAAACTCTATATTTAAAGTTTTGATGAAAACAAACAAAGGTTAATTAAGAAAGTTAATCATGATTCTAAAATGTTATGTTAATTTAACTGGTGCTTTTGAGTGAATTTAATTAAGAACAAAATCAAGTAAAGTAAAGGAAACAACAAGAAGATCATTCTGCATCAAAATAGAGAATGATCTCCAGCTTCAAGAATTGATCATCACAACATATGGATCAAACCTTTTCTACATTCTTAATAAAGAATATGCCTAGGAAATTCACTCATATCTAATCAGTACATGGCAAGGAACAAATAGGATTCATCCAAGCTCAAAAGGGCTATTTGATCTCAAAATTAAAAGGACTCAAAGATGGACAAAAGTCATGACAACTTGAAGAACTCCTAAAATTCAAATGTCAAGAAAGCTCAATCAATCTCGACATATGACAAGACAATTACAAAGGAAATCCAGAATAATTAAAACGGGAACTCCAGAATGATTATTTAAGCTCAAGAACGTTCATTCTGAAAAACCAAGAATATTTATCGTTCTCCGTTTTCTGCAGAGCAGCAGCAGACCTGTAATCTGCTCTATTTCAGCTTGCAATTCTTCTCCAATCTTGTCTAGCTGCACTCAAGACTCAAGATGGAGAATGTGACATCCAAGATCAATGAAGAAACGTCAAGAACTCTGTCAGAAAAGTACATAACTGCTTTAAATGCTAAATCCAAAAGTTAAAAAAGGCTATGTCATAGCATGATTAATTTATTATGAAATATTGCCTTAAGCTAGAAAAAGCAGAGCCTCTCAAACAGCTCTTTCGTACTTCTATCCAGTGCATCTTCAGCCTATAAATAGAAGGCCTTAATCAAGTATGAAAGCAAGAAATTCAAGTGCTAAGTAATCCACAATTCAATCACACTTAAGCTTGAAATTCTGCAAAATAGAGACAAAATCACTTTCTGCGTTCGCGAAACAGCTGCTGTTGTATATTCATTTATCAGATTGCGAAACTATCATTAGATCCTTTGTAAAGAATCTATTCTCAAACAAGAGTTGAGTAATATCAGATTCTGTCAAAATCAATCCTATTGTAAAAACTCAAACTTTAAGAGTTTCTTTTATAGTTTGTTTAAGATTACTTCCTATCAAGGTTAGATAGGTGTTGTTATTGTTTTCTGGGTGGAAAGTAATAGAGGTGGAAATAGATCGAGGTTGATCTATACTAGGTGTTGTAAGATGAAGAAGGTTCTTCGTTTTAAACACTTAGTGGAAAATCTCACAACGTGAGGATTGGATGTAACCCACATTGGGTGAACCAGGATAAATCTTTGTGTGGTATTCTCTTCCCTATCTCCTTATTTTTTATACTAAATTGATTAATTTAGATAAAACATAAACTGATTTTCTGTTTAACGCTAATCAAGGAACGTTCTCTATTTTACAACTAAAACCAAGAACGTTCTCCGTTTTCTGTTTTCATAACCAAGATCAATCTTGAGTTATTTTCTTAAGTTTTAGCAGAAATTTTTAAAAAGGTGCATTTACAATTCAAACCCCCCTTTCTTGTAAATCAACATTGTTACTTCAATAGTTTCATGTGTGGATATGATCAAATTTGGAATTTTTAGATCCAATTATCTCTTTGTAAAGATGTAATATCGCAATAGTTTTTCCAAAGAGGACAATATTAAGTAAAGCAAATTGTGACTGGTTCCTCCTGTTCTATCTGTTGAGAACTAATACATGGGAAATAAAAGTTAGATTAATTTTATATAGTATGAGAATTAAGCAGCATAGCTATCCTTAAAAGCCTTGCACTTTATGGTGATGCCACCTTACGATTATGTAACCTTCAATTTGTTATGGGATTTTAGATAAAAAGTGGAGAGAATATAATAAGAATTTATATATTATTGATAATAACTTTGTGTTAATTTGAATATAAAAAATTAAATATTAATATCTATTTATAGAGATACATAAATTCATTACTAAATCGGGAACAAATCATAATAATAATGAGATATATTTTAATATATCTCTATGATTGTATATTGATCATATGAAATAATTCCAGATACTCTAATATAATATAAAAGATATTATATGATATTTTTTTTTTTTAATATTTTGATACTCTCCCTCAAGTTAAAGTTTACTAAGCTTTAGTTTGTTACAAGAAAATAATACTTCCCCTCAAGCCAAAGCTTATTAAGCTTTAGTTTGCAAGAAAATAATATATTGCTCAATCCAAAGCTTAATAAGCTTTAGTTTGTTACGAGAGAATAATATATTGGTATGCAAAATAATAAAAATGGATGAAAAAGAAACTCAGGGATGCATGTGATGTCAGAGAGAATTGCTATAAATATAGCCTAGTTAGACAGCCGAAATGATCATCAGCATGATTGAAATTAATGACAATCAATTGAACAAAACAATGAGAGAGAGAGGCATGCTTCAAGGAGAGAGAGAGAGGAAAGATCAGTACATTTGAGACAAATATGTGGTAGGTGAAGTAGCAACGTTGATTTACAAGAAAGGGGGGTTTGAATTGTAAATGCACCTTTTAAAAATTCCTGTTAAAATCTTAAGAAAATAACTCAAGATTGATCTTGGTTATGAAAACAGAAATTGAGAACGTTCTTGGTTTTAGTTGTAAAACGGAGAACGTTCCTTGATTAGTTTTAAACACAAAATCAGTTTATCTTTTATCTTAGTTAATCAATTCAGTATAACAAATAAAGAGATAGGGAAGAGAATACCACACAAAGTTTTATCCTGGTTCACCCAAAGAGGGTTACGTCCAGTCCTCACGCTGTGAGATTTTCCACTAAGTGTTTAAAACGAAGAACCTTCTTAATCTTACAACACCTAGTATAGATCAACCTTGATCTATTTCCACTTCAATTACTTTCCACCCAGAAAGCAATAACAACACCTATCTAACCTTGATAGGAATCAATCTTAAACAAACTATAAAGAAACTCTTATAGCTCGAGTTTTTACAAATGGATTGTTTTGACAGAATCTGATATTGCTTAACTCTTGTTTGAGAATAGATTCTTTACAAAGGATCTAATGATACTTTCGCAAACTGATATATGAATATGTAGCAACAGCTGTTTCGCAAATTGCAGAAAATGATATTGCCTCTGTTTTGCAGAATTTCAAGCTTAAGTGTGATTGTATATTGTGGATTACTTAGCACTTGAATTTCTTGCCTTCATACTTGATTAAAGCCTTCTATTTATAGGCTGAAGATGTACTGGATGGGAGTACGAAAGAGCTGTTGGAGAAGCTCTGCTTTTTCTGGCTTAAGGCAATATTTCAGAATACTTTAATCATGCTATGACATAGCCTTTTTTAACTTTTGGTTTTAGCATTTAAAGTAGTCCTGTACTTTTCTGACAGAGTCCTTGACGTTTCTTCATTGATCTTGGATGATACATTCTCCATCTTGAGTCTTGAGTGCAGCTAGACAAGATTGGAGAAGAATTGCAAGCTAAAACAGGGCAGGTTGCAGGTCTGCTGCTGCTGTGCAGAAAACGGAGAACGATAAACGTTCTTGGTTTTCAGAATGAACGTTCTTGAGCTTAAATAATCATTCTGGAGTTCCTGTTTTAATTATTCTGGATTTCCTTTGTAATTGTCATGTCATATGTTGAGATGGATTGAGCTTTCTTGACATTTGAATTTTTGGAGTTCTTCAAGCTGTCATGACTTTTGTCCATCTTTGAGTCCTTTTAGTTTTGAGATCCAATAGCCCTTTTGAGCTTGGATGAATCCTGCTTGTTCCTTGCCATGTATTGATTAGATATGAGTGAATTTCCTGGGCATATTCTTTGTTAAGAATGTAGAAAAGGTTTGATCAATATGCTGTGATGATCAATTCTTGAAGCTGGAGATCATTCTCTGTTTTGATGCAGAATGATCTTGTTGCTGTTTCCTTTACTTTGCTTGATTCTATTCTTAATTAAATTCACTCAAAAGCACCAGTTAAATTAACATAACATTTTAGAATCATGATTAACTTTCTTAATTAACCTTTGTTTGTTTTCATCAAAAATTTAAATATAGAGTTTGTCTCAACAATCTCCCCCTTTTTGATGATGACAAACATGTTAATTTAGATTTTAATTCTGATTCTAATATCAAGTATGTGAGAGAGTTTTAAAGACTCCCCCTCAATTTGTGCATATTTTAAATTTGCAGTATTTAAAACATTATATGCCATAAACTGTTTTTCATTGAATTGAGAGCAAAAGTACATGATTGTAAACAAAAATACATAAATAGTTCATATTAAAAGCTAACTTAATTCTCCCCCTTTGTCATCCAAAAAGTCAACAGAAAAGAAACTAAGAAGCTAAAGAAGGAGAAGATCCTTCTGATGAGGAAGATTTTCCAGGATGAGGAGCTTGAGAAGGATGAGGAATCTGATGAGCAGGTGGAGGTGGAATTCCCAGTTTGGGAGCAAGATGGTCGGCTAGCCAAGTTCTTAAAATAGCAGTTTCTTGATCATGATGAATCTGTCGTGCCATGATAGTCTGAAGAGTAGCCATGATGTCAGAGTTGGACGGTTCAGTTAAGGGAGGAGAAGAGCGTAGGTAAGGAGAAGGTTGAGAAGCAATAGCAACTACAGTATGGGATGGAATAGGTGTTGGAGAGATGGATGGGAAGGAAGCAAACGAGGATGAGATGGAGGGTAATGGACCAATAGATGTGTTGGAAGGTCCAATAGTGGCTGGAAGGTTTAAAAACTGACTAATGCCAAAAATGGAGGAGCTGGTTTTTTGAGGAGATACAAACAGCGGAGACATGGTAGATAAAAGTGGATTAGACAGAAAAGTACCAAAGTCCTGAGGAGGTGAGGGAAGTGGGTGAGAGTAAGAGGGAACATCGGAGGATGGAAGAGTGGAGGGTTGAGAGAGTGGGTTTGATGAGGGTGGGTAGTTTTTTGGAGAATGTTCTGTTAGTGGTGGAGAATGTTCTGGAAGAGGTGGAGAATGAATCGGTTGAGGTGGAGAACGTTCTGGATTGGGTGAGAAACGTTCTGGTGGGGTGAGTGTTGCTGTATTTTCTGCATGGTCAATAGGAGGAAAGGAAACAGGGATGGTAGTAGGGCGCCGTCCTGCCGAGCGTTTGCATTTTAATGAGGTGGGAAAGGATGATGGAGGAGTAGGAGTTGGAGTTGATGAAGTTTTACGCATGTGCGAGAGATTTTTGGTTGAAAACTTGGAGACTTTGACCATAGAGGTTTCAGAAGCGAGAGAGACTCGAAAATGCCTGAAGACCTTAGTTAAAACATGCCATAAGGTACAATATTTTTCCTGTAATCTTTGGTAGATGCACAAATCATGTGCTGAAGGATCACATAAGGTAAGTTCAGTCTTTTGCAGTAGAGGAGATGATAAATGAGCAAAGCATCATTATCAGAGACATACTCATGGCTTCCACAACGAGGAATCAGAGTATGTTGACACATGTTGTTAAACACCTTAGGAAGTGGCTGAAGATAAGTAGAGAGCTGGCGAGTGGTGTCTTCCTCAAATATGTCAGATAAAATTTCAGTCTTGCAAATATTCAAGGCTGAGTACCAATGATCTTTAAAGACAGATGGGCCTTTTGTGGGAAGCTGAAGAATAGAGGCCAGAATGTCTAGAGTTAGTTGGATCTCCACACCTTTAATCTTGGAAATGAGGAGAGATTTATCAGCAAATGTCTAGGCATTGCAATAAAAAGCACGAACAACTTCTAGATAGTAAGATTCAGAGGTCTGTAGGAAAGATGTCCACCTAAGAGCATCAGTGTGATGCTGAACAGCAATTCCATTGACACCCAGATTGTCCAACAGAAAGACACGTCCAATCCCAACTGGGCGTTGAGCCCATTTGTCAACAAAAAGTTTAGATTTTTCAGGGGAAATCAGAGGAGGAGTGGATTGTTTGGGTTTCTTAGAGGGAGGTTCAGAGGCAGATGAGGTGGAGGTAGAAGAGGTCTGAGGAGATGGAGAACGTTTGGTTTGTTTTTATAGGGAGGGCTTTGGGTTGGGAGAAGATTCTTGAGGAGGGTGTGGGTGAGCAGGAGAACGTTCTCGTGGTGGGGAACATTTGGAAGAATGTTCTGGAGAAGTGGGTTTTAGGTTTGGTTTAGGGTTAAAATTTTTCTTTTTCTGAGATGTTTGAAACATTTTGCGAGCAAGGTACCGGGCAATTTTTCTTTTTTAGAGGAATCATCACTTTCAGAATCTGAAATAACGAAGTACAGAGGTTCAAAATTTTTAGGGTTTGATGGTTTTGAATTGCCAATACCAGATTGAACTCTCATTGATCGTCGTGGAGGAGTGTTTTGAGTACGGAAGTGTGAAGGGACTTGAGTAAAAGTTGAATGAGTGTACAGGGGTGGAAGAAGGGTAGATAAAGGAGGGATATTGAGGATTGGTTCATTGGTTGTAGGAGGAGGAGAAACAGGGGAAGTTCGTGATGGTGATGGTCTAGGTGGTGGAGACGGTGATCGTTCCATGGATTCATATGAGGAGGATGAATAGTATGGTGTGCAGGGAGAGGCGTTTTTGCGTGTCGATTGTTTTGTTCGAGCCATTTTTGTGTTGTGGTTTCATGGTTGAAGATGAATAGTTGAGTGGGTATTTAGAGAGATGATTGATGCAGAAAAACAATGAGGAGATGAGAGAGATTAACAGTTTTTCTTTTACTGACTTGAGGAGATGAAGAGGGAGGAAATGATTACGTGCTGTCCAATGGCAACAGTTGGCGCCTAGGGAAGGAGGAAAAGCAATTTTGGAAAAAGCTGAGCGTGTGCGTGTCAGCCTGCTACTTTAGACAAAAGGGCATGTTCATCAAATGCCAAGATTTGCCTTTTTTGATTTGAGATGGAGAATATTAAAATAATGAAAACTGTTGGTTTTTCAAAAACGGAGAATGATTCATCGCGAAAAGGAGACTGATAAACGTTCTCCATTTTCTGCAGTAGCAGAATTCAACCAGAATTTTCTGGATTTTTCATGATTTTCAGTTTTTCTTTGATCAAATTGAAACTATCCTCAACAAGAGGCTTTGTGAAAATGTCAGCAAGTTGATTTTGAGTATCAACAAAGATTAATTCCATATCTTTCATGTTGACATGATCACGAATGAAATGATGTTTTATTTCAATGTGTTTTGATGTAGAGTGCTGAATGGGATTTTTAGATAAATTTATGGCACTTGTATTATCAAAATAAATTGGAATACTAGAATAACTTACAGAGTAATCTTGGAGTTGATTTTTAATCCACAAAACCTGTGAACAACAGTTTGTTGCTGAAACATATTCAGCTTCTGTTGTGGACAAGGCTATGGTGTTATGTTTTCTGTAGGACCAGCTGATTAATGCTTCGCCTAAGAACTGACATGCTCCATTTGTGCTTTTTCTTTCAATTTTGTATCCAGCATAATCAGCATCACATTATGCTATAATATCAAAATGTGAACCTTTTCTATACCAAAGACCAAGATTAGTTGTTCCAACAAGGTATCTAAATATGCGTTTTACTGCTGTTAAGTGGGATTCTTTTGGCGCTGATTGAAATCGAGCACATAATCCTATTGCAAACACTATGTCAGGTCTGCTAGCAGTTAGATATAACAAAGAGCCAATCATTCCACGATATTCTTTTTCAGAGACAGATTTGCCATTTTCATCATTTTCTAAAGAAGTAGATGGATGCATGCGGGTTGTCATGATTTTTGATTCATTCATTTTATATTTGATTAACAGATCTTTGATGTATTTTTCTTGACAAATAAAAATGCCTTTTTCATATTGCTTAATTTGTAAGCCAAGAAAGTATCTTAATTCACCCATCATGCTCATTTCAAATTCACTTTGCATAAGTTTTGAGAAGTTTGCGCACAATTTTTCATTTGTTGATCCAAAAATGATATCATCAACATAAACTTGAACGATGAGTAAATCATTTCCCTCTGTTTTCTTAAATAAAGTAGTATCAATTTTTCCTCTTTGAAAATCATTTTTAATTAGGAATGAACTCAGCCGTTCATACCAAGTCCTTGGTGCTTGTTTTAAACCATATAATGCTTTAGTGAGTTTGAAAACATGATTTGGTTTTGATTGATTTTCAAAACCAGGGGGCTGCTTTACATATACTTGTTCATTTAAAAAACCATTTAAGAAGGCACTTTTAACATCCATTTGAAACAATTTAATGAGTTTATGAGATGCATATGCAAGAAGTATTCGAATAGCTTCTAACCTTGCAACTGGGGCAAAGGTTTCATCATAATCTATAACTTCTTGTTGATTGTAGCCTTGGGCTGCCAATCTTGCTTTGTTTCTAACTACCTTTCCTTCTTCATCAAGTTTATTTTTGAATACCCATCGAGTTCCAATGACAGATTGATCTAATGGATCTGGAACTAGTGTCCAAACTTCATTTTTCTCAAACTGCAGTAATTCTTCCTTCATGGAATTTACCTAAGATTGATCAGTGATTGCATCTTTGATTGATTTTGGTTCCACTTGAGATATCATTGCCATGTTGCTTTCATCATTCTTGAATGATTTTCTGGTTCTGATTCCATCAGTCGTGTTTCCAATGATCTGGGTTTGTGGACGACTTTCAACTGTTTTCCAGCTTTTTGGTGGAGAATGAAACGGAGACTGTTTATCAATCTCTGTTTTCTGCAAACTGTTTTGTTGCTGCGTTTTCTGCAAACTGTCTTGCTGCTGTGTTTCGTTTGAAGTTTCTTCTTCATCATCCTTTTTACTTAAGTCTAAGTCATCAAACTCGTCAAACTTATTTCAACAACATTAGTTCTTAAATTAAATACTCTGTAACCTTTAGACTCAGTTGCGTATCCAAGAAAGATTGCTTTATCAGATTTTGCATCGAATTTTCCAATGAGATCTTTGCTGTTTAAGATGTAACAGTAACAACCAAATACATGAAAATAAGAAATGTTTGGCTTCCTATTTTTCCAGATTTCATATGGCGTTTTGTTTATGATCTTTCTAATAGATACACGGTTCAAGATATAGCAAGATGTGTTTATGGCTTCAGCCCAAAAATATCTTTCAACATTTGATTCTTCTAAAATAGTTCTTGCCATTTCTTGTAGTGTTCTATTTTTTCTTTCAACAACTCCATTTTGTTGTGGAGTTCTTGCACAAGAAAGATTGTGAGATATACCAAGTTCATCAAAGAAGCTTTTGAATGATGCATTTATGAATTCTCCTCCATGATCACTCCTTACAGAAATGGTGCTGGATTCCCTTTCATTTTGAACTCTTTTGCAAAATGTTTTGAATGCTTCAAATGCATCATCTTTTTGTTTTAAAAACAAAACCCATGTAAATCTTGAAAAGTCATCAACAATAACAAAGCCATATTTCTATCCTCCTAGACTTGTTGTTTTGATAGGCCCAAATAAATCTATGTGAAGTAGTTCAAGAGTTCTGTTTGTTGTCACAAAATCCTTTGCGTGAAAGCTGCTTTTTACTTGCTTACCTTTGACACATGTTTCACATATTTTATCTTTCTCAAAGTTGAGTTTTGGTAAGCCTCTAACAAGATCAAGTTTGGAAATTTTTGAAATGGTTTTCATGCTGATATGCCCAGCCCTTTTATGCCAAATCCATTTATCTTTATTAATTGATATAAAGCATGATTCATCAAGTAATTCATCAAGATATAGAACATACAAATTTTTCTTTCTTTTCCCAGAAAACAGAATTTCCCCAGTTTTGGCTTTCTTAATTTCACATACTTTTGGTTTAAAAATAACTTCGCAACCATTGTCGCCTAGCTGACTTATGCTTAATAGATTATGTTTTAATCCTTCCACATATTGAACATCATTTATTTGAGCAGAGTTTGTCTTACCAATGGTTCCATTACCTTTAATTTGAGCTTGATTATCGTTGCCAAAAGTGACCGAACCACCATCCTTCTTGACGAAGGTTATGAAACAGTGTCTATCTCCTGTCATGTGCCTTAAACAGCCACTGTCCAAGAACCAAGGCTTTCTTTTTATACTTGGAGAACCAACCTGCATGTGATATTAGTTCAGCCTTAGGTACCCATTTTGTTTTGGGTCCTTGAGAGTTAGTTTTAACATTTTCTTTAAAAAGATATATCACTCCTTCGTTTTTAAAACTAGCTGGGTTTTTTATTATTGGTTTTGAGACAGATTTCATAATGTAGGTTCCAGAATATTTCTGTTTTGGTTTAAAAGAATTTCCAGATCGTTCAGCCTGTGATTTGGAACTTTCTCTGTTTAGCAGCTATCCTGGATATTGTTCTCCGTTTTGCAGATTTTCCAAGGCCAGCTTTATCAAAGATTCCTATCTGAGATCCCATGATATTATGAAAGGTTTCAGTGGCTTTAATAAAATTTAATAAATCTGCCATGAGAAGTTCATTTTCACTTTTAAGTTGAACATTCTCCGTTTGTAATGCAAAACGTTCTTGACATTCTTGTTTTTCAAAATTCTTTGTTTCTTTCAGCTCTTGAATGATGTTTTTTAGTAAATCGTTCTTAGCCAGACTTTCTTCTTTTTCTTTCTTTTCTTTATAAAATTGTTCTTTCAAAGAACTACAGTTTTGAATGAGAAGATTTGAGTCGTTTAATAAGTTATCAAATTCTTTTCCCATTTGTTCGCACAAATAACAAGGTTCAGAATTTATTACCTCTTCTTCCTCTGTTTTTGCCATCAAGAATATGTTGGCTTCTTCTTCTTCTTCAGTCTCTGATTCTTCTGAGTCATCCCATGTTGCCATCATTGATTTCTTTTTGAATGGAAATTGCTTTGGTGGATTTTTGTTTAAGGGACATTCTGCTTTGTAGTGTCCTAACTTGTTGCATCCAAAGCATGTAACTTGACTTTTGTCAACTTCTATTTTAGGATTTTTGTTTTGAAATCCCTTCTTAATTTGATCCCTTCTTCTCATCATTCTCTATATTCTTCTAGTGAGAAGCGCAATTTCATCAGCATCTTCCTGTTCATTTTCTTCTAGTTGTGCTGTGATTTTTTCTTGAGATGCTTTTAGTGCAACTGTCTTTCCCTTCTTGACTGGTTTGTCTTCTTGTAATAGTACCTCATGTGCTCTTAGTGTTCCAATTAATTCTTCCAGAGGCAGTGATTTAAGGTTATTGGCTTGGCTTATTGCTGTTACCATTCGTCTCCAAATAACTGGAAGACATCTCATGATTTTTCTTACACTTTCTTGTACTGTGTAAGCTTTGCCAAGGGAACACATTTCATTTACTATTGTAGTAAATCTTGAGTACATTTCATTAATGGTTTCTCCTTCTTGCATTTCGAACAGTTCGAATTTCCTTATGCCAATGTCTATTCTTGTTTCCTTGACATGGCTCGTTCCTTCATGATGAGTTTGTAGTATGTCCAAAAATTCTTTTGCAGTTGTGCATTCATCCACTCTTTCACTTTCTTCCCTGCTTAAAGCACATGATAAAAATAGTTGAGCATTAGAATTTAAAAGTACCTTAGCTTTATCATCTGCTGTCCAGTCTGCTTCTCCTTTTAGTGCAGAGTTTGAGTCGTTTTCATCAACTCTTGGTGTAAAATCTCCATCCGTAATGATGCGCCACATTCCTGTGTCTTGAGATTTTAAGAACAGCTGCATTTTGTTTTTCCAAAAGTAGTAATTTGATCCATCAAAGAATGGAGGTCTGTTTGAGGATCCTCCTTCTTCCTCTGTTTTTCCACTAAGTGTTTAAAACGAAGAACCTTCTTAATCTTACAACACCTAGTATAGATCAACCTTGATCTATTTCCACTTCAGTAGGTGCATCTTGGATAAATTGCAAAACTAAAATGAGTCATAAAAACTGAAAATAGATTTGGAACCAGTTGAGGCAAAAACCTTTTTTATGTATATTTTAATGACAATAAACATTATGAAATTAAAGTTTTATGAATGATAGTCTACTAATGATTGCACTTGAGTTTTATTTAAGGAACATGAATTGAATAAGTAAATAAGCAAGAATCTATTCACTTCATCAAAGTGCATAATTATCTACTCAACAATTAAATAATCTCAAAATGAATGCATCATATAGCAATCATTCAAGAGAATGATTATTACATCTTCAAGATAGCATCTTCATGAAGAAGATGATCAAATACAACAATCAATGATCACACTATGCTATAATTCAGAAGCAATATCATTTGAAAAATAAGCAAAAATACAAAGACAAAATGGAGAACGTTCTTGACAGTAGTCTGGAAAACGGAGAACGTTCTCCACAAGTCTGAAATTTCAAGACCAAATAATCTCCTCTGTTGAAGAAGAAATTGCTCCTGGATTTTGCAATCATGTTATCAATATTCCACAAGGGATATACAAGATTCATCTCAACAAAGAATCAATCCAAATTGCAAAAAAGAAAAGCTTGACAAACAGCTGTCAAAGATAAAAAAACCAGCACTCATACAAACAGAACGAATAACTTTCTTGACAAAAGACTGGAAAATGGAGAACATTCTCCACAACTTCATTACAATAAGAATGCTTAAGTCATCCTTTAATGAAAAGAAAGTTCCTATGATTTGCGAGTACATTTCCAGTATTCTACAAGGAATATACAAAGCTCACAATTGAAATAGAAACACTCCAAAAAGAGCAAATGATAAAAGGCACAAATCATTATAAAGCAAACAAGGTTATCCTCTAAGTTCAAGAATGATCATTCTCCAGCATGTTAACATCAATCAAGATCATTCTCGAACATGTTAACATTAATCAAGATCATTCTCCAACATGTTTACATCATTACCCAACATGTTAACATCATTTTCAGCATGTTAACATCAATCTTCAACATGTTAACATCATTCTCCAGCATGTTAAACATCAATCTCCAGCATGATAATATCAATCTGCAGAAAGTTCTAATCAGTCTCCAGAATGATCAGATCAGTCTCCAAAATGATCAAATCAATCTCTAGAATGATTAGATCAGCCTCCAGAATGATCATATCAGTCTCCAGAATGATCAAATCAGTCTCCAGAATCATCATATTATTCTCCAGAATGATCAAATCAGTCTCTAGAATGATCACATCAAGGTCTCCAAAATGACCAAACCAGTCTCCAAAATGGCTAGACCAGTCTCTAGAATGATCATCAGTCTCTAGAATGATTAAACAGACTCCAGAATGTTCAACAATCATTCTCCAGCAGATTGACATCATTCTCCAATTTGTTTTGCGTGAATCAAAAAAATGTCTTGAATTAAATGCATCAATCATATATCTGAGAATCAAAGAATCATTAGACATAATCAAATTTGTCCAACAATGAAAAGCTTCGAACCAACAATTCCTATCACATAAATAGAACGCAAAATGTTCAAAGACATGAACATTTTTTAATTAATAAAGTCTGGTCTCTGGTCAAAATCCAACACATTACAGCAGAGCTCTTATCAACGACTCTTTTGGTTGTCATCAACCTTCCTAAAGCCTATAAAACGAAGGCCAAACTCAATGAAAAATCAAAACTTCAAGGTTGTTTGCAGAAGTGCAGGGAATGAAAATGATATATCTTAAAAAGCACATGAGCAAGTGGGTAGCAACTTTTAGCTTGAAAAACTCGGGTTGTGTAGATTGGGAGGTTATGTACCCAAAGGAAGTGGTTGTGTCAGAAAACTTGATGGAAAACTTTTCCAGCATGGGTGGTATATGGCAGCGGCAATTCTGGGCGGAAGTGATAATATTTAGAAAAAGGAACGATCACACTAGAAAAGAGTAACTATGATTAAAATCCCAAGTTCTAGATATTGTGTTGAATAAGAGAAAATGAGATAGACATGTGGTGAAACCATGTGTCTGGACTACACAATGAATTCATTTTTATAATATCCCTATTTATATGATATGATACACAATAAATACAAAAATCATAAATATATTTTCAACAATCTACATAGACAATCAACTAAATGCACCATTGGACTAAGTGACGATAAAAGCGAGAATCATCAGCTTCACTTCAAATCATACCAAATTGTTGCACTATTGTGCTAAATCTGCCAAACCAAGTTTGAGGGGATTGTTTAAGATCATAGAGAGACTTGTGAAGTTGACAAATCATGGTAGAGGACTCCCCATAAGCAACAAAGTGGTTACTCCTTATACACTTCTTCTTCAAAACCACCATGCAAAAAAGCATTTTTTTTTTAATTTCAAGTTAGTGTAGAGACCAATGTCTGACGGCTGGAATAGATAGGATGAATCTAACAGAGGCCATCTTAGCCACATGTGAGAAAGTTGTCACGACCCGAAGTTTAAATGCCGTGATCGGCGCACAAGCTACACTCCTAGCCTGGCAAGCCTATCAATTAACTACCATTTCAAAAATTATATATATACTTTTTACTCGAAATTTCGACAGAGTATCCTCTGTAAATTCGACATTTCCAAATTTATGAAATCCCTGTCAAATTCTCAATTCAGTCACACTTCAAATAACATAATCAAATTTCTTAATACACTTTCCAAAAACTAAATAGACTTTCTAAACTCCAAAATAGCTGCAATTTACACTCAACAACTATTACAAAAAATGGTCCTCGATCAAAGAGGCCTACCAAAAAAATATGTGTTGAGACTTGAATCAAATAATAGATTCCTACTCAGCTGCTTGCGAATCTGAAAAAAATAAGCAACATAAAGGGTAAGTCACAAAGACTTAGTGAGGAGACAACAACCACCATCAATTAGAAGGGAAACACAAAAGGCACGAATAACTGTTAAATCGCTTGACATAAACATTAAAAATCCAGTTGATAACGAAACGAAATCAAAATGAACCTTAAAATCATCATAAAACTCAAACAAATAACAATACAGTTTTTTAGAACCAAGAGGCGGCTTTATCTCATTGATAGCCTTTTCCTCCTAATGGTGGCTTTTCCCTTAGGGGCGGCTCCATCTAACGGATGGCCCTCTCTTCTCAATCCCGCAACGCATCATCACGTATCAATTAGGGAGTTTCCATCTCGTTGATAGCCCTCTCCTCCTACGGATGACCTCTCTCGTAGGGACGGCTCCATCTAACGGTTAACTTTCCCTAATCAACACGTGGTAACTAGGTGCACCTAACGCAGTTAACGATTTAACAATTATAACATCGATTTCCCAAAACAAGTATTAAAAATCATTTCATTGTAATTCATGAAAAACATATTCAATCACATAACAATTCAAGATTTAAATATTGTAGCTCATACATAAATTAAAATAATAACATATTATATAACAACGACCGTTAAATTAAATAATTGACGGAATCGAGATAAAATTCAAAGGTTGTGTTTCCCAAATTTTTCAATAAATACTTTAATATAGAAAACAAGTAAAATATTAATAATAATAATAATAGCAGTATAAAAATATATGACGATGATCGTCGTCAACTCACAGCTATGGAGAATCGTCTAACTTTGCTCCCCAACAACTCTCAAAGTAGCTGGCAGGATCTCAGCGGACAAATCTGAGCATCAAGAATATTTCCAAGACTTTAGAAAAATGATTCGAAAGTTTAACTAGCTCTAAAGAAGAAGAAGAAGAAGAAGAAGAAGAAGAAGAAGAAGAAGAAGAAGAAGAAGAAGAAGAAGAAGAAGAAGAAGAAGAAGAAGAAGAAGAAGAAGAAGAAGAAGAAGAAGAAGAAGAAGAAGAAGAAGAAGAAGAAGAAGAAGAAGAAGAAGAAGAAGAAGAAGAAGAAGAAGAAGAAGAAGAAGAAGAAGAAGAAGAAGAAGAAGAAGAAGAAGAAGAAGAAGAAGAAGAAGAAGAAGAAGAAGAAGAAGAAGAAGAAGAAGAATGAGTGAGGTTATTTTGTTTTTATTTATTATTATTATTATTATTAATTAATTATTATTATTATATTTTTTTCTTTTCTTTTATTTTTTTTCGCTTGGAAAAACACGGACGTAACAAAAGTATCACTGTAATCGAGGCTAAAAATTTAAGTATACCTTTTTGCCACCAAATGAGCTTTAAAGCGGTCAATGTTACCATCAAGACCAACTTTCATCTTATAAAGTCAACGATATCCTACTAAAGATTTTCTATATGTTAAAGGAACCGATTCTGAAGTAGTACCACCACTCTAAAGCTCCACTTGGATAGGATAAAGGTTTTCTACTTTGGATGGGATAAAGCTTCACTTGGAGATTTAGGAATAGAAACAAAAGATAAATAAGACAAACAAGTATAATGCAAAAGAGAAAGACTACAAGTTTCTCAAATCGACATGAATCACAATGTAAGCTAGATAATTTGGAAAGATTAGTTATTAACTATTGAAGTTTGGGAATACTCAGATGACCTAAATGGGCATGTATAGTAAGAGGATAACTTGAGGTAGAGCACGCTTTTGATGGGTTTGAGAGATAATAGAGGCCATTAGACTCACAACTGACACCAATTTGTCGTCCTAAAATTTGATCTTGCAAATTAATAGTGCAATTAGTAAATATGACAACACAACCATGAGAACGAGTCAATCGGCTTATAAAAATAAATTAAATGGGCATCCATGCACATAAAGGACCAATGTAACTAACAAAAAATGGAGGATTTGGACAATGTCAATTTCTTGGAGTTACTTTTATGAAACATTGATTGAGACTATCCTATGTAATTAACCATAAATAGTGAGAGAAGAGTAAAGAGCCTTATTACTAGTAATGTGGTCAGATGCACTAGATTCAAGAATTGCCACTTTGTGCAGTTGAAACAGCAGAATTTGGAGTTCTGACAATACTCTATCTACCGAAAAAAATCTTCATAAGTAGCCATAATTAGTAAGAAGTTACCTAAAACCAACAGCGAAAAAGTAGCAGAAGAGGCAAAAATGTATTTATTTATTTGCAATGAACAGTACCATACGATGAACAGTGCAACAATTGATTTACTGTAAAAAATAACACACCAATGGGGAAGGGGGAAAACCAAAATTGGGATACAGTTTATTGAAGAAAAATTTTTCTTACCAAAGGAAAGTGGGTCTCTCGAGCAATCATTGTATAGGGTTGTCTCTCAATAGATTCTATATACCACATTGAAGTTGTGAGATTTTAGATAAAAGAAGAATATAATATAATAAGAACTCAAATATTTTTTATAATAGCTTTATGCTAACTTGAATACAAAAAACTCAATACTAACCTCTATTTATTGAGATATATAAACTTAATCCTAAATCAAGAACGAATTATAATAATAATAATGAGATATATTCTAAGATATCTCTATGATTATAAATTGATATTAAAAAATAATTCAAGATACTCTATAGTTGTGAGTAGACGACGATCATTGTTATATTTTTATTATGCTATAATTACTATTTTTCTCATTTTTAAGTTAAAGTATTTATTTAAAAAACTGGGGAACACAACCTTTAAATTTTTCTCGATTTCATTTGTTTATTTTCATGGTCTTTGTTATATAATATGTTAGTAGTTTGATTTATTTATGAGTTATAAAGTATTTAAATATTTAATTGTTATACAGTTGAATATGTTTTCCATGAGTTATGATGAATCGAGAGATGATTTTTAAATACGTATTTTGGAAATCGTTATAATTATAAAATCGTTAACCGCGGTAGGTGCACCTAGTTACATCGTTTTGATTAGGGAAAGTTACATGTTAGATGAAGTCGTCCATATCAACTAGATGTAAGCTTCCTAATTGAACTTGATGGTTGCGAGATTGAGAGGAGATGGCTATTCTTTAGATGGAGCCGCTCCTAAGGGAAAGGTTAACCTTAGGAGGAAAGGGCTATCAATGAGATGTAACTGCCTCTTGGTTCCCGAAAATTTATGTTTTTACTTGTTTGATTTTTTTTATGGTATTTTTTAGGTTGTTAATTTTGATTTCTCTTTTGTATGAAATGCATTTTAAATATTTCTACCTGAACGACTGAATTATAAGTTTAATAATTTTATCATGTGTATACTTTACTTGAGAATTATCTACATTTTAGATAGCATTGTTTAACATAATTCCCACAAGATTGTAAAACAATTATTCGTGTCTTTTTGTATTTCTCTTCTAGTTGGTGGTGATTGTTGTCTCATCGCTAAGTCTTTGTGACTTACCCCTTCATGTTGTTCTTTTTTTTTTCAGATTCACAGAAAGCTGAGTAGCAAACTGTTAGTAGATTCAAGTCTCAATCCTTTTTGTTGGTAGGCCTATTTGATCGAGGGCTCTTTGACCTTTGTAAAATCGATTGAGTTGTGATGTATTTAACAATTATTTTGAGTCTAAAAAATCTTTTTTGAAAAATGTATTAAATATTTCAATTATCCTCTTTGAGATATGCCTGAACTAAAAGTGAAAACGGGGATTTTATAAATTTGGGGAACGTTGCAGTTATAGAGGACACTCTGTCGAAATTTTAAGAAAAAATTATATATTTTTTGATATGATTATATAGAATTATTTATTTGTTTAATTGTTAAATTAGTTCATAGGCTTGTTAGGCTAGCAGTATATATAGTTTGTGCCATGACGTTTAGTTTTCGAGTCGTGACATAATATATAATATAAAATATTATAAAATATTTTTTAATATTTTAAAGCTTATCATATCTACGGTACGGTTTAGTGTTACTTTATTAATGGACTTTGTGGAATTAATTTGTTTTTTTTTTTGGAATGTGTGAAAATGATTTCTTAATAAGACAATCTTCT
>JBBPBR010000008.1:43106480-43134341 GCA_037974775.1 Cicer pinnatifidum | reverse complement strand
TAGTTTTCCTAGACAAAAAGTGGAGAATATATTCTTTTAAATTGATAAATGGCATGATTTAAAATTATAATATAATTGATAAAACATATTTAACTATCAGATTTTTTTAAAACAAATTCTATTGGTTTTTTTTAGATAAAATGGTAAAAAAAAAACTCATACACAATTATAAAGTTTTATATTCGAATTTAGGACATAGTATTTAGTTTACTAATATGACATTTGTTAGTTGAACTAGGTCTTATAGATTTTAATGATCACTTAATTTTATTATATTGTTATATTTTTTACTATAAAAATATTCAAATTGCACATCGATAATACAAAATCAAAATCGTTAAAACTAAAAACAATAAATCTGCGAACAAACTCACATCATCCAAATTAATAGCACAAAACACTAACATGTCTACAAATATGACAAAAATTTGAGTGTTCAAAATACCTATGCTTCTAGATTTATACTATTAATGATGCCACAATTATTGATTGAAATATATAATAGATCAAAGTTACTTTATCGATCCAAATTAAATGAATATCGCACTAAGACAGACGTGAACACTAAAAAGCGTCACACTTAGACGATGAAATCATAGGAAAAAAAATGAAAAAAAAAACTAAATTTGTGTGAAATTTATCTTATTTAAATAAAATGATGGAAGAAAACGACTTGAAGAGAAAATTTCAAACTAAAAAATAATTATAAATCATCCCTCCCTCGTAGATAAAGAAGAAGAGACTTAAGATTTAGTTAGAGAGCATTGGCGATATTGAATCTTATTAAATTGTTGTGTACAGTGTATATTATATTAATTAATTTTGTGTCTTTCAAGCAAGCTTTAGAAGTGTGGAATAAGAATGTGTTTGGAAATATCTTTAAACAAAATCACTCCCTTTTTCGTCAACTGGAACATGTTAGTAATAAATTTAACTATTCGTAGAACACATTTTTTGTGAAAGAGCAATAAAACTTATGGAAAGAGTTTGAACAAATTCTCCATCAAGAGGAAATTATTTGATCTCAAAAATCTCGTGCCAAGTTGCTTGCATACAAAGACAAAAATACAAGTTACTTCCATGGAGTCGCAATGATTTGTAGAAAGAAAAATTATCTTTCTCTTTTGCAAGATGATTTGGGTAATTGGGTGAGTGGCGCATTTGAACTCAACTCTCTAGCTACAAATTATTATAGAGTTTTTTCAAGTGATTGACAAAATGAAGACTTCATCCTTTCTCAAAATCTTACTAGTTTGAGCCACAATAGGCAAGTAACTACAGAAGAAATTTTTCAAACATTGCATAACATTGAAGCCTTCAAACGCCTTTGTATTGTTATTGAATCACTTTGGGTCCTTATTGAAGCAATTTCGTTCCTAATCGACAAACTCGTGATAAAGTGAATGTTGTATAATAAGTGCTTCATTCTATGAGAAAAAAAATGTGTTTCTAAAGGTTTGATGGTGATTAAGATTGACCTTGAGAAATCTTATGATTGACTTAGATAGGACTTTGTAATGGATATACTTGTAAACATTGGGCTACTTGAGAATTTTGTGTCCTTTATTTGGCAATATATTACTACGGCTAGAATGCAAGTTTTGTGTCCTTTATTTGGCAATGTATTCATTAGGGAGATCATTTGTCACCTTATTTGTCCTTCCTCTACTTAGAAAGACTTTTCCACTTGATCAATGTGGTGTTGATTAGAAGAGTTGGAACCCTATTTAACTTGCTAGGGGCCCCCAAACTTACACATTTAGCTTTTGTTGATGATATTGTACCATTTTTGAAAGCTCTCTCTAACCAAATGCATGTCATTATGTTTATCATTGATATCTTTTGCAAGTCTTTGGGTCAAAAAGTGAGCAAGAAGAAAATGATAATCTACTTCTAAAAAAAATATCTCTTAACATGAAGCAAAAAGTTTGTGAAATTTCTCAATTTCAAATGAATGATGAACGTGGGAAGTACTTGGAAGTAACCTTCTTCCATAATTGAAATAATAGGAATTATTTTCCATTTATCTTGGATAAGGTTGACCAACATCTTGAAGGGGAAAACACAAGAAGATGATTCAATTGTGTTTGTCTAAGTTGAATTCTTTTTTAAATATTTATTCAAGAATTGTTTAGGATTTGGTGATTTTCTCAAGACTAAAGCAGTAGCAATAAGACTTAAAGAAATCAGAGGGGTAGTAAAGTAAAGAGTGCATAAGTAAAGTAACACAAGCAGATTTATTCTGGTTCACCATCAACTTCTCAAAATAACCCGACACCTACATACTTTTTGAGGCAAACAAACACATTGACCCTACAATTTAATTCTTTTCCACACAACCTGAAAAAAACAAATTGCTTGAGGAACACTAAAGCCACTATCGGGAAGGGTTACACAAGTTTGGAGCAAATTGGCTTTTGCTTCTACTAAGCAGATTTTTAATTGATTTTTCACACTAAAACCCTAAGAAAATATTTCTTTGAGCAAGTATTTCTCTAGAATTTAAACCTTTGAACTTTGAATACTTAGAAAATTTGAGCTCTCAAAAGTTTTTCAGAATTGTATGAATTTCTGAGTTTATGAGTCATGCTTTTTTCTTTAGCCTTGAGTATCTATTTAAAGAATAGGTTAGGGTTTCACTTTTGTCCTTGTAAAATCTAGATCATATATTTCTTATGAACAAATTCTTAGTGTATCTTCTAGTGAACAAATTATGAAAGTTTCTTTTGTTAAAAAAATTATTAGTGTATCTTCTTGTGAACAATATTTTGACCATATCTTCTTGTGAATAATATTTAATTCTTTTCTTCAAAGTTAATTCTTTCAATTAGATCTATTGACTTTCCATCAAAGCCATTTACATTCTTGTTGGAGTTAGACGCTATGTTTCTCCGATAATAATAGTCAAAGGCAAAATTGCATGATTTAGAATTAGTGGTTTTGGCGAAATCACATTGTTTAATCATCAGAGTTAACGCAACATTAAAGGCTGCATATCATAGGCAACATTTGAAGTATGTTGCAACTTTTTTATCAGTGAAATATGAGCTTTAAAACATAGCTTAAACAATCTCTTAAGAGTTAATGATAGCTTGATATGAACTACTTAGAGGCATGCTGAGTTTGTACACATCAAAGGCACAAAAAGGTTTCAGAGGCATGCTTCAAATTCAGTCTTCAGACCTACTTATCAGAGCCAGTCTTCAAGCTATGTTATCAGAGATAGTCTTTAGAACCAAAGTTTAGCGATAAACATTGGAGGCAATCTTGTAACCTTCAATGACACGTTTCTTTAAAAGGAATATGTTTAGATGTAGACTTTTATGCTTTTGTGTTCCTATGGTCTCATCCTCTGGCAAATTCCATTGGCAGCTTCCTCTAGTCGCTTCCTCTAGTACATTCCTCTGATTTTCTTGTTCTAATGGTTGCACACTTAATGAAGTCATTAGTTCAAACAAATTATTCTCCTAAAATTCTTTTGTTAACATCAAAATCACAAGAGAAAAACTCAACTTTCAACAATCTCCCTCTTTTTGATGACGACAAAACTTTAATTTTTAATAACAATTTATTAGCTTTTATTATTTGACCCCACTGACTTAAGGCTCCCCCTAAGTCTATGTAGTTTTACAATTCTTTTCTCCCCACAAGCATACACTCTCTCTCCCCACATAAATAGATCAAAAAATAAATTATTCTCAAATATCTTTCTGTCATTTTTGTCATCATACAAAAAGTCTTTTATATGCCTCTTTTTAAGAGAATAGACAAAACATAAAATATATACTAATATGAATCTAAACTAATCTAAACATAGTACATCATTAATCAAAAATGGAGGTAAGGTTCAAATTTGTTTTAATGAATTCAAAATCATCTTCAACTTCATGTTTGGTGAATATATCAGCCCATTGGTGTTCAATTTCTATAAACTGGATATTTAGTACTCCTTTTGGAACTGAGTCCGTAAAAAATTGATGCTTAATTTCTAAGTGTTTAGCCCTATAATGCAGGATGGGGTTCTTTGTTAGACAAATATCAAATGTATTATCACAAAATATGGGAATGTTACTCTAAAGGATTTTGTAATTTTTCAGTTGGTGTTTCATCCATAGCAGTTGAGAGTTGCAGTCAATTGTTGAAATGTATTCAGCTCTGCTATTGACATTGCAATTGTACTTTGTCTCTTACCTGACTAGGAGATTAAGTTTTCACCAAGAAATGTGCATTTTCCACTGGTGATTTTTATTTCAAATTTGTCTCTAGCATAGTAAGCATCACAATAGCCACTTTACTTATACTTAGTAGACTTCTTATAGAATAAACAAATGATGGGATTACCTTTCAGTTATCTAAGGACTCACTTAACTACATTTAAATGAGATTCATTTGGATCTGCATGAAATCTGACACACATATTAATGTACTCATCCTTTGTTGTTGACATTCTAATTGTACTTTATCTGTTACTTGACCAAAAGATTAAGTTTTCACCAAGAAATGTTCAATTTTCACTAGTGCTTTTTCTTTCAAGTTTGTCTCTAGTATAATCAACATCACAATAGCCACTTAATCTGTAGTTAGTAGACTTCTTACAGAACAAACAAATGTTGGAAACTTTCAAGTATCTAAGGATTCTCTTAACTGTAGTTAAGTGAGATTCCTTTGAAGTAGCAATATCAATTACAAAGAATAGGGTTTGAATTGTGATTTCCTTTTTAAAATATTAATTTATGCTTTTAGTTTAAACTAACTCAAGATGAATCTTGGTTACTTATAAAAATTTCAAGAATGTTCTTGGTTAGTCAAAAATAAATGAACAAATTATTTCTACTTGATTAGTGATAATAGGTGAAAAATAATAAATGATAGGGATAAGTGAATCACACAATGATGTATCATGATTCATACAAGATCGGCTACGTCTTGTACTCACAATTTGTGAGCTTTTCCACTATTGTGTTTCATAAAAGAACGTTCTTGTTTTCACACAACTTTTTCTTGATCAGTTACATTATTCACCATTCAACCTTGAGAGGAGTTTTAGAGATACCCTTTAGTCCATAATGGATTTTTACACGATACAATTTGACCACATAAAGAATTTTTACACAACACTTAAACTATCTTTAAGAAATAGCATGAGTTTTCAAATGAAATTATGTAAGAAGGTTGTAGGATCAAAATCTACTCAACACTTGTTTGAGATTGATTATCAGCAATAACTTAGAAAAAAAGACCCTGGAATCTAGTGTAAGAGAACTGAAGCTTTTGCACTAAAATATCTTGTTGTTGTATTTACCTTGAGGTTCTTTTTATAGACATGATGAAGGTTGAAGACAACTCATATAATCGTTACTGATCCAATTGTTTAGAGTGGTAATTTAATATACATGTGTTCTATTTTATCCAGAACATTCTTCCTTTGTAACCAAAATGTTCTTTGTTTGTGCTTAAATAATATTATGACTAAGATCTTTAGCTGTTTTCTGGTGTCAGTTTTCTACTTTACACGCAAGTTGAACTTTCTACAATAGGTGCAACAATGGTGTCCTTTTCATCCTTGTTGTCCTAGTTGTACTTGTTCATATGCCATAAATCTGGTTATTTATTTTGATGTTGTTTTGCTTCTTTTAACCTTTTGGGTTTGATCATTGTTCTGAGTTGCCTTGATATTCGTTTTAATTAAGATCTAAAATTTGAGAAATTATTCATTTCATTTTTATCTTTAAAACAAATTATTCAAAATTATCTTGATTGATTAGAATCATACTATAAAAAAACAAGAATGATATTGATTTGTCTAGATTGCTACTCGTATAAACTAGAACGATCTTGGTTTTCCCAAATTGGTATTCTTATGAACTATAATATTCTTTTATAGACCAGAATGATCTTGATTACCTATCTTCGAATAATACACTAAAAACATAAGTTAAATAGCAACACAATTAAAATCATGATTATAAAATAATAACTTTGTTTGTTTATCTTCAAAACATTGATTTGAGATTTTTTCTCAACATCCTTTGGATCGGCCTGAAATAACACACACACACACACACTAAATAGAATATCAAGTCAGAAAATAGTAAGGTATAAAAGTGATCCAATCATTCCTCTCTAAATTTTTTGGATAAACCTTTTGGCCTTATTCATCTTTTTTCAACGAAAAAGTAAGGTGCATTGGTGTAGCCATATGTTTTTAATCATTCATCTTAAACTTCTTGAGATGCTGTTATGTATTGTTGGTTTAGAACTTTTAGAGTATCCCTAGAAGATGCACTTTTGAGATCGTGAATCAAATTTTCTAAGTTTCTATTTAGTATTCAAAATATAGCACGTGCAACCAAAATGATGAAAATATGAAATGTTGGGTTTGGTCCTTTCCACGGTTCATAAGGAGTCTTATTGATAATAAGTCTAATATAGTTTCTATTTTAAATATAACATGCATCATTCACTACTTCTACCCATAAGTGTTTGACAACATTCATTTTGTGATTCATGGTGCGTGTCATCTCCTCAAGGGATCTGTAATACCCATAATATTCTAAACTCTAATTTCTACAATTTTGTTGTATTTTGTGTTGTACGCACTTCTTAGACTATCTGCCCAGTTCTTACTTTAAAAAATTAAGTTCCAAAAGTATATTTTTCGGAGCGAAATATTTTTTAATTTCCTTGTGTGTAAAAATAGTAAAAGTCGCAAACCTAAAATTTTCCTTGGAGACCCGATTAAATATATTTATCGAAGAATAATTTAATTAAGTTAGAAAGAATTTATCATCAATTTTTTAAAAGAAATCATATGTTACTGATAAATTCATCTATCAGTTGAATTCCGACGAGTGTAGATATTTTTAGTTAGGTTTATGATAAGGGGACATGATTAGACCCTTAATCAATTGAATGTCAAGTCAATTATGTTTTTCTTTTAGAAAACTATACTATTGTAGTGTAACTAAACACTTATATTTTTAGTCATAGCTTAGAAAGACAAAAAGAAACCATTCCCCCTGTTTTCTCCCTTTCTCTCGTTATATTTCATCTCCTTCTTAGTTCTTCTTTCTTCTTTCTTTTCTTAGACATTATGTTGGTGCTTTGACCAAGAACAAAAATTATAATTTTCCTCCTTGATCCAAGCTGTAGTTGAAGAAAATTTTGGATGACAAATTTTTCTCTCTAATAGGGGAAGTTAGTGTACCATTTTGTTTGAGGTAAGAAAATTTACTTATCTTCCTATTCTAGCAATATCGTGGGCATACTTGTGTTAGAGAAAATAGTGGGATTTTTAGTTCTTTTACAGTCCATTTGTATTGTGTTCTTATTGTAGGGGAAAATAAAATGAGCAAAAACTTCATTTTTTCTTCTCTAAACCGTGTGTGTTTTGTAGATGATGTTTTTCCTTTATTTCCACATGGTTTTACTTGATGTTCAATTTGGAAAGAACATTGAAATGGGGTTTATTCTTATTGAAAAATCCTTTATTGATTGGATAAAAAAATGTGACCTATATGTGTGAGTATATAATATTTTATTTTGAAACGTTCTTCTATAAACGAAGAATAATGATGATAATTTTGTTGTTAGATAATTTTTAGATTTCATGTTAAAAAAATACTGATTGATTTTCGAATGTATTTGAATTATGGAATGAGTTGTTTTCAAATAAATGAGGTTGAACTGAAGTTGAAGCTATACAAGAAAATTTAGAGTTTTTAAAGTTGTGAAAAAGTTCAAACTTTAATAAAGTTAATGACTTTGAGAAAAGAGTTAGATAGTAAAATTAATATGGTTGAAGCGTTTTAATTACTATTGGACTGAGCTTAAAGAAGAATTTTAGAGTACTTTATTAGCTCAAATTTTTGTGTCTGATGGTTGAGTGATAAAACTTAAAAGATAAAATGATTTTGTTCCTAAAAGATTTGTATTGTCGAGTGTGAGTATGTGTGTATCGGCAAATATTCATTTTTATTTAGTTTTAAATAAATATTAGGTATCAATTAGTTTTAAAGGTTTTGTATGTGAAAAAGATAAAATTTTGAGATTATGATGTTGTTGGATAAATTTTGGTGGTGAACAAAATTTTAATAGTTTATGTAGTTATCTCCTCTCGAAAAGGAATCGAGACCGTTGACACCAAGTTAGCAGTGGAGAGAACATTGAAATATTTACGTTGCTTATAATGATTTAACATTCTTTATAATGATTTAATAGAGTCATAAAATATGTAGTTTTATGATTGTGAATTTTCAGGAAAACCAAGAGTTGAAAAAATGTTTAATTTTTAGAGTTAAACTTGACAATTTAAAAATTGAAAATCTTGTGGACCTATTTCAGAAACGGTTTGGGAAAAAAAATTATTTTGAAGGGTAGAGTTATGATGGTTTCTTTATGTAAAGTTATAAAAATATTTTATTTTTAAAAAGTTTAGAGTTGTGATCAAATGAAATATTTGAAGTTAAATATGTTTCGTTCTGATATATAAATTGAAAATATGTATTGTGAATAATAATAATAATATTATTCGTTTCTTGTTTCAAAATATTTTAGTTAAATATACTCTAAGATGATTGGGAGTGAGAATGAGATTGTAAGGTAGTTAAAGTGCAAGCGATTAATTTGGCTACGTCAAACACAATTTGATTGAAGGTGTTAGCACAAGCGAGATTTTTGTTGTGTTTGACTATGGTAGCGATGATTGTTGAGAAAGCTATAATCGAGGTAAAGGCTCATTCCAAAAAATTTAGTTTGTACATAGAGACCTTATATGTGTGATTGATGTGTGAATATGCGGTGGTTAATGTTATTGTAATTATGCATTCAAAACTGATAATACGTGTTGCTACATGTTAAGAATCTATTGATGAAAATATGTCTTGAGTGTACTCTGTGAAAAAGTATTAAAATCATTAACATTTAATAAGTATTAAAAGGGAGGTATTTTAATAGTTGCATTTACATAATAAAGATTAATGTAAAAGAGTTATTGTATATTCATGTATTTCACAGTTAGTGGAGATTGCGATGGGCCATAGTGTTAGTGGTGAATGTGATGGGCCATTGGGTGGTTTCTTGACTTGATTGGTCCACCTTATCCTTACAGGGATTTTTGAGTCGTGTAGGTATGTGATAGATTACACTGTTGTAAATCGTGATGATAAGTGATATGTGGCACCTTAAAAATTAGTATTGAAATGTGAAAGGTAGTACATTTAGGATTTACATGGTAATCATGTGTACTAGAATATAAGCATTGCAATAGGGTGTTTGGCACGCGAATCATGCTTGTTATGATATGATATATATATATATATATATATATATATATATATATATATATATATATATACATACCATATTTATTGCATATTATCATGTCATAACTCTTAATTTTTTGTTGTTTGTTATCATGACATAATTATTAAATGTTAATTGTTAATTTCGGTTGGTGACCCTTTACATTATTGTGGAAATTGGGTTTTGCCATCAGTTGATATCAGACTTCATTCTACCAATAGTTACTATGACAACGAAAACGTCATTAGACTTCTCTGGTCAGCACTCTCCGACTGCTTGGGCATACGACTTCATCTCAAGCAGGGCTACATACACGGGTATAGTAGTGATGATTAGTATGAGGGTTGAGGCAATATTTCATGTGGAACTCACACAAGAGAGGATCAACCACACTGTACCTTCAAGATTCGTACTCAGAGCTAGAGGAGTGTGGGCGGATGTAGAGGATGTTTCAACTAAAGGTAAGACAAAGAAGGGTAAAAGGCTGATGCCGACAGATGAGGATATTGCAGGACCGCCTAGGCTGGTGAGAGATCAGGGCTTCGTTGATGGACCACCAGTACCTTGGTTGGTTTCATCTTGGGTCGAGTCAACGCTTCATTTTCTGATGAACGATCCTCTACCGATTGCCTCTAAGGTAGAGTGTTATTTTGAGATTCCACCACCGCCAAACCTACCTATCTCGTGGGTGGACCTGACCCATGGGGACACTGATCCCTCTATGGATGATGAGGAGAAGGAGGTTACTTCGAGGATAAATATTACGTTAGAGGGGACTTGTTTGTGGAGGTCACCCTTGCTACTGTAGTTGTTAGTTGATGATCATATTAGGTTTTTTTGTTGTTGTATAGGGCCTTAGTGTATTTATTTTGGTGGTTGTACTTATTTGGTTTTGGGGTGACTTTTGTTGACATTTGACTTTTGTTGGTGGTCCATGTTCCATTTCTTTATGTGACCATATGGGTTATCATTCTTGGAGCTGCACTTATGTATAGGTGTTTGCCGAGAATACCCCAGGGTTATGAGTAATGTGTGATAGGTCTCATAGCCAAGTGTATTTTCTAGTTGTATACTTTAGATTACCATCCCAAAAACTATATTTGTCTGTTTGCATGTATGATGTGATTATTTATGACTCTTATTGTTTTGTATTACGACATATTATTTTATTGAGTTCTAAAATAAAAAAATTGCACTCGCATTGTTAAGAAAACGGGTGTGAGAAGATTTGTTTTTTCTTTCTACAACACTATACTTCTGAGGTGTTCTAAGAGAAGAAAAATCATGTAAAATTTCATTTTCTTCATAGAAGTTTTCAAAATGTATATTTTCAAATCACCCTTATAATCACTACGAGTCGTTGCTATGCAAAAACCTTTTTCAATTTACTGAAGGTAGTGAAAATCTTATGCGACTCATCCTTGTTTTTTAGAAACTTTAGCTATGTCCATCTGGAATAGTCATCAACAATAACGTGTCCATATTCTTTACCACTAACAGAAGTAGTCTTTACATGGCCAAATAAATCAAGATGTAAAAGTTCAAGTGGTCTGGAAGTGGAGCCAATTTTTTTAGAAGAAAAAGAAGATTTTGTTTATTTCCTTTTTTTGACATGCCTCACAAAGAAGATATGATTTTTACTTAAGATTTGACAAGTCTTTGTCTGAATGAAGTCTTTTCAATTTTGAGATTAACCTCAAATTGACATGTCCTAACCTTTTGTGTCAAATCAATTGTTCCTCACTTACAAACATAAGAAACTTTACTTCTAGTTTATTCAAATTAGATAAGTTGATTTTGTAAATATTGTTTTTCCTTTGGCCAATAAATAGTAAGGATACATTTGTTTGACTTATTGTCTAACATGACTTTTGAATGAAGACACCATCATAACCACTATCACTTAATTGACTTATGCTCAGTAGGTTATGCATTAGTCCTTTTACATGTAAAACATTTTTAATAGAGGGAAAAGAACAATTACCTATTGTTCTGTACCCAATGATCTTACCCTTCTGATCACCTCAAAAACGTATGAGTCCTCCATTTTTGAGGTTCAGGTCTTGGAACATAGACTTTTCTCCCGTCATGTAACGTAAGGATCCATTATCAAGGTACCACCACTGGTTTTATACCTTTGTTGCAAAGGATATCTCTATTTCTTCATCAACAAATTCATCGTTATAGGTCGTTAGAGTTCGAGATCAATTGGGAGGTGACAAGATTTTCCAAAAATAAATTTGTAGGCCCAAAGCGCATCATCTAGCTTCATGGACCAATCCTTCCTTGATACAAAGACAATTTTCTAGAGAATGCTCTTGATCTCTCTATTGAAAATTTCTACTTGTCCACTAGTTTGAGGGTGATATGTTGTCGCAATTATGTGCTTCACTCCATACTTTTCTAGTAAGCCTTTAAACTCTATAGCTATGAAACGGAAGCTACCATCACTGGTCACCACTTATAAGACACCAAACCTCATAAAAATTACATTTTTAAATAGCTTAATCACTGCCTTAGAATTATTTGTAGGGGCAGCCACAACTTCAATCCACTTGGACACGTAATCGATCGCAACATGTATGTATTGAATTCCAAGAGACGAAGGGAATGGTCCCATGAAATCAACTCCCCAAACATCAAACATTTCAACTTTTAGGATATTTTTCAAGGGCATTTCATTTCTTTTTTATATGTTTTCGGTACGCTCACATTGATCATACATTGAGACACAAACGACACATGTCTTTGAAGAGTGTGGGACACTAGAAGCCTTCTTGAAGCATGTCTGCCGTAAGAGGAGGAATGACAATGAAATATGATGTTTTCCATTTCTTTTCCCAAGATACATCTTATGAAAACTCCATTTGCCCATCTCTTAATAAAATTGTTTAAATATGAGAAAAACTTCTTCTTTTATTGATAATTCAAATCGGGGGGTAGTAGTCTAGCTGTTAGGTAGTTCACAAAATTAGCATAGCACGATGCTTTTATTTATACAAGAGCAAACAATTCATCATCAGGAAATGAATCATCTAGGGGTAACTCATTTTCGTTTTTTTCATGTAACCTTGAGAGATGATCGGCCACCACATTTTCAAATCCGTGTCTCAAATTTCTATATCAAAATCTTGGAGAAGTAGTACCCATTGGATCAATCTCGGCTTAACATCTTTCTTTCTTAAGAGATATTTGATGGATGTATGGTATGTGTAGACAATTATCTTCCATCCCACCAAGTAGGAATGAAATTTGTCAATGGGAAACACTACTGCCAATAACTCTTTTTTGGTTGTGGCATAGTTAAATTGAGCTTCATCCAAAGTCCTGTTGGCATAATAAATAACATGGATTTTCTTGTCTTTTCTCTACCCAACACTACAGCTACAACAAAATCGCTAGCATCACACATAAAAGGATTCAACATAAATTGATTTCAAAATAAACCTAACTTGGGAGTTGCATACTTAAATACAACATTAATGCTTTAAATTGTTCCGACAAAAATTTTTTATTACCATCAAAACAAGTAAGAGTCATAGTTCTTCAAACTAACTTCGTATTCTTTATGATTAGACAAAAATTTGGCATACACACACTAAATAAAATATCAGGTCTAGAGGTAATTAAGTAGAGGAGATAACCAATTATTTCTCTGTATATCTTCTGATATACTTTTTTATTTGAATCATCTTATCAAGAAAACAAATTGGATGCATAGGTGTAGACACGTACTTACATTTAACCATTTTAAATTTCTTAAGCAGCTCTCATATGTATTTGGCATGATGAATGAGTATATCATCTAAATGTTAATGAATTTTAATTAAAAAAAAAAAAATTTAATTCGCCTAACACGCTCATTTCAAATTCATAATACATGGTCACATTATTTTCAAATTCATAATACATGGTCACATTCTTAAAATATGACCTCTAAAAACCTTAAAAAATAAACTTTATTACATAGTCGCATGTGCGAATGATGAAAGTCTTTAAAAAGAAAAGTTTATTATAATATATAATTTAAATGTAAGGTATTTTGAATTTCTCACAAAATATAGGTACACCTTCCTTTCATTAATTTTCCGTATCATTTGTTACACCATCATCATGATAAAGACAATATATACACCACCAACCCCTAAAATAAAATATTAGAAAGAAGTCAAAATCAAATTCAACGTGGAAAAAGAAAAGCAACTTGCAGTTCCAAGTTAACACACGTGCAATGCAACAAAGTGTGGGAGTGTGTCCTTGGCCAAGGTTTGTATTGAATTGAATATTTGGCCAATATTATCCAATATTCCCGTTCTTTTAATTCAATATCCAGTATCCCCTCTTCCTTATTTATAACCAAAAAATCATCCATTAATAGGTATAAATAGTAACAAAAATCAATTAACTAATCTTATCTCGTGAAAATACTGTTCTAAAAATAATTTGTATTAATTTATTATTATTTTGAGAGATGTTTAAATTAATTAAAAGTAAGCTAATTATTGTATTTAATAAACATAAAAATATATTCTTTTATTTCTAATTAAAAGAATCGATCGAAGGGTACAAGCATTTCACCAACCCACTTACACTTCCTTACGGCTTCTCCAACCCCAACGGCCCCACCTACTCCGATGAATCCAATCAAACTTCCATTTTAATAACAACAGGGTCCTAAAAACTTTCTACTACTTTGGTTTTTATCCTCTACTCCCATGTATGTGGCCTGGGATAAACAATTAATTTGAGTTTAACTTTTATTTAAATATATTACATCATTAATTTATCCAATTATTTATGTTGTAGTATCAAAAATAATTAAAATAAAAGATTAAATATTTTTTAGTTTTGAGTTCACATGTAGATAAAGATGTTTAGTTTAATAATATCAATATTTGTATATATATAAAGTTGATTGATTCTAATAATAAATTAACGATAAATTTTATTAATTAAACTATTTATTATTGATAAATTTTTTTAATTTAACAGTTGAAATAATAAAATTTATTGTTTATATATAAATATATATTAATTTTTTTTAATCTATAATTATTTATATTTTGAGATTGAGGAGTTATTCCTTTGATATTTGAATTTCAATTAATAAATGGCTCAAAGTATTCCACGACTTAGGTACGTAATGTCATTAATTCTGCAGTTGATAGTTGGGTATCAAGTTTTTTCTGTACGAAGTTATACTATCGTTCGACATCACGTTGGTAACATTTTTAAGATTTTATTTGTCCCTTTGTATATGTAATTCAATAAATATTCATTTTATGAATTGTTTTTTTTATCAAATATTATAATACTTTCTATTTTTTGTAACCAATAAATAAGCATTAAACACTAATCTCTCTCTAAAATTAAATATTAGCAACAAAAAAAAATAGTTACAATTTAAGAATTAAAATATAATCCAAATTTAACTAATTTTACTTCATTTAATATTTTTTACTAATTATTTAATATTGTTGTTATTAAAATTTATTTCAACAATAGTACAAAATTAAATGAAAATCAGAGATAGTTTAGATTTAACTATGTTTTTGATTGCATCAAGAAATTTAAATATAATTAAGTATTATTCTTTTTGTAACATATAACTATTATTCTTAATATATGCAATTCATTACTTTTATTTATCATGGAGTATGGATGTAACATAAAGAATAAATTTATAGAATTACTAATTATAGTTAATAAATTTAATAGTAATAATTTATTTATTTATAATTCTAGTACTTTAGTCTATGAAATCTTATATTTAAGGATCAAGGAGATACATATGTAATAGTTTTATATACAAAATTTATTGTAATACTTTTTTGGGTATGTAGGCGAGATAATAAATATACCAAAAAATTTACACATATAATTGCAGGGTTCTGGGTTATAATATAGAATATGATGTTCATTATAACAATATTACATTTTTCTCTTGAAGTAGGACTTAAGAACTATCTATATTTCTTTTAACTCATCGTCTTAAGTAAAGAGTAAAATAATTGTATTTTGTTTCAAAAATTTAATTCCAAAACTAACAAATACAATTCAAAGTTACTAAAAACGAAAAGGATGAATATGTAAATAAACTCACAACATCTATGTTAATAATATAAAACGGCAAAGTGTCTACAAATATGACTAAAACAACGTCGCACTACGACAATAAAATCTAAATGTGTAAAAATCACTTATTTCAATAAAAGAGAATTAGAAAAACAATTTAGAGGAGTGATTTTGAAAAAAAAAATTGATCCTAGACCACTTTTCTTAGATTAAGAAAAAAGAAATAAAACAAGAGAGAATGAAGGGAAGCAACTATTAGGTTTATTTTTTTTTTCTTTCACTGTTACAGACAATTTTGAAGAAATAATAATTAATTTAACTTTAAACTTTAAAAATGATAAATAAAAAGAAACAAATGTAAGAGTCATTTTTATTTGGATAGGGAGTAGAGTCAACCTTTTCAACATTACAATTACTAGAAGTTTGATAATCAAAGACTAAATGATCAATATGAGTAAGCTTAGACCTGTTAAGAATATGAGAGTCAATAGACAGAATAAAATAGTGTAACACCTAAATATTTGCATATATATTTTTTTTTATTAACTGTCTTGATTTATTATTTAATGAATAACTTAATTTATATGTAAAAAAATTTAATTAAATTTTAACACCCTATATTTTTATTAAATAATTAAAACTATTATTTTTATTTAATTATTTTGATAACTATGTGATGATTATTTTTTGGTCCATCTAGCCAGACCTAACTCATGTGCATGAGCGTTTTTGCATAAAGATGTTTTTGGTTAATCTATTTAGTAAAAAAAATTTGTCTTGGTCCATCATTTGTATATTCATGTTCAAAAAGCTCAAGATGAGGTTTTTATGCTCTTGATTGTGCTGTCTTAGTTTAATGATGGTCTTGATGTCCTAGTCTCAACTCAAATTAAAAGAGGAGATAATGAGTATTCCTTTATTTTTATACCATGCACCATTTTCTCTCTCTCTTTTCCTTACATTCTTTATTTCATTTTTGAATGGGAGGTTACAAATTTAATTGGATGCAATCCAGAGAGGACAAATAAACACTATATCTACCTCCCTCTCTTTCCCTCACTCCTTCCTCCCTATACACTTTATTTTTATTTAAAAAAACTTATGATTTTCTTTGGTTTAATGTTAATTAACAAAATAATAGTTGTATTTTATTTAGAAATTAATATTTATAAGTAAGACAACAAGAAACGAAAAAGACACGAGGAGACACTTGACTATACTCTACTTGTGAACGAAGGACAAAACAAGTAGAACCAAATACCTTTAAATTTGAATACTCAAGAACAAATCCAAACAAAATTTCAAAGGGAGAAAAACCTGAGGTGATAGATGATGGGATTATATTAATAGCATGGACAACAATTTGAATTTTTTTACCCCAAAACTCAAATGGAACTAAAGTAGATAACAAAAGAGTAGTTTCAACAATATGAAAATTCATTCTTTCATCAACATCATTTTCTTAAGAAGCATTAGTATACGAAGTATGGTTAAAGTAGATAACAAAAGAGTAGTTTCAACAATATGAAAATTCATTCTTTCATCAACATCATTTTCTTAAGAAGTATTAGTATACGAAGTATGGTGAATAGTACAATCATAAATAAGCAACTCATACAATATATTAGAAGTATACTCAGCTCCTATATTACAATAGAAACACATTATAATAACATTATATTGAGTTTTAACTATACAACGAAACATATGAGAGATGTCAAAATATTAAGAATGTATTTTTTTAAAAGATAAATCCAACAATATGAGTATAATCATCAATAAATGAGACATAGATCTAGATTCACCTTCGGTAAGAACAAACAATAGACTTCACACATGAGAATGAATTAAATCAAAGGCGCAATAGAAATAGAAACACTTTTACCAAAAGTTAAAGAAGAAAAGTTTGTAAGTTTGCAACCAGTACAATCTAAAATGGTACTAGTTTGCAATTTTCCTAAAGCTCTAGTAGAAGCCTGATACTTTAATCTAGATTCAAAACATGACCAAGGCATGAGTTCCATAAATAAAAACTTGTAGAAGATGAATTCAAATGAAAATATGGTAAATATGTTGTGAAAGTAGAAAATGAGGTCGCAATTTATTGAACTCTCAGTGAAACATATGAGAGATGCCAAAATATTAAGAATGTATTTTTTTTTAAAAGATAAATCCAACAATATGAGTATAATCATCAATAAATGAGACATAAATCTAGATTCATCTTCGGTAAGAACAAACAATGGACTTCACACATGAGAATGAATTAAATCAAATGCGCAATAGAAATAGAAACACTTTTACCAAAAGTTAAAGAAGAAAAGTTTGTAAGTTTGCAACCAATAGAATATGAAATATTACTAGTTTTCAATTTTCCTAAAGCTCTGGTAGAAGCCTAATACTTTAATCTAGATTCATAAATAAAAACTTGTAGAAGATGAATTCAAATGAAAATATGGTAAATATGTTGTGAAAGTAGAAGATGAGGTCGCAATTTATTGAACTCTCAGTGTATCCAAAATATATAGTTTCCATGCCGAGAAATTTTGTTAAAAATATCTCTGGTTACTGAAAATTCTATCTGTCAATTGAGTTGCGACGAGAGTATATATTTTTATCAAATAGTTTGAGATGTGAGTGAGATGATGTGTGTAAGAGTTGTTAGATATTTGTGGGTTTAGTTTTAATTATAATATATATATATATATATATTATAACTAACATATGCATATATTATTATTATTATTATTATTATTATTATTATTATTATTATTATTATTAGTAGTAGTAGTATAAGTAATATATATATATATATATATATATATATATATATATATATATATATATATATATATATATATATATATATATATGAGAAGCAAACAGAGGAAGGCAAGGCTAGAAAGAGAAAGTGGAAACATTACCCGCCTCGTGCGAGAAACTTCTCCTTCTTCCTCCAACCTTCATTTTTTCCCCTCTATTTCAAAGCTTGCTAAGTAATCCAACAAAGCCATTTGCTCGGTAGTTTTCCTCTCAGCTTCCATCTTCTTCTCTGTTCGAAAACAAGGAAAACGGTGTTGGTGGTTTTCAAAACCGTCAAACACGAATCTCCATTTTTCTTCGACTTTTGAGCTTAATTTCGAAAAGTGACGAAGAGAATGTTGTTCATCTCCACACTGCGGTGTTAGTGAGCTAACCTTTGGAGCAACATCATAAACTTAAATTTTTCCGGAATTAATCGCGGTGCCGTAATCACTTGTTAAAGCTACCGTTAAGGAAAGGGCTCTTCTAAACTTTTAGTTTGCATTTATGAACTTATATATGAATTTTTGGAAAATAAGTTTTATGTGTTTGAGGTATATTTGTAGAAAAATGAATTTAATTCGATTTATGAGTGGATTAGTGGATTTTGAATTTGGTGTGTTTGAGGTGTGGTTTGTGGTGATTCACGTTTAGTGGGATTGATGTGTTCAAAATTAATATTATGAATTTTTTAGATGTGTTTTATGTGTGGATTTGTGAAAAATGAATTTAAGGTGATTAATGTGTGGTTGAGGAAATTGTATTGATGTGTTTTAGGAGTGGTGTGTGGAAATTAATTGGTGTAAAATTATGTTTGAAATTGTGGAAATTAATGGGTGAATTATGGTTGAAATATGTGGAGTTGTAATATGGGTGATTTGTAGATTAAATTTGGTGGAATTGAGAAAATTGAAATTGATGGGTGAATTGTTGAATTAATTTTGAAGTGGTTAATGAGTGAAGTGGTGGAGATTAATTTGGATGTGATTATGTGTTCAAAACTACTATATGTATATTTAAGGTGGTTGTGGTGCGATTAAGTGGTGACTGCGATGGGCCAGATGATGGTCCCATGAGTTGATTGGTTCATCTTATCCTTACGAGGATTAAACTATGGTGTTTTTCCATGAGAGACTACGCCCTAGTAAATCGTGTTTGTCTGTGAGAGACTGCATTGGTGTTTGTCCGTAAAAGACTACACCCTAGTAAATCATGTTTGTCTGTGAGAGACTGCACTGGTGTTTGTCCGTGAGAGATTACACCCTAGTAAATCGTGTTTGTCCGTGAGAGACTGCACTGGTGTTTGTCCGTGAGAGACTACACCCTAGTAAATCGTGTTTGTTCGTGAGGAACTGTACGTTTAGGATTTACGCCTATCACGGAGAGTTTTTGTTTGGAATTGTGGTGTAAGACATGTGATAGGCTACGCTTTAATAAATCGTGTGGGCCCGTGATAGGCGGCACTATGGTAATTAATATTGGTTTGTGAGAGACTGTACAATTACGATTTACGCCTCTCGGGGAGACCTTTGGTTGAAATTCCGGAATTCATGCATTTTTGCATATATGAATTGCATTAGGGTGCTTGACACGCAAATCATGTTTGATATACTGTGATGATTGTATATACATATTCGGTTGTTGTTTGTGATTGTGCCGTAATTGATGAGTGTGATTGATTGAATTTGTGTTGTAAGTGTTGAATGATTTCGAAACATTTTCAAACTAAAAATCTACATTTTTCACACTTGTATTCGAATACGACAGGACTGTATTCGAATACGACAGCACATAGTTTGCTACTGACTTATGATTTGACACTTGTATTCAAATACGACAGAATTGTATTTGAATACGTGTATTCGAATACGACATGACTGTATTTGGATATGACAGGATGATTTTTCTATTGATTTATGAATTAGCACTGTATTCGAATACAAGGATGTTGTATTCGAATAAGACAGTGCAATTTTATTAAAAACTTCATTTTTTAACTTTGATTATGCATGTTTGACATATGAAAACCCTTTCAAGTAGTATGCTAAGTTGAAAGGTTATTTTGTGCATTTAAAATTTAAATTATATGTGATATTTGTTAATTTCAGTTGGTGACCCTTTACAATTATTGTGGAAATATAGACGTTGCCCTCAGATGAAAATCAGGTTCATCCTACCGGTTAATTCCCTGGAGACGGAAAGGTAGTTAGGCATATATGACCGATGCTGTGTTAGAAGGATCTTGTGTGGCGCGTGGAGATCACCCGGGTTGTATAGTTTTTGTAGCATGATCAGATTAGATGGTTGTATAGGGATTAATGATCTTTCTTTGTGAAAGTATTTATTTCAATTTGGAAGACTGTACTTATACCTCATATTGTCAGATTGACTTTTATTTTGATGCGTCCATGTACAACTTTTTGATGCGACGTGGGGAAGTTTAAATTCTTGGGGCAGTGCTTTTGTACAGGTGTCTGCCGAGAATACCTCAGGGGTATGAGCTATGTTTGATATGTCTTATACCCCCGATGTATTTTGCTGTTTAAATATTTTGGGTTTGTGTTTCAAAGTGAAGTCATGAATATAACAAACATAAAAAACAAACATGTTAGTTGTGGATACATACCCAACGTCTAATAGTGACATATGAGTGCCACCGGTAGTCATGACCGACATGGATGATGAATGATTTAAGAACACAAAAGACTTATGATCAAATGTCATATGGTGTGATATACCAAAATCTAGAAACCATATGGAAGAAAATATACCTTCGAACAAGAGAGAGTCAAGCCTTTAACAAGGGAAGCAAACATGACATGTGTCAAGAAACTTTTGAAAGTAATTTTGAACAAGATTATATATTTATGGAGTAGTCTCAAATAGATATACCAAAACAATACTAGAACCAATAGATGGTTGAGCAACAACATTTGATGATGGAGCTTTAAATTTCCTTCTCCATGACTTCAACAATTTTAGGCACTATGATTTCCAATGTCCCATTTGTTTAAAAAGAAAACACATTCATCAATACCAAAACCAATCTCCTTTGAGGTTTTCCATTTTTAGAAGGGGCAACCAAAAACACATGGGAAAATGAAAGATTTCTATTTTGATTGTGATTGAGGCTGACACTTGAGTCGATTTTTGTTTTTGGTAGTACCCTATTTACAATAGAATCAACGTTGAGAAGAAAAGGGTGATGTAAAATGGTTCCACAATGCTCTTCAAAGTCATCTCGGAGAGCCATAAGAAACTAAATCAAATGTTGCTCTTCTCTGTAATTAGTATACATTTTGAAGACTTTGAATTCAACCAATTCAAAAATATCCAATTGATCCCGCAAATTAGTCATGTTAGAATAAATATTTTGAATAGACATATTATTCTACTTAAGAGCAAAAATTTTAATTTACAACCGATAGTGCTTCACATAATTAGACTGAACATACAAATGTTTCAAATGATGTTCAACATTCTTGTTAATTTCATACTAGAACTATTAATCCAAGTAAGAATTTTTCATATTATTAACATCTTATAATTTCAAATCTTTCTAATATATTGCTACATTTTTCTTGTCTATGGGTGTTTTAGAGGTTCCATCAACATAAATCTACATCCTCTTTCTTTTCAATTTTTTTTCACTATATAGCTCCAATTAAAATAATTTTGTCCTTATTTGAACGCTAATAAATTGAAAAGAATCACATTTATTACTAACCACGGAAAACAATCAAAGTAATAAAATAAGAAATAATAAGTCAGCGAAAGACAAATAGTATAATCAAAGGAACTTGCAATAAACATAACAAATCATCAAAAGCGAACATAATCACACTAGAGGGAGAAACTGCACTCACCAAAAGAAAGATAGCAAACAAAACTAGATCAAATGAATCATATGTATTTATCAATCGAGTAGTTGAATTCAAAAGTTGTTGACCACTTTAAAATAACTCCCAAAATCAAACAGTTGACTTTGACACCATGTTAACAATAGATACTCATATAAGAAGAGAAAATAAGAGAAGAGACTAAGGTTTCTATAAGAATGATCAAAATAAATTTACGAATACAAAGTTTACACATAGTATATATAATAATCTATAAAATAAAGGACCCAATAGCTTAAATCCAAAGACTATTATCTAACACTTCCATTTAACACAATGTACATTTTCCATTTATACACCTATTTTTTAATAGTTTTTTTTTCCTTTCATTTTTCAACTTCTTGTATAAATTTTCTTTGTTAAAAATTGTTTTGTATGGTGGGATATTTTAAATGTTTTCTTTTTACAAAGTAATGTGGTTTTATTAATAAATGCATTTTGATTAACTTATATTTCTTCTTCTTTTCATAACAATGATTCTATTCAAAAGTCCCATCAATGTAAAATATACATATATTTTAAAATACGATTGTTCACAAATTTCAAAGTTTGTTTCTATAAAGAAATATAAATATTACATTAGTCTCATAACTAATTCCACATCACACGAGACAACAACATCATACTAGTTTGTTAGTTTACCCAAAAAAAAAGTATAAAATTGAGAGCATGTGAAAAATATGAATGAAATTTTATTCACATTACATCAATAACCTTGTAGGTTTTCATTTAACTAACTATTTAATGGTTTGATTTAAGGGTCAAAAACACTTTCCCCCCCCTAATTTTTAAGTTAGTTACATATTCTACCCTAATTTATTACATTAAGTATTTTCCTTGCTAATTAAATACTATCCTTTAGTGCGATTATTTTGTTAAAGTTGACAGAAAAAATTAATAAAGTAATCCAAGAAATAACGAGATTTTCAAAGTCATCCAATATATATGTCTACGGGAAGGACAAATAAACAAAAAAGAGATTATAGAGTGATGTGTATACAATTGTATGTGCATGTGATATTTGGTGTTCAAGAAAATTTACACGAACAACAATTTTCTCCATTTAAAGTCTAGGTAACCATCTCCCTTTTGGTTTCATTAAATGTAGAGAAAATAACTTTCAAAAGGTTGTACTCTAAACGAAGACAAAAAATAAGTTTTCATTTTGTGTTAATAAGTTCTTTTGTTTTTGTGAACCTATTTCCCCATAGTACCAGGTAAAATGTAAATGAATTGGAAGGTGATAGTGTATATCCTAAGGCTTGGGGATAAAATTGTCTTGTTATAGTTAAAGGGAAAACAATAAAATTACAATTAAATTAGGGAAGAAAATGTTTAATTCAATAAAGAGGGTGAAAAGTGAAACTAACGTGAAATATAAGGAAAAAAAAGTACATTTAACCCTTAATTATTAAAGAGGAAGAACAAGTAGATTTTTTTTCTTTCAAAATTATATTTTTAGTCTTTTATCTTTTTTAGTTGTACAAATTTAATCTTTTATATTTTTTTATGTCAAATTGACCATTTGTTTTAAAATGTCCAAAAATAGAACTTTTGTTTATTTATTTTCTAAAATGCTGAAACCACATCAATTTTTTACTTAATTTTATTTTCAAAAATACTTTTTTTAAAAAAAATTAAGAAAACCCAGAAAAAAGTGATATCATGTTCATCATTAAATCCCGAAGGTAAAAAAAAAGACAAAAAAAAAATACCAGTATAAAAATAAATCCTAAATAATCTTCAATTCATTCTAAAAGATCCTTAAAAAATTCCCCAAATTTGATTTCAAGGAGTGTCTTAAATCTGGAAAACAAATTGTTTCTTCCTTCCATCTTCATACTTTATACTCTCTCTCAAACACACATTGTGAAATCTGCACTTAATCTCTCTTAATGTCTCTCATTTTCCGATCTTTTTCTCGCTCTCTCTCCCACAAAACCTCCTTATTAATATAGGACCATAATTATAGTGGTTCATATGGGGCTGTTGGGTGGGCTCACTCCCCAAGTGGAAACCACCAATTTTATTAATAGTATTATTATTATTATTATTATTATTATTATTGAAATAAAAAGAAAAAAAAAAAGAAAAAAGTTTTAGTGGGCTTGGTCCACTTGAAGGTGATAAAAGGGATTTAATCCCTAAGAACCAGAACATATAAATAAACAGACAACGGAAGAAGAACGATTGCCAGAGAAAAAAAATAAGGGTTTGGTTCCAGTGGTGGTAACAGGTGTGTAGCAAACTTGCTCTGTTTGATCTACAAATTTAGTATGTTATTCCTGTTTGTTACTTTAATATATAACTAGAATATGACCCGCGCATTGCGCGGGTTTAATTTTAAAATTGTGTTAATTTATTTAATAAAAGTGTATTTTTAAAAAATTTATTAAATTCAATATTATATATCATGAAAAGATGTATACAATTATATAATATGAGATTAATTTAGAAAATGATGAGTAGACGTTATGAAATAATAAAGTGATATTATGAAATATTAATGAGATTAATTTATAAAATATTGATTAGACATTACTAATTAGGAGAAATAAAAAGTAGGCAAAAAGATTAACAAATCATATCTCCATCCATGACATTTCAACATATGGTGTGGGAGTTATTTCTTTTTAATATACTATAATAGTTATATAATAGATTGTAGCAATGTCATTTGTAGAACGGAAGTAATGTATTTGATAATTGAAATTGAGTTACAAAAAGTACACTTTATTGTTGAATTTAAAAATTATTAAAGTGAAATATTTGGAAATACATTCATCAATTTTAATTTTTTTCACTTCTTTTGGTTTTTTTTTACTTGATCAATTTCATTACACTTCCAGATTGTTTTTCTTTTAGTTTCTTCTTTTTTGTTCCCCTTAAGGTATGTAGAAGGATGGGCTCTTCGTCAGATGATGTAATATTCTGGACCACAATCTTTTTTTTTTTTTTTTTTTTTTTTTTTGTAACTGTCGTCTTGATTGTATCTTCATCTGAAGATGATATCTGAATATTTTTATTGTTTTGTTCTATCTTGATTTTTCCTTTGGATAACTGGTTGTCATTGTTGTCCTTATCATTATCCTCATCTCTATAGTGCACTTCTTCATGTATTTTACCTTTTTGTTTTTTATCCTCTTTGTCATTTGAGTCGGACTTTGACGGTTGCGGTGACTTGGGTTCCTAGTTATTGGAAGAGAATTCAATGGTATTAATTGTCCATAAAAATGTGTTTATTATTTCATGGTTGACAATAATTATGCATAAAAAAATTTATGTTGGCCGGGACAAAAGTTCTTGTGATCGTATATGTTTGCAATCCTTCTTTCAAGTTCTTATTTGACAACCGTATTTCAAAAATGAGCTTGCGGTTACACAAATTTTGTAGAGTGGATGGTCTTTCTATATTGTCCAATTTCTCCAACAGTTGAGTTGCTGTAGTGTTGAGGAGTTTTTGAGCTTCTTTATCAAACATAGTAAATGTTGTTATTGCTGTTTCATCTGACACTCTCAATTGAATCTTGAACCTATAAAAAATCATGTAATAATTATGATTTAAGCAAAATGATTGAAGAGAAAGTAAATTTTTTATGTGATACCTTGGTGCGGGGTACTTTGATGTCATTTCACAGAGGAACAATAGTATTGTTGGGCTTGTTGAGTTAATTTTGTGAGACAATTTTCACAACCAATGTAATTCCATCCAAATTTGTAATCAATGTCATTGATAGTTGCACAGATTGTGAATACCCTTTCCTATATTTTTGAAAAATTATATATAAATTGTAGATATTATATAAATTATATGAAAATCGAATATAAATGTAAATTTTTATGTAAATTGTTGATATTATATAAATTATATGAAAATGTAATAGAAATATAAATTTTTATGTGTATAATCTCTCAATTTGGGCTAAAAAGTTTAATTGATTAAACTAATGTGATTGCATTTATATATGTGGTGTTAAGTAAGTAAGTGCACCTGAATATTGGATTCCCATTTCATGGCCATTATATATTTTAATGTTGTTCGATTCCTCGCCATTCTTTTCTCCGGTGTATTGTGGGAAAAATCTTGAGGTGGTATTTCTCTAACTTCATCTTCTTGACTTTGATCGGAATCACTGCAAACAGAATATAATTTTTTTTTTAATTGTAATTTTTTTATTGATGTTAATGTGTTGTTATATAATTATATTGAAAATAGACAATAAGTGAAAAGAAATCAGACAAAAAGATGTAGATGGTAGACCTTTGTGAAAGCATATTGAATTCAGGTATGTCTAGGTTAATATAAACCCTTGTTGTTGAAGTTGAGTTGATTGAATAGTCATTTGTATTTACAATAAAAAATGTGAATGTGCACTAACAATTACGGTATAAAAAATAGAAAATTTATTAGAATTTTGTGTAAAAAATGCAATTAATATTAATGTTGATACCTCTGAATTTTTTAACCGTTGTTGATGTTATTGCAACAACCTTAGGACCATCATGTAGCTTGTGATGGACAAATAAGAGTTGAAAATCAGCAACTATGTTCCTCCATAAAGTAACTTTGATAGTTTCACCCCTAATAATTAAATCCAAAAATAAATAATATGTTAAATGTTATTTAGCAATGAAATTTTACTAATGTTAGTATATTTTGAATTTAAATTAATTTGTATTTTATATTAAAAATTATTACCCATGCATTTTGATTTCTAGTCTGAGTATTTTTGTAGACTTGTCACCAACATAAATTTGCTCTTCCTGTCCAACAGCATGCAGTGTTCCAATGATGTCTGCAATAAAAAAAAATCGTTAGTACAAAATAATATATATTTGATATTTTAAAAATTAAAATTTGTATTGAAAGAATTATTACCCGTTAGATTGACTTTATCTCCCAATCTTTGGGGTTGTGATTTGAATGAAATAAAATCGAAGTAATACTTTTCAATGGTAAATTTTGGGTCCTCGATTTTATTTACAGTAGTTGTTGTCAAAAACCATGCTTTCTTTGTTCCTACCACAGGTCTGTAAGAATCATTTGGTGGTGAAATTTTCAGATTTTTGATATTGTAAATATCACCTTCTTGTATCATATGTTTGAAATTGGCGAGAAGTTCTTTTTTGATTGTTGCATGCAAAGGTGTTTTCTGTGAGTTAAAGTAAAATAATGTTAGATATGAAAATAAAAATTTAAATGTTAAATAATTGTGATTGTATACCTTTTCATCCAACAAAATAATGTCCAAAGAGATTGGCTCATTCTCATTTTGTGTAGTGTAGACACTACACATGCGAACAATTCAAACTCTGATACTCCAATTATCGCGTTGATCATTAAGATGTTCAAGAAGAGTATAGTTCATCTAAAATTGTTTTGCAAAATATGTATTTCAGAGATATGAGGTATTTTGTTTTTGATTTTCTAGTTTGGATATTGATGAATATATATAGTATAAAAATATTTGTATTTGAATTTTGTTCAGTTTTTTTTGTTCTAAAATTTATTAAATTTAATTTGTTGTTTCATTGTGTTAATGACATGAAATTAAAGTTATTCATTTTGAATTATTTGTATTTGATGTATAAATATAACTCTTTGATACTTTGTAACGGAATTGTTATAAATTTGAAAATATAAATTTCAATTTTGAAACTAAAAATTTAAATTTGATATTTTTTGTTACAGAAACTGGAACTCAACCGGTATGGATTGATTTATTTTGTTAAACGTGACATAAATTAAATAAATAGTTAAAGATTAATAATTATAAATACT
>JBBPBR010000008.1:43079067-43103476 GCA_037974775.1 Cicer pinnatifidum | reverse complement strand
AATAATAATAATAATAATAATAATAATTGTTTGAATATTTATAAATCCTAAACTCTAAACCCTAAAAAAATCACAATATGTATCTTACTTACTTAATTATAAAATGTAAAATATTATTTAGTCTTAAAGTTATACTTTTAATTAATTATTATTAATAATTTTAATTTATTTAGGGTTGATAATATTAATATGAATCCATAATTATGCTACCAATTAATTTAATATATAGTTAATCAAGTAAAGAAGAAAAATAAGAAAACAATTAAATGGTAAGTTGTTTCGATGGTAAGTTATAGGCGGAAATGTGAATTGTTGTAAATTTATTTGTAAAAAAATTAATATAAAAATATAAAAAAAAGAAAGTGATACAAATATTTATTTGTGAAAAGAAAGAATGTATTACAACAACTGTAAGTTATATGTAAAAGCCAAATGGCTGAACTTCAACAGATGCACACTACTTAATAATCATGCTTAAGTTTATTGGATATCAGCATCATGTATCATAGACATACTTTTGGTGCTTTTGTCAGAAAGTGGTGCTTCTAAGATGGAGTTGCGTGCGTACTATATGTTCACGTGAACTCGTGAACACTTGAACAAAACAACATGTAACTTTGTTATGTCAATGAAATTCAAATTTCTAGACCAGCAAAATACCCAAAATAATATCTCCACCAGAGTTATCAACAAATATGATAACCTGTAATGATAAAGAAAACTGATTATCAAACTGCCCTTGGACAAAATATTTGAGAATCATAAATTGAATCAAAAGAATTGTATATTTCTTCCACCACATGAGACTTACCTTCTTCCAGGAGTAGTTGCTCCATTTTAATTTTAAAGTATCAAGGTTATCAATTATCCAAGGTCGAGGGAGAAGATTTTCACAAGTAGTTGAAAACGACGCCACATCCCTAGCGAAAACCTCTGCAAACTTGAAGAAATTGATTGAAGAAAAAAGTAAGACATAAACTATAGCTACTTGGAAATAATCCTCCAACCTTTAGCATATGATTTTAATAAACATGTGTCTTCTAGTATGCAAATAAATTCATTTTTAGGTAAGATTCTCAAACAATATTTCAACTATGTTTGAATACTTGGATGATAGATCACAAAAGGGAAAAATAAGACTGACAATTGACAAACAACTATCCAGGAGTTTACATAGAAGTAAACGACCACTCATATCACCCTCTATATGTTCGCTAATAGGCATAAGGTGTGTGTTGAGAATTTGTATACAAATAAGTTTAGTTTTAACTAACCCAATGAAAAACATCAGTGAAACTAACCAAGAATGAAGTAGGCTGCAAGCATTCCTCCATGTTGACGTCTAAGGGCAGTCTTGTTTCTGCAGTGTACATAACATTCCCATTTTGTTATAGAATTCTAATAAATTAAAGAAAGAAAATTATCAATTTGTAAAATGAAAATTAAAGGATATATAGACGAAGAGTTGAGTATAATTGAAATCCAAATGTAGTAGCCAACAATCAAATGACATGTAAACATCAAAATAACTATGATAAAAAAATGATTGCTTTTTAAAATATTTGTAAAATATATAAATGTTCAGTGAACATTCAGTAACAGATTGTATACAAATGCTGTTGTGTTACCTGCACAATCATGTAAACAAACAACTAAAGAATCTCTTTGTACACAATATTTAAGAACTTGTTTTCACTGGGCTGCTCATCGTCGTTACTAAGAATATGAAATCCATTTCGATTGGTTACTCTCGAGATGGCGACATACAATTGTCCATGAGTAAATACTTGTTTTGGCAAATATAATCCAACGTGCTTCAACGATTGTCCTTGACTTTTATTTATTGTCATGGCAAAACATAATGATATAGGATACTGTCTTCGATTAAGAATAAAAGGCCAATTGGATTCTGAAGGCGACAAAGATATTCTTGGAATGAGAACTTTATCTCCAATGATAGATCCACTCAACACCTCTCCTTCCACAAACCATTTTCCAAGTTGTGTAATTTTCATTCTTGTACCATTACATAGCCCAGCTCCTTGATTCAAATTTCTCATTAACATAACTACTGCTCCTTTTTTAAGCCTTAAAATATGTGACGGCAAACCTGAAAATTTGAGTGTATTCAAAAACTCAGTAGGGTAAAGAAGATCTTGATCTTGAACGTTGAAATCTGCCTTACAAATTGAGTCTGATGATAAATATATCATTTCTTCGCCTGTGAAATTATTCAAAATGCGTTGATTTATATCGTCAACTATTTCATTTGTAGGTGTCAAGATAGCCCGCGACACAAGGTAATTTGTGTCCCCAATGTGGCTATTTAAATTTGGATAAATAGCGTCAACTATAGATTGAAAATCATCATGTGATTTTGGGAGCATCAAGTTTTGTTCTATTGATATCCATGATTCTCCGATATCCGAGCACTGTTTTCCATCACCTACATCAAGTATCCAATCTGCGAAGTTTTGCATTGCAACTTTTGAGATTGAGTCCAACTCATTTGATTATAGACGCATATTTTGACGTAGCAAATGAACCTCACATGAATTCCAAAGGTATGAATTTTTTATGCAAGCTTGGATCATATCATGCCTATCACCTTTTTGAACTACAGGTAAAATCTGACGAAAGTCACCACCCAATACAGTAGTTATTCCACCAAATGGTTTCAAACCGTAATCTTCTTTGATTCCTTTCATAATATCACGAAGTGATCGATCTACTGCCTCCAAGCAATATTTGTTGGCCATGGGTGCCTCATCCCAAATAATTAAAGATGTTTGCATAATTAATTCAGCAAGATGTGTGCCTTTATTGATTGAACATGTTGAAGCCTCATTTGGATTCAAAGGTAATTGAAATCTAGAATGTGCAGTTCGGCCACCCGGTAGTAATAGAGCAGCAATGCCAGAAGTTGCAACAACTAGAGCAATCTTACCTTCCGATCTTAATTTTGCAAGTAGTGTTCGCCAAAGGTAAGTTTTGCCCGTTCCACCAGAACCATACACAAACAATAACTTTCCCAAGTTCAAGGTAATTGATTGAAGCACAAAATCATGAATTGCCTTTTGATATGAATTAAGACCGTTTAGCAATTGAGAGTATTCTTCATGCATTTTTAACATATCATAATTTAGCTCCTCCGTAATAAGACGGTTGTTCACTTCCTCAATTACATTGCTATTGGGAATGGCCATTCCTTTGTAATCTACCAAAGACTTGCCGACCTTTCTAAGATGTTTTTGTATCTCTGAAAGCGCATAGTTTTTTAATTGGTCATCTGACAAATGGAGGTCGGGGAAGTTTAGTAGTCGGCGTTGCCTGTATAAAATATCTTCAGAAAGTAACTTCGAATTAGATTCCCAAAGCAAACCTGGATTAATAACAGTACAATTCAGTAAAATTGTTGAGAAGAGCTGGCGTAGTTGAATTCCAGTACCCCATGCCGCTGCTTCTTTAATACAATCATCAAATTCTTTATCATCCTCTAGTAAACCAAGTGCATAACATGCATCCTTATAAGTTAGATGTACAAACCCATTAACAGTTTTAATATCTTCGAATGATCGACTGCCTCGTACTTTGTTTAAGAGCATTTGTAAATAAAATTTTTCTCCACTTGTGGGAGGAACATAATATATTCTTCCAACACACCTTCCATTTTTCCGTCTGGTCCACTTTTTGCTAGTCTTGTTCCAAACATATTTAGTAGGAAATTCTGCATATGTTAGTTGTCGAGCTTCCATGTCTACAGAGTTCATTTTCATCCACTCTGTGAACATCGTGGTTTCAATTCCCTCTCTATTTAAAATGGTAGAAATACGCATGGATTCTGGAAAATATATTGTTTGCTGCCCATGGAGGTGAAAGGAAAGGCGTTCGACTGCTGGTTCTCTAAAAAACATATTAAACTTGAAAATTCTCCACGAAGCCTTTGATGGAGAAATATATCTACAATCAAGATACTCTTTAATTTCATCACGAAAGTGCATAGAACTTGTTGAACTATTATCAAAGTTTTCTACATTAGAGATGACTGCTCTAACTCGATCAGGACCTTTGTTGATATATTTGAAAAGATATTTAATTGATCTAGAACGATTGCAAAGCTCAACATTAATATGGACATCATATTTTATCAAAAGATATCTATTGTATGGGACCACATACCAACTCTCAAGTTGGCTACCATTCTTCAAGATATATCGACCACCATTTCGTCGCATATATATAGGGAACCCATCTTCATCTATTGATGTTTTATCATGAAATCTCTTTGGATAGTGCTTCACACATTTTCCATTAACCATACATGGAGATTTTTTATTTAAAATACCACATGGTCCATGTATCATAAATCGTTCAACTGCACTAAAAGTAAGAGGGTCAATATCTTTATCCGAAATTTCTGCGGATATGGTATTATCAATCTTAGATGGTGTTTGTATTTTATCTTCAGAATGTAAGAACACTAATATGTGTGCATGGGGCAAACCTCTTTTTTGAAATTCAACAGTGTAAACAACTGTTAAAAAAAAAGAAACACATAATTAAAAAGAATGAAATAAATAAAAATATTATGGGATATTTATATTTTAATATTCATAGATTTTGAGCAAAAATATTAAATCAATTGACTAAACTACTGGACTATCCTTCGGAGATTTGTTACTAACAACTTTAAAACTTCAAATTACATGTACTTATACTGAAACTTCTACAGATTGTGTGTAAAATTGATTCAACTCATTTTTATACTTAGATTTATATTTATGTGACACATTTTCAATGAAAGGAATATAGAAAAAGCATACTTAATTTCTAACTTTTGCTTTCATTTTCTGTATAATTTTTTACCAGTTTCATTATTATAGAAAAATCTCTTATTTTGTCTTGCATTTGTCATTGTTGCATGTATATCTCAACTTGTGTCCTCATCTATATGGGCTTATCTCTATTTATGCAAAATCATTTTTCCAATTGAGCCACAATATAGTTAAGAGAAAAGAAAAAAGTAAGCAAAGACTAAATGAATTAAAATTGTGACAAAATATATTACCTGCTGTGACTTTACCAAATATTTGTTGACGTTTAATATCATTGATTAGCTCCCATAACTTAATAGAGAAAACACGACTAATGATGTCGGGTCTGTCGTCACTTTTTTGTCCTTCAACAGTTTCAAGGAAAAATTGTATTTCTGGCCATTTTGGGTTGCATGTGAATGTTAAAAATAGGTCGAGATATCCAGCATATCGACATATAGCCATTGCATCCTGAGTATGATTTCAATTGTTAGTTATTGACTTAAAAAATATTGGATATAATTTGTTTTTGTCGGGTGATGTCTCAGACATGTATGCAAAGCTATGAAAATAAGCAACACTATTAAATATAATAGTTGTTTAAATAAATATCATGCAAAAACAAAAAACATATTGTAGAACTACAAGTTACAACAATTCATACAATGTTGTTATAAACAATGTTTTAGAAGGGTCACGTCCTGTTTGTAGCGCATGCTAGCACATAAATGGGAAAATGATTGTAAATTTAGAGAGACGTTTATAAAATTCAGATATATGCATCGTAAGTATAGTCTAAGAATAGCATGAAAGGGGATTTATTTGAAAGAAAAATATATTGGAAGTCACAAAGATTTGTTGGGTATGTATATAACGCATGACTAAAAATAGATCCTGAAATAATTATCTACCTGGTAATTTTGAACACGATATCGCGGTCCACCAGTATAAGACGATGGAAGAATTGTCATTCTACCAACCGAATTTGTCATGACATCTCCTTGATTAATAGCATCTCTCAATCCATTATATAGTTCTGCACGCAATTGCTTTTGATTCTTTCTAATCCAATTGATTCTAACTTCTTCGATCGAAGCATAAGCATCCACCATGTACTGTTGGAACAAACGCCCACTCCGTAACAATGTTTGTGCCTCTCCAGCTCGTTGTTGCAAGCGAAAAGAATAATATTGTCTCATAGTAACTGTTTTTCGCTTGTAACAACTCCCTGTTTCTGGATTTCGATGACTTATACCAATCCTATAATCATCTTCTCCATATGGAAACAATAATGGGTATTGTAGTGCCATGAAACTTGGGTGCAATTCTGTAATTCTTTGAAGACCAATTGTTTTGTGTTCAACAATTATATCACGATGACTTTCTTCATTTGAGCTTTCATCAACTAAAAGTGCAGCAACTTCTGAGCAAGAGGGCAGGTTATGTTGTCTCCCATTAGTCAACCTATTGCTAAGCAATCTTAGTTTCAATTCTCCGACATCATGGTGATCATATTTATCTCTGACCATCCTAAATGATTTTACCAAGACATTGTGATTGTCCAACATATTCAAAATGTCTGTTACCAATTTCTCTTGAAGATTATTTTCGTTATCACCTTGGATAAAACCTAATCTATTTGAGATCTCATTTTCGGTGTCATGTATATAAAGTTGTGCAAATTTTGGCCTTTCTCCATTCTCAGGGCATAAAGAACCAAGTAGGTGGTAGGTCTGTCCATTTATTCGAAAGACATAAGGGCCGCCATGTTTGTTGATTTCATAGTCAATTTTTCCACCCATAGATGTAAAAGCAAAAGCCGCATTATAAATTCTAATGTTACGACGGAAATGTTTTGCTGCACTATCTCCATCATAATCAAGCAAGTGATAAAGCAAAGTTGGTGGAAATTTTAGTAATGGAAGTTGCACCCGACCTTCCATGCAACATGTAGAAAACTTTGGATGTTGAGGGTGTTTACTCTTTTCCGTTCTTTCTTCGTACCAATGAAGAGCTCCACAAAATTCACAAACACATGTCGGTCTTCCAAAATTCCAAGTTTCAATAATGGAAGCTAATAAAGAAAATAAATATTTTTAGAACCCAAACCATATAAAGACATCAAACATCAATAAATATTACCAATCCTTTTGTTTAAAATAATGATTAAAATATTTTACAAGTTACCTGTTTGTCTACGGGTGGCATTGGAAATTGTAGATGTTGACGGATTAAGTTGGGAAGTTTGTCTAACGGGGACTGTAAAAGACATAAATGGAACAAATTACAGGATATTTTGGAGGTAAGTAATTTCATTCATATACAATAAAATTCTTGGCACATTTGTTGAGTAAAGACCTTAATTGGATTTGAAAATTAATGGAAGCTATTAAATAAAATAAATATTTTTAGAATGCAAACAATATAAAGACACCAAACATCAATAAATATTACCAATCCTTTTGTTTAAAATAATGATTAAAATATTTTACAAGTTACCTGTCTGTCTACGGGTGGCATTGGAAATTGTAGATGTTGACGGATTAAGTTGGGAATTTTTTCTAACGGAGACTGTAAAAGACATAAATGGAACAAATTACATGATATTTTGGAGGTAAATAATTTCATTCATATACAATAAAATTTTTGGCACATTTGTTGAGTAAAGACCTTAATTGGATTTCGAAATTATATTCCTTGCTTCTTCAGATTGAGCATGTTGTGACGAAATTTCAAATAAGCTAAATAAAATGTAGGAATCATATTTACAAAATATATTATGCACACCTTTATTTTCAACAGAGGCAGAATTGCTTTTCAAATGAAGCAATTGTTTTTTTTTAAACCTTGCAAGTCGACACCGGACAAGTTTTTCCAAGCGGTCTTCATCAACCTCTATAAACATATATTACATTTCATCATTGGAAACAAAGAAAACTTCATGTAGTAGGTGACTGGATTCCTATCACCAATCATGTACCCATCCCTAAATTTCTATGAGCATGTTGTGACGAAATTTCAAATAAGCTAAATAAAATGTAGGAATCATATTTACAAAATATATTATGCACACCTTTATTTTCAACAGAGGCAGAATTCCTTTACAAATGAAGCAATTGTTTTCTTTTAAACCTTGCAAGTCGACACCGGACAAGTTTTTCCAAGCGGTCTTCATCAACCTCTACAAACATATATTACATTTCATCATTGGAAACAAAGAAAAACTTCATGTAGTAGGTGATTGGATTCCTATCACCAATCATGTACCCATCCCTAAATTTCTATAAGAAAGACTAACTATTTTAACACAAACTCTTGAAAACTATAACAAATTCTTGACAAAATTTTCTTTATTCCAAAGTGCGTTACTAATAATGCATCCCTGTAACACTGTAAGTCAATTTCTGAAAACATTTAGCTAAAACGAATAACCAAACAACATAAAAATATCTGTAAAAAAAAAATAATTTTCTTGTAGCCTGTAGTAAATGAGAAGTTAAAAAAAATCTAAAAGGCAAGCGTGCACCAAAATGTAAGAACTTCCAACTAAGAAATCGTTCCTAGCTTCATGAAATGCACCTCATTTTAAATAATAAAGTGAAGCTTCATTTTGCTGAGATAAGTCAATCTTTGTAATTCTATGATCATATGCAGTGTTTTTGAAAATCTCATTGTAGCAGCATATGGAGGTAGATGTGATTCACTGATGTTGTGTTCCAAGATCTCCCAACATCTCTCTTATGTATTCATTTTCTTGAGCCTAAAAATTTAGCTATGTTGTGATTCACTGATTTAAATAAATTTTCACATTGTTTTTTATTGAGCCGAAAAATGATTTTTAACAATTGCGTAGTGAATTTTAAAAACAAAACAATGTCCGACACTTGCTTGTGCACGAATGGATCATAAATTTCTTTTACCTTCTCCTTTAAGTTGTTTTGTGATATATATATATGGTCACAAAAAGTAAATATTTTTGAGTAAAGACCTTAATTGGATTTGGAAATTAATGGAAGCTAATAAATAAAATTAATATTTTTAGAATGCAAACAATATAAAGACACCAAACATCAATAAATATTACCAATCCTTTTGTTTAAAATAATGATTAAAATATTTTACAAGTTACCTGTCTGTCTACGGGTGGCATTGGAAATTGTAGATGTTGACGAATTAAGTTGGGAATTTTGTCTAACGAAGACTGTAAAAGACATAAATGGAACAAATTACAGGATATTTTGGAGGTAAATAATTTTATTCATATACAATAAAATTCTTGGCACGTTTGTTGAGTAAAGACCTTAATTGGATTTCGAAATTATATTCCTTGCTTCTTCAGATTAAGCATGTTGTGACGAAATTTCAAATAAGCTAAATAAAATGTAGGAATCATATTTACAAAATATATTATGCACACCTTTATTTTCAACAGAGGCAGAATTCCTTTTCAAATGAAGCAATTGTTTTCTTTTAAACCTTGCAAGTCGACACCGGACAAGTTTTTCCAAGCGGTCTTCATCAACCTCTATAAACATATATTACATTTCATCATTGGAAACAAAGAAAACTTCATGTAGTAGGTGACTGGATTCCTATCACCAATCATGTACCCATCCCTAAATTTCTATAAGAAAGACTAACTATTTTAACACAAACTCTTGAAAACTATAACAAATTCTTGACAAAATTTTGACATTGTTTTTTAATGAGCCTAAAAATGATTTTTGCAATTGCGTAGTGAATTTTAAAAAACAAAACAATGTCGACACTCGCTTGTGCACGGATGGATCATAAATTTCTTTTAGCTTCTCCTTTAAGTTGTTTTGTGATATATATATATATATGGTCACAAAAAGTAAAGAGGTGATATGATGTGCATGAAGGGTTCCAATAGGAAAATGCTGTTAAACTTTTTTGATTTAAATATAATTTTACTCTTTTATTTTTTGTTTGATATTTGTTTCGGTCATTTTTTTATTTTGTATTTATTTTGATCATTTATCTTATAAGTGGTATTTTTTAATTTTTTTTTTATCATAACTCTTTCAAACAATAGTATAATTATTAAAATCAAATTTTAAATCAGTTGTAAAGTTAAATGTACAATCTTAATAAAGATGAATAAACATATATTAAACTATAATAAATGTTTTTCGTTTTAAAAAATTTAAATATGTTTCAAAATATAAAAGAAGAATGCAGGAATTTGATGGAAAGAAGGTCATGAAAGATATTATATATGACATGCAACCATACAATTGGAAAGCAAAGTACCCAAAGAAACAAAAAATCAAGGCATCTTTAAATTTAAATCATAAGAACAAAATAGAATAACAGTAAATAAATACCATTATTTGTAGTATTGTTAGGGAAGGTGGAGAGTCTTCTTAAATTAATTAATTGTTTCCTTCGAAACCTAGCTTGTCGGAACTGACACAATGTTCGCAGACGCCGTTCTTGAGCTTCTGAATTAAAAATAAAAAGTGTGTATAACATCAAAAAAAAAAAAAAAAAATAGCATAGCAAAAATGAGAATGTCAGTTTCAAAAGTCATTAGTTAAAATCATACGAAGTTTGTCAAGCAGGTCTTGAAGACACATAATTTGCGTTCCTCCTCTCCTTACCACCATTTTCATTCGTTGCTTTAACCTAGCTATTTTTTTCATAAGTTTATTGTGGCCATCAGGATTAAAGGCAAAACCTATTTTGTTTCTCATCACAAAATGTTCTAAGAAATTCAAATATTCAAGTGTTTATTTGGAGGGGTTGACAACATCCTTTTTTCATTAAGTTGGAATCATTATTAAGTATCCCTTATTTTGTTTTATTGTTTGATAATATTTTGGTTGTAACAGCTGAATTAAGAGTCTAGTAAAATCATTCAATTCAAAATTAGATTGACCAATAGGCAGCAATAGAGGGAGGGTTGACAACACCCTTTTATTTTAAGTTGGAGTAATTATTAAATATCCCTTATTTTGTTTGATTGTTTTGACAATATTTTCATTAATTGTCCCTTATTTTAAAAATATTCTCATTCAAAAAAATAAAATAAATGCAAACAAAATAAATGCAAAAAAAATAAGGGATATTGTTGACTCTAATTTTGAATGCAACATTTACTTCCTAAAATATCAACATTGAACAATATCATATATAACATATATAATATAAATATAAGTCAAGAATGAAATCAACAATAATTAAAGGGCTTATTTAAAAACAAATGACATACTACTTTTGGGGTATCTTTTAAGTAGTGTCGGTTGCTGTATTTTTAGAGCAGCTTCATTGAAGCTGCCCTGACCATAGGTTTCTCCAACACAGATGCAATAGGCAGCAATAGCAATTCTAAGAATGAGAACAATTCTGCTGATAGCAATTCTTAGAACAATTCTAAGAATGAACACAAAATTAATTTGCTTTTTTAAAAAGACAAAAATTAACTTTTTAAATTCACTTCTTATAGCTGATAGCAACAAATTTAATTGCTTTCCAGTTTTGGAGAAGTAAAATTGATTTTTTAAGGACCGCAAATGCTTCTTAAAACTATGCAGATTTCACAACTTCCAAAATCATTTTTAAGTTTTCAAAATCAGCAGAAAATGAATCCAAACCTATATGATAAATAATAAGATCATAGATAAGTTTGCAGCTATTAGCAGGAAATGACAGAAAAAAACAGAATTTGATGCATTACCAGACCAAGAACCATAATAGTCATCTGCAGAAGAATCAATGGGAGAAACTGAATCCTCAGCTGAAACTCTTACCCTCCTACACTCTTTTCTCTTACCACTTTGCATAACTAAGGTACAAGGATTTGCAACCTCATCTGGCTTCTTCCATGAGCTTTTTGAACACAAATTCAGTGATGTGTTTTGGAGTTTGAGAGCTTCAGTGTACACTGGACACAATAGTTGAGACATTGTTTTAAGAATTCTAAGAATGAGAACAATTCTGCTGATAGCAATTCTTAGAACAATTCTAAGAATGAACACAAAATTAATTTGCTTTTTTAAAAAGACAAAAATTAACTTTTTAAATTCACTTCTTATAGCTGATAGCAACAAATAGAACTACATAATTTAAGCATGATAACACTCCGGTTAATAAGCAAAATCAACACCTATAAATAGGTAACCAAATCCACTCATTCACACACATTTTCTCACTGGAATACCCTTTAATGCGATAATAATAAAATAATTATTCTTTAAATATATAATAGATTATTAAATTTTTTCAACTTTGACAAACTAAATATTGCAATTAAATCTCCCGATATTCTTAATCCAATATGTTACCTTGCTTCAGCTACAACAATAAGATAATATACACTAACTATTCTTCCATATTTTAGCAGAATAATATTAGCATTTAGCACAGAGAATTGCAGATTATTCCCTTAAACTTACCTTGACTTAGGGATTCAGTGCAGAATTGAAGGATATTAGGGATTGAGAGGTGGAGGAAGGAGGAGTACATGTGTGGTTTCTCTTAAGCCGTACCAAGTCAGAAATTTATGCCTCAAGTTTTTTTTCTGTGTCCTTCACACTCTAACCATCTAATCACCTTCACATAATCCTCAAAATCGCGATCCGAAAAAGCATTTGTTGTGCAGCCCTCATCTTGTCTCTCACCGCTTGTTTTCTTCGATGTGCTTCCATTTCGAGGACCATAGATGCTCTGGAATAGGCGCTTGGGTCAGTTTTGGGGCGGGGAGGGAAGACAGACGATTAGGGATTGAGAGGAGGATTGATATTAAAGAGATTAAGATATTAGGGATTGAGAGGAGGATTGATATTAAAGAGATTAGGATATTAGGGATTGAGAGGAGGATTGATATTAAAGAGATTAGGATATTAGGGATTGAGAGGAGGATTGAAGGAAAATGGGAGAAAGGAGGAGAGATCCACATCAGCCAAAAAGCTGATGTGGAAAATATATGTATAAATGGCATTCAGGGGTGAAGTGGCATTTTGAGGGGTGAGGTGGCGCGACGTGGCTTCGGGAGTCTGTTTTAAATATATATAATAGATTTGAGTAGTTTTATCTTCTCTGAGAGTTACTTTGGCATACCCACTTTAGTGGAAGGTTGTTATAAGGTTGTTATTGTTGATTGATATTCCTTATTGTTATTAGGAAGACTCTTGGTGTACCCATTAATTATTATAGTGGAAGATTTTACTGGAATAGGTCCCGTGGTTTTTATTCTCTCAACTTGACGGAAGTTTTCCACGTTAAAAATTATGTTTGTCTCATATTTAATTTTCTGCCAATTATTATTGCTCTTGGAATTGTATTTTCTGTTTGGCCATATATCTGCACAGGTGGGGGAAAAATATTCCGCATTATTGAGATAATTATCACTAATTATCGCTAATTATCTCTGGTTTTTCCCAACAAAGTGGTATCAGAGCTCGGTTATTTGATTTGTGCATTTAAATGGAGGAGGAAAATAAAGGTCCCAATATGATTAAACTCAACTCTTCTAATTACACACTTTGGAAGACTCTCATGGAAGACATGTTATACAGTAAAGATTTGTATGATCCTATTGAGGGTGACACTGCTAAACCCACAGATAAATCTGACGCTGATTGGAAGAAGATGAATAGAAAGGCAGTGGCTTTAATTAGGCAGTGGTTGGATCTGAGTGTGTAACACCCCGTTTTTCAAAGCGAGGGCGTAATTTTTTTTTCAAAAGAAATTAAAATAAAACAGAGAAATAAATAAAGTAACACATTTGGATAAATAATTAAGTCATTATAATTTACAAGCAGCGGAAAAAGTTATCAAAATATGAATTCAAAATATTTACATAACAAAAGTGGTACAGTCTTCCAGTTTAAAAATAAAAGCAACCCAAAAGAAAGACATATGTTCCCTCTGTGTCAACCTAATCTGATCATTCTACCAAAAAGCTATACACCCTGAGTAATCACCACACGCCCCATAGGATCCTTCTAACATAGCTCCAGTTAACCATTCCCATCTACATTCCCATCCGTAGGGTACAAACCGATAGGGTTGTCCTGGCTCTCATCTGAGGGCAAAGCCCAGATTTCCACAATAGTTGTAAAGGGTCACCAACCGAAATTAACAGTTAACAAATAACATTTAAGTTTTTAAATGCATAAAATATCCTCTCAACTAAGCATGCACCTTAAAAGGATTTTCCATATGCTAAAAGTTCATATAATGCTTGCCAATTGTAAATGAAATCAAATAAAGTTCTCAATCCATCGAGTAATATATAACTGACCAAATCATTGATAAATCAATTGAGTAATCAATTATCTAACTAAAAATAAGATTTTCCACTAATTCAATCGATCGGGGAAATCAATTTCCTGAAAGTTTTTAGTGAAAACTGAACTCTGGGCTTAAATCCATCGATTGGGTAAATCGATTGACTCAATCGATTGGGTAAATCGATTGACAGACAAAGCCCCTGTATTGAATCCAATCGATTGAGCAAATCGATTTCGTGAAAGACAGAGCCCCTGTAATGAATCCAATCGATTTGGTAAATCGATTTCTTAAATGGTTTTGAAAAACATGTTACCAAATCGATTGGGTAAATCGATTTCGTGAGGGACAGGGCCCCTGTAACTCATCAAATCGATTTGGTAAATCGATTTCGCTGTGTATTCTTTCAAAAATTCATAAACTAACTCAATCACATTCAAACACCACTCCAAACCTTAACACTTAGCAATACCCATACAATCACCACGACATTACGAGTTTCGAAAACGTTTCACAATCTAACATACTATCACACAATTCCAAACATAACTCTTAGAACAATCAACACAATCTCAATTTGAATCAAACACACTTACACATAATTTCAAAACATACCGCTTAACAGTTTCAACGCAATACCCACACAAACAAGATGAACCAACAAATCACATGGCATCACTTTGACTCGACAATCCCAATACAGACAAGATGAACCAACAAATCACATGGCATCACTTTGACTTGACAATCCCAACGTAGACAAAATGAACCAACAAATCACATGGCATCACTTTGACTTGACAATCCCAACGCAGACAAAATGAACCAACAAATCACATGGCATCACTTTGACTTGACAATCTCAACGCAGACAAGATGAACCAACAAATCACATGGCATCACCTTGACTCGACAATCTCAACGCAGACAAGATGAACCAACAAATCACATGGCATCACCTTGACTCGACAATCTCAACGCAGACAAGATGAACCAACAAATCACATGGCATCACCTTGACTCGACAATCTCAACGCAGACAAGATGAACCAACAAATCACATGGCAACACCTTGACTCGACAATCTCAACGCAGACAAGATGAACCAACAAATCACATGGCATCACCTTGGCGCGACAATCTCAACACAGACAAAATGAACCAACAAATCACATGGCATCACTTTGACCTGACAATCCCAACGCATACCAGATGAACCAACAAATCACATGGCATCACCTTGGCGCGACAATCTCAACACAGACAAAATGAACCAACAAATCACATGGCATCACTTTGACCTGACAATTCATTTCTCTACAAAATCATTTTTACGACAACATTAAGTAAATGCAGATATTAAGAGATTCCCCATTCTTAATACTCATTTAACTTAATGATTTTCACAAACAAACACACATTAAGCAAACAGAAATATTAAGAGATTCTCCATTCTTAATACTCTTTTAACTCCAACGATTTTCAAAACAAACATTAAGTAAACAAGACATTAAGAGATTCCCCATTCTTAATTCTTATTTAACTTAAACGATTTTCCAAAACAAACACACATTAAGTAAATAAGACATTAAGAGATTCCCCATTCTTAATACTCGTTTAACTTAATGGTTTTCAAATTCCACACAATACAAACTCAAACATACTTTCACATTCAATTCATAATTCACACCAAATCATTTTTCCACACAAACCACACAAAGCACATCTCAAATTCTATAATATATCAATTATGAACACGTCGAATACGACGACACAAATCAACACAATCCATCACTCAAACCCAACAATTTCATTTACTCAAAATCATACATAAATAATGAAAGTTCATTTTCCATGAAACATTCATCAATATAACCAAAACCTAACTCTAAGATTTTACCCATAAAGCCTTAGATACATTTTCCCAAATCAATACTCCAACCCTAACAAAATTCTTTTCCACATAACCACAGATAAGGCCCTAAATGCAAACTAAAAGTTTGGAAGGAGCCCTTACCTTTACTTTAGCTTTTTCATTCGATTACGACACCACGATCGATTCCGATAAAAACTTTGCTCGCGACGTTGCTTCCAAAATTTAGCTCATTAGCACCGTAGTGTAGTGGTGAGTAACTTTCCCTTCTATCACTTCTTGAAACGACGCTTAGATCTAGATGAAACGGGGAGATTTGTGTTTGAATCCCTAAAACCGTTTTTCTTCGTTTTCGAATCAAAGAGGAAGAGTGAAGTTGAGAAATCCTTGTCCTATCACCCACTATCAATTTTCGAACTCAAAGGAAGCAAGAACAACGAAAATGGATGAAGATGGAGGAAGGAGGAGGAACGCTCGCGAGGCAGGGGGAAGAAATGTAGTTTCTTCCGTTAACTGTTTTCTTTTCTTTTTCCTTTCCTCTCTTCTCTTTCCTCTCTATTTCCTTTTCTTTCTTTTCTAATTTTCTTTTCTTTTTCCATCCACACAAACATATATATATATATATATATAAATATATATAACTTATAACTTAACAAATATCTAGATATTTATTCATATTACCATTTCACCCATAACCTCTCCAATCCACTTTTGTCAAAAATATCTACCCTCGTCGCAACTCAATTGATAGATAAATTTTTCGGCAACCAGATATATTTATAACAAAATTGCCCGGTATTAAATCCTTCGTAACGGAAGTAAATTATTTCCCGACAAATAATTTTAATCCAATTTCCAAAAATATATTTTGGGTCTTTAACTCACTAAATACCGAAAACTGGGTTAAAAGCCTAAGCAATTTAACACAAAATACCCTAAAATGGTATAACTTAGGATTTAAAATTACGGGTCTTACAGAGTGTATATCCACATGTTGAAACTGAAATAAAGCATTCTTGATTCGGAAGTTGGTGAATATGAAATATAAAGATGGGGATTCAATGGCAGAGCATATAAGTATTTTTCAGAATACAGTGAATCAGTTGACAACAGCAAAAATTAAATTAGATGATGAGTTGCAAGCGTTGTTATTGTTGAGTTCCTTACCTGATAGTTGGGAAGTCCTTGTTGTGACATTGACCAATTCAGCTCCAAGTGGAAAGTTGAAAATGAAAACAGTTAAAGAGAGCATGCTGAATGAAGAAGCTCAAAGAAAGGAACGTTGTTTGATTGGTTCTTCCTCAAAGTCAGAAGCACTAGTTACAGAGTCACGGGCGAGAAGTCAATCTAGAAACTTCCATAGACGGGACAACTCTGAAAGTCGTAGCAAGTCAAGAAGCAAGTCAAGGACTAGAAAAGAAGTGATATGTTATCATTGTGGCAAAGCGGGTCACATAAAAAGAAATTGCAGGTTACGTAAGAGAGATCAATCAAGGGAAAGAGATGAAGACAAAGAGAAGAAAAATGATAAAGATACAACAGCAATTGTATCTGTTAATAATGTCTACATTGTTTGTGATGATAATTCCATAAACCTTGCATGTCGGAATTCAACTTGGATTATTGATTCGGGTGCCTCATATCATGTTACTCCTAGGCGTGATTTCTTCTCATCTTATAGTGCTGGTGATTTTGGCATGGTAAAAATGGGAGATGAAGGAGTATGTAAAATTATCAGTATGGGAGATGTTTGGGTTGAAACTGGGATTGGTTGCAAGCTTCAATTGAAGAATGTTAGACATGTTCCTGATATTCGTCTCAATTTGATTTCGGTGAAAGTATTGGATATTGATGGTTATCACACTTACTTTGGTGGTGGTGGTATATGTAAAATCACTAAAAGGTCCTTAGTGGTTGCAAAGGAGCAAAGTTCCACTTCTCTCTATAGGATGCCTACGAAGCTATGCAAGGAAGAAGTGAATGCAATTGAAGATGCATCTTCTGATTTATGGCATATGCGCCTTGGTCACTTGAGTGAGAAAGGACTCAACATACTTGCGAAAAAAAATTTTCTTCCTGTGAAAGGTACGTCTCTAAAAACTTGCACTCATTGTTTTGCTGGAAAACAACATAGAGTATCTTTTTATAACACTGGTCCTCATAGGAGGCAAAATATTCTTGATTTAGTTCATACTGATGTTTGTATGATGGATAGTAAATCTCTTGGTGGTGCATCATATTTTGTTACTTTTATTGACGACCACTCTAGAAAAGTGTGGGCTTTTCCTTTAAAATCTAAAGACCATGTATTTGGAGTCTTCAAGCACTTTCATGCAAGTGTTGAAAGAGAAAAGGGAAGAAAATTGAAATGTGTTCGATCAGACAACGGTGGTGAATACAGAGGTCCTTTTGAAGAGTATTGTAGAGAACATGGAATCAGGTTTGAGAAAACAATTCCAAAGACACCTCAACATAATGATGTTGCAGAGAGAATGAATCGTACGATTAATGACAGAATCATATGTATGCTCTCTCATATAAAATTATCGAAATCCTTTTGGGGTGAAGCAATGAAAACTGCAGTGAATTTGATCAATCTTTCTCCTTCTATTCCACTTGATGGTGATGTTCCAAATAGAGTGTGGACAGGGAAAGATGTCTCTTACCGTTATTTGAGAGTTTTTGGCTGTAGATGTTTTGTTCACGTTCCAAGAGATGAGAGGTCTAAGCTTGATAGTAAATCCAAACAGTGTATATTCGTCGGTTATGGTGATGAAGAATTTGGTTATAGATTGTGGGATCCGATTGACAAGAAAATTATCAGAAGTCGAGATGTGATATTTCTTGAAGACCAGACTGTTGAAGATTTTGATAAAGCTGGAAAACAGAAACCAAATTCCAGAAGTTACATTGATATTGCGCCTAAGCCCCCTATAGAAACTCTTGTTGAAGGGGGAGATATACAGGTAGATGATGAGAATGCAACTAGTGATCATGTGCCTCACCATGATGAGCAGGTTCCAGTTGAGCCACCAGTCGAATTTGATTTGAGAAGATCTACTAGAGAACGTCAACCTTCTCAAAGATATCTTCCACATGAGTATGTGATGATCACTGATAGTGGAGAGCCAAAGTACTATCAAGAAGCTATTACAAATGCTGATAAAAAAAAGTGGTTGAAGGCCATGCAAGAAGAGATGAATTCCTTGCATGAGAATCACACATTTGATTTGGTAAAGTTGCCTAATGGTAGAAAAGCACTCAAGAACAAATGGGTATACAAGATAAAGACAGAAGAGAATAATTCTCAACCAAGATACAAAGCAAGATTGGCTGTGAAAGGTTTTAATCAGAGAAAAGGTATTGACTTTGATGAAATTTTTTCACCTGTGGTGAAGATGTCCTCTATCCGAGTTGTGCTTGGGTTAGCAGCTAGTTTGAACCTAGAAGTTGAACAACTTGATGTGAAAACTGCATTCCTTCATGGTGATTTGGAGGAAGAGATCTATATGGAGCAACAAGAGGGTTTCAAAGTCAAAGGTAAAGAGCAACTTGTGTGTAAATTGAAGAAAAACTTGTATGGGCTCAAGCAAGCACCTCGACAATGGTACAAGAAATTTAATTCTTTCATGGAGAAACATGGGTATGGTAAAACTACTTCTGACCATTGTGTGTTTATCAAGAAATTCTCTGATGGTGATTATATTATTCTCTTGTTATATGTGGATGACATGTTGATTGTTGATCATGACACTAAGAAGATTCAATCTTTTAAGAAAGATTTGAACAAGTCTTTTGCAATGAAAGACTTGGGTCCAGCAAAGCAAATTCTGGGTATGAGAATCACTCGTGACAGAAAGAATAATAAATTGTGGTTGTCTCAACACAATTATATTGAGAAGGTATTAGAGAGGTTTAACATGAGCAATTGCAAACCTGTTAGTACTCCACTTGCTACTCATTTTAAATTGAATTCTGATAAATGTCCTACAAGTGAGAAAGACAAAGAAGATATGAAGAAGGTTCCTTATGCATCCGCAGTTGGTAGTTTGATGTATGCTATGGTATGCACAAGGCCAGATATTGCTCATGCAGTTGGAGTTGTTAGTCGGTTTCTCTCTAATCCTGGTAAAGATCATTGGCAAGCAGTGAAGTGGATTCTCAGATACCTCAGAGCCACTTCCAAAGTGTGTTTATGCTTGGAGGTGGTGAACCTGTGTTGGATGGCTACGCAGATGCATATATGGCATGTGATCTTGATTCTAGAAAATCTATTTCTGGTTATATGATGACTTTTGCAGGGGGAGTTGTGTCTTGGCAATCAAGACTACAAAAGTGTGTTGCTTTATCTACTACTGAAGCTGAGTACATTGCAGCAACTGAAGCTTCCAAAGAACTCTTGCGGATGAAGAAATTCCTACATGAGTTAGGCCTCAAGCAAGACAAGTTTGTGTTATTCTGTGATAGTCAGAGTGCGATTCATCTCAGCAAGAATCCGACTTTTCATGCAAAGTCGAAGCGTATTGAAGTGCGGTATCATTGGATACGAGATGCACTGGAAATGAAGTCATTTTTAATTGAGAAGATTCATACTGATGAGAATGGTTCAGATATGATGACAAAGACCTTGCCTGTGTCGAAGATGATATGTTGTAGAAAGAAAGCTAGCATGGTTGAGCAGTACCTTCCCACTTGAGTCGTGAGAGGGAGATTTGTTGGGTGGGCTCACTCCCCAAGTGGAACCCACCAATTTTATTAATAGTATTATTATTATTATTATTGAAATAAAAAGAAAAAAAAAGAAAAAGGTTTTAGTGGGCTTGGTCCACTTGAAGGTAATAAAAGGGATTTAATCCCTAAGAACCAGAACATATAAACTAACAGACAACAGAAGAAGAACGGTTGCCAGAGAAGAAAAATAAGGGTTTGGTTCCAGTGGTGGTAACAGGTGTGTAGCAAACTTGTTCTATTTGATCTACAAATTTAGTATGTTATTCCTACCACTGAGTTTGTTACTTTAATATATAATTTGAGTAGTTTTATCTTCTCTGAGAGTTACTTTGGCATACCCACTTTAGTGGAAGGTTGTTATAAGGTTGTTATAGAGTTGTTATTTGATTGATATTCCTTATTGTTATTAGGAAGACTCTTGGTGTACCCATTAATTATTATAGTGGAAGATTTTACTGGACTAGGTCCCGTGGTTTTTATTCTCTCAATTTGAGGGAAGTTTTCCACGTTAAAAATTGTGTTTGTCTCATATTTAATTTTCTGCCAATTATTATTGCTCTTGGAATTGTATTTTCTGTTTGGCTATATATCTGCACAGGCGGGGGAAAAATATTCCGCATTATTGAGATAATTATCTCTGGTATTAATATAGGACCATAATTATAGTGGTTCATATGGGGCTTAGTGGTTGGACACAAGGGATTGAGACTTAAGTTAACCAATCTAGTTAGGACTGAAGAGTCTCATTGATACGACTTGTTATCTATTTAGGTGATGACAACTACTGATGCACCTACTGTGAAGATAATCGTTGGAAGAGAAAGGAACAAAGAGAGAAATCCAAAAATTCTTTTTATAGTATTTTAAATATAATTACTAATGGTGATATTAAAGTAATTTCTAAAAGTAAAAAATAGTTAAAAATCCATGACATTAGCATATGTTTAGGCTAAAAAATATGTTTAGTTTAGCTACACAATTTTTTTTGGACATATTTATAGGCTATATTATTCCTCTATATCTATGATGGAGACTAGGTGCAAGCCTCTTTCTCGATGAACACATATTTTATTTTTCTCCAAAATGAATTGTTCAATGTGCACTACTTTCGAAGCCAATTTGTTCAAGTCATGGTAGGCATGTCCACCAAATATTTCTCTAAGTTAAGGATGCATACCACTAATGGTCATTGAAGCATACTATGTGTCAAAAAATTGGACTGGGCATTTATTTTCCTTTTCCTGAACCTTTATGTGAATCCAACAACCGATTCATCCACTTGTTTTCTCAAATTCATCTAGTCAAATGTCATATCCTTAAGTTGAGGCCAAATAAATGTGTCAACGAAACACCTTTCCAGGTCTGCCTAATTGTGAATTGAGTTTGGTCGGAGAGAGGAATACCACTTAATATTGTTCATGTTAACGATTAAGAGAACAACGGTAGATTGTGGAACTCGTTCTAATTTCTCTCAGTTCACCACACAGTAAACCTTCCATATGGCCATTGTTAACTTGCCATGTTTCACAAAAAGTAGCAAAGTAAGGAGTCTTGTAACCACTAAGTAGAGGCACCAATTTGTGCAACCACTCAAAATAAGGCTTCCTATAGATAGGCCTATTCATAGGTTTTGGATGAACCCGAAAGTACCTCTTGACAATATTGGTTATGAGGTTTGGATTCAACAACTATTTTCCAATAGGTCTAGCCTCAACTGTAGTTGGATGATGCCACATGTTATCTGAAGGGTTTTTGTAATACTCCGGCTAGTTGCTCATTTGGTAGTGGGATATGTCTGGAGGTGATACTTATCCCCCAGGTACTGGACTCGAATTCCACGGAAGGCAAAAACTCGCTATTTCCAACGAAGTAGTTAGGGGGACGAGAATGTCGTAAGGTAGCATCTAGTAGGAGTTCTTGAGACCACTAGTGTGTTGTGTTGGTAAATTGATTTGTAATCAATGTAAGTTCACCAACATAACCACTAGTTGATTGTGGTACAAATGGGCAATATCCGTATGGATGTTGAGTTAGATACTCCATAAGACTTAAGAATCATTTATTGGGCCAAAGGCTTGTCCTGCAACGTATGACACATTGTTTTCCTTCAAAGTGTTGCCAAAAGTCAAAACTTGAGACATACACATTTGGCTTATTGCCTTAGGTGGCCTTCTTACCATACATTAGAGGTGGGAATAGGTCAGGCCAGACCAAGCTTTGAAAGGCCTGAGTCTGGCCTACGATGAATTTTTTAGGCTTAAACCTGGCCTACAGCCTATCATATGCTTTTTTTTCGGCCTGAGTCTGGCCTATGCCTTATCATGGCATGGCCTGTAAGCATATTTAAAAGCCTTATTCACATTAAAATATTTAAATATTATATTTTATATTTTTTTTAAATAGGCTAAACTAGACCTTTATATACAAGGAAAACTAATAAAATTATAATCAAATCTAATAAAATAATTACTAACAAGTTTGTAATGCAACAATCTTCCAATAAAACAAAAAACAAAATGAATTCATAATTAAAAAACTCTATAAAGTCCTTCAAAAATTACAAATAAAACAAAATGAACCCCATAAACAGTTACACATATCAGCCAACAAAACACATTCAAATCCCAATGAATGACAAAAATATGATATCAAATCTTCAAGGTGATTTATATCTCTTGTTTATCAACCTTCAAAAACAAAAGAAAAAATACATATATGTTAGACACTGAGTTAAAAAGTAATAAATAAATAAATGAGCAAATAATTTAAAAAATGAATAAATACTACTTGATAAAAAATATTAACCTTTGATTTTTTCTTCACATTATACTTATGACGAAACCAATCTCCGCCACAAATTAGAGCTTCGACATATTCTTCGTTTAATTTAGAGCGAAATTCATTAATAACTCTACCTCCTGCACTAAATGTGGACTCAGATGCCACAATTGAGATTGGAATAGCTCGTACATCAGCAACCATCTTAGACAAAATCATATAATTCCACTAGTCCAAAACACAAAAAGATTTAGTCTTAGGAACGTAAATACCTTCATCAAGATAATCTTGTAATTCTAATTTACTGGAGACACAATTTCATTTTCACGCAAAATGCTCAGGATTTCGTCAAATCCAGTGACAATTGTAGCATTCTCTTGGGACGATGATAAATTATTACTATCCAAATTAACATTCGGAGACGGAGACTCTTCCAAAGATAAAGCTAGATACTCATCATATAATTCTTCCAATAAACTTCTGACCTTCTTTATATTCTCATCAACAACTTCTTTAGATTTATATATATATATATATATATATATATATATATATATATATATATATATATCAAGGCAAAACATATACGTACCATATGAAATTTGCACCTAGAATCCAAAATACTAGCAATAGCCATCAACATATTACACTCCCCCCCAGTATTTGTCAAACTTGATTTTCATTGGACCTACCATTTCTTTCATATTAAATAAAAAAATGATTTTTCTAACAAAATAATTTAAAAAAATATGAAACAAACACCTTTTGAACCCTAAAAAAATAATTTTTGATTTAAAAGAATAAATTTTTTATTGAAATAAACGCACCCATTATTATCTCTCAAACAAAATTATATTCAGTAATAATATATAAATGTAACAAATAAACAATTATTTATACCTATATGATGCTCTACCCATATCGATTTACATGAGTCTCCATATATCAATACTAATGT
>JBBPBR010000008.1:43031128-43078680 GCA_037974775.1 Cicer pinnatifidum | reverse complement strand
GTATATATATATATATATATATATATTGAAAATGATTTTTGATTTAAAAGAATAAATTTTTTACTGAAACAAACTCACTTGTTGTTATGTGTCAAACAACTAGGAATATTACCTCTAAACAAATACTCTCAAACAACTCGGAATATTACCTCTAAACAAATCCTCTCAAACAAACTCATATTTAGTAATAATAAAAAATTAGGGTTTCGAAGTTTATATTCTAATAATATATATAAAAATAACAAAGAAATAGTATTGATTTTTATAAAATATAAAGATAACAAATAAATAGTATTGATTTTTATAAAAAAATATGTTGCTTACATACCTGTTTGTTGGAGTGAATGCAACGGAACTTAGAAGAAAAAAATGGACAATGGAATAAATAGTAAAATATATATAGGTCGGCCTTTCAGGCCTAATAGACTTTTTTATAAGCCTGAGCTTCGCCTATTTACATAAATAGGCTTTAAAAACAGTCTGAGCCTAGTATTTTTATTAAACAGGCCAGGCCAGGCCATAGACCCCTATGGACGTCCTAACCTATTCCCATCCTTACCATACATACATTCTCATATTGAAGGTTAGCCCGACTATATGTATCACTCACCATTTGTTTCCCTTTATCCTTGTAAAAAGTACTAGCCTAATAGTTAGAAGGAGTATAAGATATTTGTTATATAGAACTCGAGATGTTGTCGGAATTTAAAATTAATTGAGGTATTGACTAATTGTTCTCAACCAGAACTCCTTTTTCTTTAAACAATTACATCAAGGAAGTAACTATATCCCTCAACTATAGATTCCTTAATTACTCCGAAGAGTCTTAAGTACAATGTGTGGGTATTTTGCATTACTAAAATAAGAAATGTATAAAAGCAAAGTAAACCAAAATGATAGAGATAAAATGTGTAGAATGATTGTTTGATTGATTGAGTGTGTTTTTAAAATTTACAAGTGTTGGTATTTATAGGTAAATGTTGGTCCTACTTACTATAATCATGGACCACAAAAATGCAGGCTTGCTCAACTATTTACGTGGCTAATGCATGATTTTTCTCGCTATTGGAAATATGTGGCGTCTTACAACTGACTGGTCTTTGATATGTTCCGGTGAATGTATCTATGTGGCTTCTTACATGATTTTGGGTAGTGGCACTAAAAACGTAGAACATGAATATAAATATCAAATTCTCAAGTTTTATTGAGCTTTAACAAATTATTATGTCGTCACGACTTTTGTGGACCTGTATTGAGTTGAGAAAGATTCCACTAACTGATATTCAACTTTGTTTTTATTCTCCTGGCCTTACTTAGGCTAAGGGAAATTTAGCTGACCCTAAAATCAAAAGCTTACCGATCTCAACTTGTAATTTAATTATTTATAAGTGTAAACCACAACATAAAAGGTGTGTACCATTTCACATAAAAGTAGTGGATAATTTGGAATTCATTTATGGACGAAGATGTAACACCCGAATATAGATTACAATTTAAGTTGACATGCCATGACTTTTCGGATTAAGAGACATAAATTTGTATGTGTTACTTTATCGATTACAACTAAAAGATTTATATACAATGTATTAATCAACTAACAATCAGTAAGTTAGTTAAGCATTATAATTATCTAATACACAAAAAATGGACTAGTAATTCAAACAACTAAGGTCGAACATAGACCATTAAACGACCTACAATATATCTAACATTCTCCCTTAAATCGAACTACAACAAGTAGTCAGTTGCAATAAAGAACAATTTGCACATTTTTATTCTTTCACACAACTTTTTGAAGGCTTACCTTTTTAATGGCTTTGTCAGTATTTCAGAGACTATGTATTTGAGTATTACAATGCACCAACTCAATTACTTCATCATTAAAAAGATCACGAATAAAGTAAAAACTGATATCTATATGCTTGCTTTAACCATGCATAATTAGGTTATTTGACAGCTTTATAGTTGAACTGTTATGACAAAAAATAAGTGTGGACTACTCTAAAGGATGACCCAATCTTTCTAATATCCTTCTTAACCACACAACTTGACAAGCACAAGAGATTGTAGCAACAAATTATGCCTATATGGTTGATAATGTAACAACTAGATGCTTTTTTGAGGACCATGACATAACTCCATTTTTCATCATAAACACATACCCACAAGTGATTTTTCTGTCATCAATATCACCAACAAAATCACTGCCTGAAAAGCTGCTAGCTCACCTTTTCCAATTCTGCAATACTGTACACCAAAATTATTTGTCCCTCTCAAAGATCTAAGTGTTTACTTTATGGATAACACATGCATATTTTTTGGTTGCTACATATATCAACTAATTAGGCATACTACAAACATAATGTTTGGTCTTGTAGCAGCCAAATATATCAAACTTCATACCATTTGTTTAAATCTTGTCACATCTACTTTGTCACCACTTACCTCCTTAGTAAATCTACAACTAAGTACTATAGAACACTTTCCATCATTCCTAGTTTCCATTCCAAACCTTTTAATGTTCCCTTTTAGATACCATCTCATGATAAATTAAAATTCTTATTTTATTTTGCACAACTTCAACTAATAGAAAATAGCTTATCTTACTTAGATCTGTCATATCATTTCACCTAATTCTCTCAGAAGGAAGGCGTTTTTAACATCAACTTGATATACTTTTCATCCATTGAGAATTGCAAGAGAAAAGACAATTATGTATCCCATCTTGTTGAGCATAAACCTTTGCTACAAGCCGAACCTTGTATTTCTCTACTTCTCTTCTCTCATTGAATTTTTTTTTTTGAAACCCATTTGAATCCTATCTTTCTAGTATATTGGTCAATTCCCATGTTACATTCATTCTAATAACATTTATTTTTGAATCCATGACCTCTATATGTTTGCTACTTTTGACTGCTTCTTCAAAACTAATAGGGCCATGTAACTAAGTGAACATTGCCAAGTTCTAATGGTGTTCACCTGGCTAATCTTCTTATGCATTAGTCTCATAGTCATCTTGAAAATCTTGTCTCTTTCTATTTTTGTCTTGAGTTTGATTTCATACATGATTCATATGGAAACTTATACAACAAAAACACGAATTTTGATAGAAGTTTGTTTGAAAATGATTCTAATGCTTCAAACAAAATCGCAAAAATCTCAAATTAAAGAAACGCTAAGATATTTGATTTTTCAATTTCAATCAAAGTCTAAGGTAACGAATTCAAAGTTAAAAATAGAATTTCAATCAAAGTCTAAGGTAACGAATTCAAAGTTAAGAAAATATTCTAAATTAGAAAATTCTAGTAACAATCTTTCTAACAATTTTGCACTAAAAAAGAAAACCCCATAAAAAAGCAATCAAATTGAAAATCAAAGAACAAAGTAAAATGACATAAATTAAAGAGGAAGGGAATGAGAAAATGATTTTGTGGTTTATGCATGCTCCTCAACTTTGCCCTCACATATAGAGTACATTATGTCCCTATTCAATCAAATAAAAGTTTCTTTCTTTATTATTGATTTTGAACGTTTACAAGAACCTTAAACAATTGTTATAAAACCTCCATATTTTGAACTCCCCAATCTTCAAGATGAAGATCCAACTTCAATGCTTGCAAGATAACAACTTTGTAATGGCCATAATTACCTTTAAATTGTCAAGTTTCAATATTGTAGAATTGGTAAGTCGATTCATATACCTTGTGAATCAATTTAAACTTCTTTGTAAAACTAATTTTGGAGTCTTAAGTTGTGTGAATAAATTCATACAAGAGTAATTCGACTCACAAAACTCCATGCAATGCTGGTAAATTGGTTCACATGACAAGTGAGACAATTTATAGTCTTATGAAGTCAAAACTAAGTTCTTGATTTTAATAAACTGATTCATAAGTTGTTAAGTCAATTCATAAAGTTAAAAGTATATAGTCCTATTTTTTTTCTCTCTAAATTACCCAATTTTAGTGTGAGTTTCTTTTAATGCCATTTGACCTACATAACTTGGCAAATTCTATTGAAGTAAATTGTCGAACATTGTCATTGCACAAAGAAAAAATCACATATTCCATCTCCTTTTTTCTACTTAAGATTTAAATCTTTTAAAAATCTCTAATTCACTAGATTTTTTATTTAAAAAATAGATCTAAGTTTTCCTATTTAAAATCAATAAATTTAGGAAAATATCTTTTGTTACTGTAAGATTCAGGTTTTTATTGGGCTAGACATCAACATGAATCAATTGCAGTAGTGTATGAGTGGAAGTAGCAATATTGATTTATAAGAAAGGGGGTTTGAATTGTAAATGTTCCTATTTAAAATTTTCTGTTAAAAACTTAAGAAAATAACTCAAGATTGATCTTGGTTGTGAAAACAGAAAATGGAGAACGTTCTTGGTTTTTGACTAGACAACGAAGAACATTCTTGGTTTCTGACCAGAAAACGGAAAACGTTCTTGGTTAGTTAAATAAAAAATTTAACGTATCTATTTAACTTGATAATCAAACATAATGAAATTAAATAGATAAGGGAAAAGGTATCACACATAGATATATCCTGATTCACCTAATCCAGGTTACGTCTAGTCCTCACAACCGTGAGATTTTTCACCCAGTGTTCAAAACGGAGAATATTCTTAGTTTTTACACCACCACTCCAGATCAACCTTGATCTATTACAATCTTCACCTTTCAACCTAGAAAGGATTTTTACAATCACCTTTCAGCCTTGAAAGGATTTTTACAAACACATTAAATCTAACTTCAAAGATAGACTTGAGTTACAAATGATGTGTATGATAAAAGTGTTTGGGATCTTGAAACTTTTCAACACTTGTTTGAGATAAATGAAAGATAAAATCTATATATAATGATTCAAAGATATAGTCAAGAGAGCTGAAGTTTGATTGACGAGTTTTTATGACTTGTTGCTTGAACAAGTGTTGGTAGATTTGTAAATTTAACTCTTGCCTTCATCTTCCAATTGATCTTCAATTTATAGATGTTAAAAGACTTTGAATATTCAATTTAAAATGAATATATCTGTTAGACACACTTCCCAAGTGTTAGATATATTTTAAAGCAATTAAACATGTGTTTATTTGCTGTTCAGAACGTTCTTGACAAAACGAAGAACATTCTTGCTTTTGTGTTTCATGGAAAACGTGAATGAGTGACTGAATGAGTTGTCACATGTCAGTTGACACTGTTTTGAGTCAAGTTTATGTAGAACTTTCTGTAGAATACTGTAAGTACAGTGTACTTGTGTCCTTGCTCACAAGTAATCAATTTGGAGATCAATATTAAGGCTTTTTTTTCACCTTTGAACATTGATCTCGAGTTCTTGGCTTCACCAATAATTTGAGCAGTCTTGATACTCTTTAATATGTGAGTTATACTGTGGAAAATTATCTATTTTAATTTTGTCTTTAAAAGAGAATTAAAATCAGAATTTTCTTTTGTAAAACAAGAACATTCTTCGTTTTGTGTTTTGTATGAGTGTTGGATTTTGACAGTTGTTGTGTGTCAGCCCTTTATCTCAAAAACATGATGTGCTTTATGCAGAAAGGTGCAGCAACAATGTCCTTGCTGTCATGGTTGTCCTTTCTCATAGTTCATCAATTTGAAGATTGATCTTGAAGTTTTGCTTTGACTTTGTTGATCCTCTTTGATCGAATCTATCCAAAACAATCTTGGGTAGATTATTAACTTCCTCTATGATGAATACTGATGTTTTGTTGTGTAGATAGATGTATTTTTGTAGCCCAAATCAATCTTAAATTACAATAGATTTTGCTCTTTGTAAACCAGAACGTTCTTGGATTAATATTGTGAAAACGGAGAACGTTCTTCGTTTCTGTTTTGAGTGATTGCAGAATTTGGACAATTGTTGCGTGCCATGCTTTTATGTTCTGTACGTGTGTCAGTGATGCAAGGAATTTATCATTTATGTCCAGTTTGTACTTGCTTACTTTAGCCATCATCTTTGAGGATTAGTCTTGCTTTTGATTTTTGATGCATTGCTTGTCTTGCAATGATGGTTTGAAGAGCAGCAAAAATTATTGGAATGTCCTTATAAGCTCTTGATGATTCCCTTTCCAGTTTGGTCCTTTTCCAGGGACGCTGAAGATCATCATTAAGAGTGCTTTGGGAAGGAGCAGCAGAGGTGCAAAAAGTGGATAGATAAGATCAACTAAAAAGCAAGAGAGTTCATGCTGAATTCAGGAACGTTCTTGACATCCGAAATCATTCTTCGAATTTGGAGATGAACTGATTTGTACTTTTTGTTATGTCAGTTGTTTGAGATGATTTCTGTCTTTAAGTCAAGTGTGCAGGTCTTGATTGAAAATACAACTTCAGTGTACTTTACAGCCTATAAATTTGTACTTGCATTTGCCTCACTTGAAGAATGATCTTGCTTTGTACTTTTCATGAAACGTGTCTTTGATTCTTCGAATTCTGGAAAAATGCTGATTTAGATTGATCCTTGCTTATTCTTGATGAAGGTATGAGATGAATAAAGCTTCCAGGATCTAATCTTTCACAAAGAAAACTGATCATTCTTGTTTAAGACATATGTGGAGAATGTTCTTCATTTTCTAGAAATCTTCATTTTCTAGAAATATCTCAAGAACGACCTTGGTTTTACTGAAGTATGTCAAGAATCACTACTAGAAAAACTGTGTTTAACTGCCATATTTAGCGTCGGCCACAACACCGACGCTATTTAGTGTCCATTTAGCATCGGCTGAGCGCACACTAACTCGTCAAATTCCTTTTTTGTTTTTATTAATTATTAGCGGCGGTCTAGCCGACGCTACGTAAAATATAGTAGACTCTAATTTATTTTTAAACTTTAATTACCCTTATAGCGTCGGTACAGCCGACGCTAAATTTCGTGATTTGTGAATTTTATTTATTTTTTCAATAAAAATTTTGTATGTTTATTTTTTCCAATTCTTTGCTCCTTTTTATTCAACTAATTTTTTTTTTGTGATTTATATAATTCTTTTTTTTTGTTTATTTTTATATAAATAAAATATAATTGTGTTTTAAACAAAATAAAAAAGTAAGACAAGTTATAAGTACTACCAATAATTTGTATATAGTTTTGGATTTTAAAGTAGGAGATGGGATTTTTTCAGATGAGGTTGTTATTTAGATTCTTGCTAGTTTACCAGTGAAATTCCTTTTTAGGATCAAAACTGTGTGTAAATTGTGGTATAGGTTGAGTTTGGATAATTATTTCATTCAATTATACAATGATATTTCTAGGAAGAACCGTGAGATTTCAGATTCGTTATTAAAGTCCAAATCTAGGTGAATATGTGTTAATAATATAAGGGGTGTCTTTCAATTTTCGCTCAATTTCTTGAATGATCGAGTTAAGGTTCGAGCGTCTTGTAATAGATCGTTGTATGTTTTCTTGGAAACTCATAAACAGGTGAGTATGTTTTCTTGGCAACTCATAAACAGGTTTTGGTGTATCAACACAAGAGCCAAGTTTGGAAAGAAATGTACTTTATGTAGTATAGCTCAACACTTCCATTGTGGTTTTCTGCACCTGCGTATCCAGCACAATGTTCTCGTGTAATTAATGCACGACGATTACATTAAATAATAACTTTTGTACATCTATTTCTAGATGCAGGTAATGTAAATTCACTTAGTAATTGTTATTTTCTAAAAATAATCATGTTTCTGTTATAGTATCTATTTTGAAATATTGATGTTGGCGTTTCCATGGAAATATGTTTATAATGCGGAGAATGTTCTCTTGTAACGGAGGTGTGGTTTCATTAAATATTTACTCTTATATATTTGTAATTGTATTTTGCAATTAACCATAGTTTACTTTTATGCTAGTGCGAAAAAGTTTTAAGTTTTTTTATCTTCAATAGGTGAAATTGGTAATCAGACTGATTATATCAGCATGGACCATCCCACATCTTCTCAGGCTCTAAGATGTTCATATCAGAATGCTGAAGAACTTGTAACCTCACTTGAACTCAATTCTTTTATACCTTTTTTATTTTATGGTGCAGAGGAATTCAAAGATCACACCACATATTTTTAATACAGGTGTTCAGTTAATTTTTTTTTTATGTTAAGATTTTCTGCTTGAATTGGAGTATGAGAACATATTCAGACAAGCTCAGAGACAAAAATATGATTGTCTTCTTTTTGGTGAGTCTTTTAATTAGTCACAAAATTCATGTATTAATTTAATTTCATAATTGGAAATTTCATATAGTTTATGATTGTAATTATGATATTGTTTTGCAGATTTAGATGATATTTTGTATGCACTAAGTTATGGTATTGCAAAAGCATGTGGACAAAATATTAAAGGTGATATATTGTTTAATTTTTTACCAATAATGTTTTTAGTGATGTGTCTATGATTTGTTTTTACATATTTTGTTGGTATTGACCAATTTTGTATTGAATGCACCATTGATCTATAGACTATGGAACAACTATGGTTGGTTTAAGGGTATGCATGACTCTTATATTTTTTCCTTTTCAATTTATTAGATGAATTCAAAACATATGATTGTTTTGTTCCTTTGTCAATTCAGGCTATTGGATATGACTTTGACTATGATGAATATCATATGTATGACACCTTTTTATATATATATTTTCAAATTATCTCGTCAAACTAATCTTGGTTACAAGTGAATTTTTTATTGAGTTAATTTTATACAAACTGCAACAGCCTCTATCAATGTTCTTTCATGTATTGAAAAATATTTTATTACTAGGCAAATATTAGGTATATAGCAACAATAGTGCAAAACTTCTTCCCTCTAAAAAAGTTGTTTGTTGTGACAATATATTCTCTTAAATTAAAAACAACCTTTGTCAAATTTAGTTTTGAAAAGTTTCATGTTGCATTAGGATAAACATTGAACTTTTTAATTGTGTGTCATATTTGGAACATATAACCCTAATCGTGTTGTTGAATTTCCATTTTGTCCCACTAGCGTTGGAACAACCGACGCTATAGAATAAAAATTATTTGAGTGTAGCGTCAGCCAAACCGACGCTATAGTACTAAATATTAGTTGACTTTAGCGTCGGTCATCCGACACAACTAACTTTTAACAAATGACGTGTCAAAGGATATAACTAGTGTCAGATGTTTTGTAATTGTTAGTAGTGTCGGCGTAGCGTGGGTCTTACCGACGCTACTATAGCGTCAGATGACATCAAGCAAATGCTATCCATTAGCTTCGACTGTTTTAGCCTAGACCCGACACCGATGCTAAATCAACGTTAGCGTCGGCTTTTTGTCATTTAGCGTGGGTTTTTGGCCGACGCTAAAAGCAGATTTTCTAGTAGTGAATGATCTTCGTTTAACTGTTTTTTGCTTTGTTGATTTTAATGAGATCTACTTTGAAATATTTGGTACCTAACTTGTTTTGACACACTCAAATGCACATGTTAAATACCAAAACTCTTAGAATAATAATTAGAATTCTTAATTAAATTTTTGTTTGTGTTCATCAAAACATTAAATTGAGATTTTGTCTCAACATGATTAGCTCTAGAAGAATTTCCCTTTGGAATGGATGCCTATGTTGCTTTCCAATCATGCAGTCATTGTATACATCACTACAAAAAAATTGACGTATCGTGACATGCAAAATGTGTCACTAAAAGTTATAAACTGTAGGTAAATGTCAATAATACTTTGAGTGACACCCATATTTAGTGTCAACTTTAAGGGGGCGTCCTGCTACACTTTGAGGACTGTCACTACATGCACTGAGGAGTGTCACAATAGGTTTTTTATTTCTACCTACAATAATGACTGTCACTAAAACCTAGGAAAATATAAATAAAAAATAAATAAATCTGAGACAACTTTATTTGGTTTTGCTAAATGTTAATGAACAGATTATGAACTCACCAATTGATTCATTTCTATGATAGTGAATTGATAGTGCTGCAATAACACCAAACATCAAATATTTGATAAAAAATATTGACAGGTCCATGATTAAAAGTAAAAACACAATACAATATCCTTTGTTTTGTTTATAAACAATGAAATTACATAAGGATACCTGATTTAGAGAAGCAGAATAGGGAGGTAAAGAATTAGGATCCAAATTGGCTTGAATCTTGAATTTGAAAGGGCAAGCAATATCAGAGGCAGTAGGCACATCCATATTCCTTTGCTCAAGTGTGACAGAATTGAGCATTGATCCTTCATTAGTCAGAGCATCATGAAACTCCCAGTCGTGGGAGATGGCATGGCCTAAAAAATCACATAAAAAACAACTATTTAAATAAATAAAAAAAATCAATCTTTTTTTCTTCTGCATAAGCAATGCTCTTGATTGGGCATTTAAAGCCTGTTTATACAAAAGTAAGAAAAAAAAGGCACAATAAATGAGCAAGAAACTCATAACAAGGAACAGGGCTGACTGAAATAATATATTGCAAAAATATAAAAAGCTGAGTAAATAATCATCCACCTAAACAAATGTAGTGTATGATGAAATAAAGATTTATACAACACATTGTCTTGTGGAAGCTATTTATTTAGTTATATATATATATATATATATATATATATATAAACTTACCAATCCACCTTCATCATCATCAAAGTCTGCAGATTTTGCTGTCGTATCTTGGCTTCCAACATGGTCCGCCACAGACGAAACCTGGTTGATTAAGAGCATTAGTTATTATAAAGATAAGGACAAGCAAATAAACCCACACATACAAAAGTAAAAAATAAAATAATGTAAACAGTTCTACCTTGATTGTTCTGCCAGCAATTTCCCATTTTCCATTTAAACTCTGGGCAGCCTTGGCATGCTCTAGATGGGCAAACTGTCCAATAATTGTTATGGAAAAAGGTAAGTGACAGTCTTTTATCAGAAACAACACTATTTTATGTAAGTGTCAGTAACTAACTTGAATAAACCCAAAACCCTTGCAATATCCTGTCTCCAAGTCAAGAGGCAATTGCACGAGCTCCACAGTACCAAATGGCTCAAAAATCTAAACTGTCCATGGCTCAAATATCCAAACCATATGACTTTCCATAAGTAACTAGACTATACACATAAACTGTCCATGGCAGTTACCTACCTAAACTGACCAAGTCAGTTTCTTATTCCATCTTAACTACATGCTAATATAATAATTATTGTAATTATAATTATAATAATATATTATTTATTTACTAATAATAAATAGTCTAACAGAAAACTACTTTGTTGTTTTTAAGGGTATATTTTCCTAAAATCATTTGTTAATTGCCATTGCAAATTCCTTGTAATGGATGGCAGTGACAAAAGATTCACAGAACAGAAAAAAAACCGAAATACCTCTCTCAACTGACTCTCAGTCATATTGAAGTGAAGGTTCCCCACATACAACTTTCTGTCTACAGCTCCATATGGTCCTACCACACCAGCAGCTCCAGCGGTAGTATTAGATTGAACTAGGTTTTTTTCAGCCTCAGAAGGTTTGACCATTACAGGTTGTCCAAGAAGAAGTTGACCAGAAAGAGCAATTGCCATTGGCACCGACATTGCATCATAAAACTCAATATACCTGCAACCTCATCAAAAACTTGTGTCAACTCTTCAGAACTACAATGTACAAACAGTTGCAATCAAAACTTACAAAGCATAGCAATGAGATGCAGGGAAACAAAAACTCTAGTGCAGACACCTCAACTTGAGTATCTTTTGATATATCTGACTCAGATAAAGAAAAAGTTAGCCTGATATAGTAAAAACACAATCTGAAACACATATTTCAATCAAGAAAGAATAAGAAAAGACCAAATTAGAGAGGAAAGACTACATGGAACCACCAATATTGGGAGGAATAGGCAACCAACAATTCATCTTCACTTATGTGTGTGTGAAAAAAACCAGGATTATGTCATCTACCTTGAGTACGCAGCATGAATTGATTAAACATGAGTGCAAGGTATTCCCATCATCCCTCATCATTATCGCATTGTTATCACACTCACACACATTATTCAAAGTACCGTGAAAAAAAATATATGTATCCTGTACATACTACATATTATATACACTCAGGCGACCAAAGGTTCCAATGGAAACATAAATCATCCCCAACATTTGAAATAGTAAATAGATAATAAATTAATGTGAAAATAAAAATCACACCAAACTGTATGCTAATATTAAAATCAACTAACCTAGCCAGCTTTGGAGAAGAATTCGTAAACATCCCTTTCTGTTGCCTTTAAGGGCATCTGTAATCATCACAGCACATAGACAATAATCAGAAAAGGACGCCAAATACCCTACTATATCAGATCATATAATCAGCGACATAAACAGAACAGGCCAGCCAATTAACCTGATAGACAAAAACAGTTCTTTGATCCCTTTCTGGATCTGCCTCAGGCTCCAAAGCTTCTTTCTTCTCTCTAAATCTCCTGCAATTCACATTAAAATTCATCCATTAAAAATATGCATAGAAAATTCATAGCCCTGTTAGAGTAATAGACTAATAGTTCATGCTTATGTGTAGCTTATTTGTATAGATGCATAGTCTTTAACCAAGTAATAGTGTTACTGACAGCTAATATGCTGAATTGTAAAACTGTCACTGAATTCTAATAAAATTAAGTAACAGCAACCGTAAAAGAGAGTTATGCCTCTATATATGTACCATCTCAAATGCTCTCTTCCAACTTTCACTCAGTTTTTTCTTGATTATCACTCATTTACTCACTCAAGCAAATTCATTCAAACAAGCCCAAAACTAAACCTACTTTGCCAATGTTATGTTCAAAACAGTAATTGACTAAAAGTGAATTGAAGGTAAGTTAATTTATGTTTGGATATTTTCATATGAAAGTGAAGAAAATGATAAATTCAAGACTAAAAATCGATTCTAGAGATAAAAAATGCAAATTCTAACTTCACAATAATACATTCAGAAACAAAATCAATTCTACTTGTGAACATGTCAAAAATAATTCTAGAATCAATTTTAATTGCTCTATAAATGGAACCAAAGTCACTTGGCCCTTGACCTCCAATAGGGCTAAAAGCACGAGCTGAACAAACTTATCAAATTATAGCTCAGCCAATAGGTTTACACGAAAGATGCTCACTCTATTTCTCTCTAAAACAGAAAATGTTCAACAAAATCATTACAAAAGGTTATAACAAAACTAGAGAACTCTTTATGAACTATGTAGAATCAACAATCAAAGGTGTATGTGTTACAGTGTCTTGTTTATGCTTCATAGTTTATGCACCTTCAACAAGCTCACAAAGTTGAGAAACAACTTCAACCTCTATAATCAATACTAACTACAACAATGTTAGAAAAAGAGGACATAGTGAATGTTGAACACAGTGTATAAATTAAGATTACGAAGTTGTGTGTGAGAGTTTCAAGTAGTTATTATCGACAAAATAAATAACATATAGGTAAGCGTCGAAAAATCATAACGAGTACAATTAAGAAGAAAGACCTTCAAGAATGAGGAGGAGGAGGAGAAGTTGGATTTCCACGACGGAGATCTTCAATTAACTGAGAGAGCTCTTTCCGAGAGGATTCTCGGCCAAACATGAATCCATACCTAAACAGCGCGAATTTAATTCAGATTAGGTTCGTAGCAAATTAGTTAGAATGAGAGTTTAGAAATAGTTACCAGAAGGAAACGGCGGAGAAAACACCGGCGGTGGCAACGGTCTGAAGTAGGGTGATCCTCTTCTCCATTTTCGCTCTCGTATTACGCAAACCGATCGATGAATGTAAGATCCTATCGTCAGTGGACATATCGAGTACCGATTAGCTAGTTGGACTTTCAACACCGCTAGGCCCAATTTACGCAGAAAATGATGCAGAAACCCTAATTTGGGAAAAGCTTCTTCAACTTCAACTGAAAAACGAGAATCAATGAAGAAATGAGTTTTTTGAACAGAAAAATGAGAATTGAAATTGGAAAAAGCTTGAATGATTTGTGAGATGAAATGGAGAATTGAAATTGAGAATACCTTTTGAACAAATTTGAGAAGAAAATAGAAGGAGAAGAAAATTTGAGAAGGAAATAGAAGGAGAAGAAAAAGAATAGGAAAAGGATTCTAAAATGGAAATTGAAAAGAAACACAATAAAATAATAAAATAAGTGAATATTTTTTGGACTTAAATATTTTATTTTATTTTTTAAAAATTATTATATAGAATAAGTGACACTCTGCCTGTAGCTAAAAGAAATTATAGTGACGGTAAAAAAGTATCACTAAAACTTGAGTGTCACAATAGATATTTTTTTTGTAGTGCATGGAATTTTCTTAATTAATAGAATCTCCAACAAGTTGTTGGGCAACAAATCCTCTTATGAGCTTTTCAAGGAACGAAGCCTGCCTGACTTAATCAACTTATGAGTATTTGGACGCCTTTGTTATGCATTTAATTTCTTTACAAATGTGATTCTTGAGCTAAGAGATATGTTTTTCTAGGGTATTAGCAAAAAATTAAAGATGTTGTGGTTATTGGTATTAATACTAGGAAAATTATTGTTTCTAGAAATGTATAATTTTATGACTTAGAGTTCCATTCTCATTCCTTAACTAACAGACACAATTACACCATTTATGTATTCCAAACTATTCACGATACTCCTTAACCACAAAACATTTTACCATCATTCCTACACCACTTTTTCTTTGCTACTGACCAGTTACCCCCACCAATACATTGTGTTCAAACAATGACAGACACACCATATCACATGATTGTTCTACAACTCTTGCTCACTCTCCATTCTACATCGATCATTCATCATCCATTGAATCTCTAAATACCACCAAGATAACTCATAAATATATTCGTGTTAATGATTATGTCTCCCAACTGTCAACTATCTAGTACCATTATCCCTTATTTAATAATCTCAATTATTTCAACTATCCCTCATCTTATTAAGCTAATGTCTTATCATTAACCACATAGATTGAGACAACGACATACGTCGAGGCTAGTAAATATCATACATTGTTGCATGCTATTGATTTTTTAAAATGAAGCCTTAAACACAAAGATGACTTGAAATTTGAGGATTCACTTGTTGGTGTTGTTCCCATTGAGAGTAAGTAGGAATATGACATTAAGAGACGTATTGATGGGTTAGATGAGAGATATAAGACTCGTTTTTTGTAGGTCCAATCATATCATTTTTTGTTCTTCAAATATGCCCTTGATTCTTTTATGATCTTGCTTATATATGTGGTAGCAGTAACTTCCCTTGTTGGTTTTTATCACTTGAAGTATGCCTAGAATGCCACATTTCACATTAAAAACCCTAATCAATTGAAACTCTTCTTAGGGCTTGAGGATGTTCATTGCTCCAAAGGAATTTCTTTATGCCAAACACAAATACTTTCAAAAATTGTTTTCTAATTCAGGTCCCACTAGTGGCAAGCCAACTTACACACCTCTCGGCTCTATTGTTATCCTTCATCGGAACTTGGATTCTCTATGTCTGGACATGGCTGCCTATAGATTCCTTTTCGGTTACCTTCTTTACTTAACCCCTACACAAGTTGACCACACTTTTTCCACAACAAGAAAGGATCATTGGGAATAGTCCTCTGGTCCTGGTTTTTTTTATTCCAGTAGTCTCTAGGTTTTTGCGCATGGTTCATTTCAATGGTACTGTTTAGGTTGTTGTATTGATACTCCTTGTAGCATGTCGTATTTCAGAAACAAAATTAATAAAAAAATTGACTATATTGTCTTTTTGTGTCATGTGATATTTCTTAATATAAGTCTTTTTAAGTAATATATTGTTTGACCTAAATCTGATATTTACAACCCTAGATACATTGTTGGAAGCAACGCAGAACAAGTGACAACTATGACACAAGTAACGAAACTTTAAATTTATTTTTCTCATCTTTAGAATTTGAATTAGATGAAGCATATTGAACTCATTGTTGTAGGTTTTTCTATTAGCTTTACAATGCCACCAAGAACAACTTAATCACAATCACGTAGCTCAAGTTATGGTCAAAATAGAGTAGTAGTTCTTAATAACTCTGAATCCCTATTTAAACACCTTTTTGTGTTCATTGGTCATTTTATTTGAAAATCTAAGGTTTCCTCCAACTGTCAAGTGTTAACAATGAAAAGAGGAAGAAAATAGACAACCAAGGGATAACCACTCTAGGGTTTCATAACATAGAATGAACCAAACTACAGTTAATAGGGTTACAATGAGTATATATACAATATAATAGAAATGTCTAAAATACCCTTATTACTAATATATAATAATATTATCTAACATCTCCCCTCAAACTCACGATGCATTAACATGGAGCATCGAGAGTTTGTCAACTAAAAAACGAAAACGTTTGATGGAATGCATCTTTGTGAACAAATCAGCAATCTGTAAAGAAAAAGAGACAAACGGTAGAGTAATGGTTCCATGCTGAAGATGATGACGAGACAATCAATCTCAATGTGTTTGGTGCGTTCATGAAAGGCCGAGTTGTGAGCAATTTGAATAGCACTCTTGTTATCGCAGTGCATCGGAGTTGGCTCAGAAAGAGAGATACCCATATCAGACAAAAGCCAACACAACCAAATTATTTCAGCGGTAGTAGATGCCATAGCACGATACTCAGTTTCTGTAGAGGAACGAGAGACAATGTCCTGTTTCTTACTCTTCCAAGAAATAAGAGAGTCTCCAAGAAAGATACAAAATCCTATGGTAGATTTACGATCTGTGGTGTCACCAGCCCAATCAGCATCAGAATAAGCTCGTAACTCTAATGAGGGTGACGATGGAAAGAGAAGACTTTGAAATTGAGTTCCTCGAAGATAACGAAGAATCCGAAGAACTGCTGCCCAATGTACTGTAGTGGGAGAGACAACAAAATGACTAACAACATGAACAACACAAGCAATGTCAGGTCTGGTAATTGTGAGATACACTAAGCTGCCAACCAAAGTACGATACAAAGTGGAATCTGGTAAAGGAAATAGCGAAGAGTTCCCAAGTCCTTCATCTCAAACTGTTTGGCTAACTGCAATTTCAACTCATTGATTCCACTAACATCATCACCTGTAATAATCATATCATCAACATATAGAGAAAGTATAATGCGACCATAAGTGGTGGACCTTATAAACAATGCAGAATCATGTTCACTAGAGCGAAAACCAAGAGAAGTGATCACAGTAGAGAATTTCTCAAACCAAGCTCGAGGAGCCTATTTAAGACCATATAGAGCCTTTTTTAACTTACATACTTCCCCTTGATTATGAGAAACTCCTTGTGGAGGGACCATATAGACTTCTTCATGAAGCTCACCATTTAAAAAAGCATTTTTGACATCCATTTGGGAAATATGCCATTGACGAATAGATGCAACTGCAATAAGAGTACGAATAGTGGTCATCTTGGCTACAGGAGTAAAAGTTTCTTCATAATCCATACCATATTGTTGAGAGAAACCCTTAGCAACAAGACGTGCTTTGTAGTGCTCAACTGATCCATCAGACTTAATTTTGATCTTGTATACCCAGCGAGACCCAATAGCACGTTTTCCAGGAGGAAGAGGTACTAATTCCCAAGTGTTGGTTTTATGCAATGCATATAGCATTTCTGTCATAGCCTGCTGCCAAAGAGGATCAAGAACAACCTCTTTATAGGAAGAGGGCTCAGAAAAACTGTGAATAGAGGTTAAGAAAGAAGCAAACGAAGCTGAGTAAGTGGAATAGACAAAATCAGGTAACTTAGTAGACTTACGTTGACGAGAAGGGTAACGAGGAAGATCAACAATCGCAGGAGGTGGTTGGGCAGCCGGGGGGACAAGAGGGATGTCATCATGTGGAGTAGAAGTATTTGTCCTGCAATTCTCAATATTACAATCGCTAGAAGCGTTATCATTAGAACCATATGGATCAATATGGGTTAGTTCAGAACTCTTAGTAATTTGAGAATCAGAGAAAACAGAGTAAAAAGGGATATGCTCAAGAAAAACAACATTACGAGATACATAAAGTTTTCTTGCATGAGGATCATAACAACGGTAACCCTTTTGACCATCCCCATAACCAGAAAAAATACACATGGCTGAACGAGAAGACAACTTACTGCGCTCTACTTGAGGGCGAAGAACAAAACAAGTAGAACCAAAAACTTTCAAAGAATAATAATCAGGGGTAGAAGCATACAATTTTTCAAAAGGAGACAAACCTGATATGATAGAGGATGGAATTCTATTAATAGCATGAACAGCAGTAAGAACTGCTTCTCCCCAAAACTCACTAGGAACGAGCAGTCTCTATAATATGACGGTGTTTTCTTTCAGCAACTCCATTTTGTTGAGGAGTATTAGTACAAGATGTTTGGTGGAGAGTGCCATCATAAGCAAGTAATTCATAAAATTTATTAGAGGTATATTCACCACCTAAATCACAACGAAAACACTTTATAACATAGTTATGTTGAGTTTTGACCATTGCACGAAACATATGATAAATGTCAAAAAATTCAGACCGATTTTTCATAAGATAAACCCAACAATAACGAGTGTAATCATCAATAAACGAAACATAATATCTAGATCCACCTTTGGTGAGAACCGGTGATGGACCCCAAACATCAGAGTGAACTAAATCAAAAGGCGCATATGAAACAGAAACACTTTTACTAAACGGTAAAGCTGAAAATTTTGCAAGTTTACAACCACAACAATCTGAGATATCACAGGTTGTAACTTTCCTAAGGCTCCAGTAGAAGCCAAATATTTTAATCTAGAAGCAGAAACATGTCCAAGGCGAGAATGCCATAAATAAAAACTAGAAGATAAAGAATTCAAGCGAAAACTAGATAATAAGTCAGCAGTAGTTGTTGAGGCTGCAGTATCTGGGAGTCGCAGGTCATCCAAAACATAAAGTCCCCCATGTCTATGGCCTGTCCCAATCAGCCTCCCGGAATGTGGATCCTGCACACAACAAGAAGTGGGAGAAAATATAACCGAATAACTGAAATCGCATATTTGACTAACAGAAGCAAGACTCAAAGTAAGATTAGGAATATAATAAACATTAGAAAGAGAAAGGTTAGGTGTGGAGACAGAACCAATGCCTGTTAGTGGCATAGGAGTGGCATCAGCAGTCATAACTGACACAGACGATGCAGGTTTCATATACACAAAAGATTTATCATCGTATGTCATATGATGAGATGCTCCAGAATCAATAATCCATATGGAAGGAGATATACCTGACATACCAGATGATTTCAAACCTTTAGAAGAGGTGGCAGACATTGCATGTGATTGAGTGGCAAGAAGTTTTTGAAGTTGTTCTGCAATATCAGATATTTGGGAAGCAGTCTCAGATAAGTATACAGAACCAGAACTAGAGCCAATGGTAGAAGGAGTAGAAGCAACAACATTGGACGATGGCCCCCTAAAATTCTTCTTATGTGCTCTCCCTAATTTCGGACAATGTGCTTTCCAATGACCTTTTTCTTTGCAAAATGTACATTCATCATTACCAAGCCCAACCCTCCCTTGAGATTTTCCTTTTCGAACAGGAGCAACAAAAACAGATGGAGGAGTTGAGAGAATTCCCTTATCTGACACACCAAAATGAGTCTGAAGTCTGATTTATTCTGCCAACAATTCACTAACTACTGATTCAACATTAGGAAGGGGGGAACGATGCAAAATACCCCCACGAAGGCCCTCAAAATCATCACGAATAGCCATTAGAAACCAAACCAGACGTTGCTCATCTCTTTGATCAATGTATGCTTTGACAGCTTTCAACTCAGGTGATTCTATAAGAGCCAATTGATCCCACAGATTAGTCATTGCCGAATAAAATTCCTGAATGGTCATATTGTTCTGCTTAAGGGCTCTAATATCACTTTCCAACTGATAACGTTTTGCAGAGTTAGACTGAACATACAAACGTTTCAAGTGATCCCAAATCTCTTTAGCAGTATCATATTTTGCTAGTTGCACTCCTATAGACAACTCAACAGAATTATTAATCCAAGTAATAATTTTTGAATTACTAACGTTCCATGTTTTCATATCTTTTGCATATTGAGTTTCATCCTTTTTATCGGTAGGCTTAACAGAAGTTCCATCCACAAAACTCCACATATCTTTTCCAATCAAAAAACTTTTCATCACATAACTCCAATAAGAGTAATTTTGTCCATTGAGGTGAACACTAACAGCTTGAAGAGAATCATCCTTAGCACCAGCCATAACAAATAATGACAGGAAAATACGACAAACACAATTACTGAGACAAAATAAATTAGGGATAACCTGCTGCTGTGCGAGCACGATTGCTCCCCCTCCAGACGTTGTTTCTCCGATCCGACCGTTGAAGACGAAGACCGGAATGTTACAAACCTGCTGTCCAAAAATCAGCCCGATCCAACGGTTAACAAATGTGCAATCGATGTTTTTCTGAGACTGATTTAACAAAATCGAGAATATAGTTACTCTTCTCTTTTCTCTTTTGGTGGTTGTCTTTTCTATCAAAATAGTCTATCTCTTCTTTACAATAGATCCCAAAATCAACCAAAGCTCTTTGATACCATGTTAACAATGAAAAGAGGAAGAAGATAGACAACCAAGAGACAACCACTCTAGGGTTTCATAACATAGAATGAACCAAACTACAATTAATAGGGTTACAATGAGTGTATATACAATATAATGGATATGTCTAAAATACCCTTATTATTAATATATAATAATATTATCTAACATCAAGAACTTCAGTATACTGTATTTCTTCTCTGGTTATCCGAAGTCAATTGTGTTAGTTGCTAGAGGACCGAAAAATTAAAGGTTATATTTAGTGTCTCAGGATAGCTGGAGCCCGAGGGCGAGTTCTATCGGGTAAAGCCAATTATTAGAGGCATCGGGGGCACAACGCCCTCGACCTATTCTCAAACTTTAAATAGGTAGGATGGTGTGGCTGCTTTGTTGAGCCATGCCATGGAATCGAGAGCTCCAAGTGGGCCATTTTTAATATAGCCTTTAATTATTCAGTATATACTTAAAAATGTGATTTCTATTTTGTTTCTAAATTGTTCTTAGAAACTATACCCTAACTATTTTTCATTTTCTTGATTAATTGTTGTGGTCCTAAAGTGAGTAGTGATCATACTCCTTTATTGATCATAAACGTTTGTTATTGTCGATGATCTGATATCAAAGTAAGATTCTTTGATATATAAGGTTGCTTTTGTGATGAAATCTAAATAATTAAGTATGGGGGTTTACTTTGCTACTGATGAATCGTTAGTGTGTATTGAGTGATTTTGAGTTTCAAGTTGAGGCAGTGCAGTAGATGCATGCTCACGATGGTTGCTATGTTATGTGTTGCATTTTTTACCCTTTTTTTCATGTAATTCAAGGCATTAAAACACCCCATCTTCTATAAAAGAATTTTATTGTATTAAATTGTTTAATTGTTGTATAGATTTGTTTAATTGTTGTTTAGAATTGTTTAATTGTTGTGTAAACAATAAAATATGTCTTAATCAAAGTCAGTGGACTTAAACATACAAAAAGCATATAAAACATTAACACAAGAAAGGTTGTTATTAGGGGTTTTACATCAAAAAGTTATGTAAGAATTTCAACAAATGGATCAAAGGAGAGAGATATGTCGCAAAAGAAAAAGATTCACCTTTCCCAAATTTGAATCTATTTTAATTTGGATTCTCTAGACACTATCATGTTTGCAAGGGAAAATGTTAAACCATTCACCTATGCTAATGTTATCTTTATTTTCTAGTGATAAGATGATTTTGGAATTATGTAAAAAAAATAAATAAAAGACAGAAACATAAAATTGAATAAGTTTCCTCCTCTAACAATTTCAACAACTAATTACTAATATTTGTCATTCAAAAAAGAAATTATTCATCAATGGTTCGTAAATTAAATGCAAAGCACGAAAACAAAAAATAAATGACCAAATGTACTTTAACCTCATTTTCCCCACAGTTGTGTCCATCTTATTCTCTAGAACAAACAACAAATAACTTCACTTTTTATTTCATTAGACAATTCTCACAAGAAGTATAACAAACCCAACTCAAGACACCCATATTTTTCAATTCAATTGCAAGAAATTTAGAGATCATTACAAAGCCCTCCTCATTTCATTCAGTTTCACAAAACTTAAATTACTTTGCCTTTAACTCCACCACAAATTATCAAAAACAAACGAAAGCATAAACATATAAATTTTAAGATAAAAAGAAACAGTAAATAGCCTTTTAAAATATTTAAAAACACAATAAAACATACTCACCAATAAATTTTCTAACACAAGAGAAGCTCACATCAAATTATTTGAATACAAAGAAAATAATAGCTCAAGCAACTTAAGAGTGAAACTTTTCCTTAAATGACTTAGATATTAATCATAAAATAAAATTATTACAAACTCATTTATTATAAAATAAAATAAAAAGTAATTTTGATATTAAATAACCTAAATATTAATCATAAGAGATTTTAACATAATAAAAATCAAAATAATTTTTATAAGAAGTTTATTGAAGATTGTTGGATTTATTTTTGCATGTGAGAGGTTGTTGGCTTTTTGAGACATTCTAATATTAAATATATTTTTATTCAATTAAATTGTTACTTATGTTTGTACTGTAAAATTAAAAAAAAAAAAAAATACAGAATTAGAAGTCAACACAAACTAAAGATAACCAATTGGTTCAAGTATCAGGTTTTGATTTACTAAAAATGTCACAAATTTGATTTACTACACTTCTTTAATATATTTTTGTAAATTTACAACTTTGAATTCTTATATACAATACAATATTATATTTTTTTTATTTATCTATTAAAATTTTAGAAATTTGACCACTCCAATGTTTTAATTCAAGATACGGCACGGATTAGTAAACTAAAATGGTTGGTGAATTGTTTGTAACGGTGAAAGTAATATATTTGAAGATTCTTGATTTAATTTACTGTTGATTTTTCCTAAGTATTTGAAGCTTGTTAAATTTATTCATGTATTTGAAGGTTGTTGGATTTATTTTTGTATGTGAGAGGTTGTTGGCTTGTTGAGACATTCAAATATTAAATATATTTTTATTCAATCAAATTATTACTTATTTTTCTCCTGTAAAAAAAAAAAAATGGAATTAGAACTCAACACAAACCAAAAATAAGCGATTGGTTCAAGTATCGAGTTTTGTCAAAATTGACCCAACTAAATCCGCACACACTCTTACTTCTATGAAAAAAAAAAGGTTTTCTTTTTATTCAATCACTAAAAACAAAATTAAGTACCATACTACCGTCATTTTCAAAATTGAAATTTTTAAAAGTGAGAAGTTGCAATGGCTGCAACCTAACTTCTCAAAATGAAAATGTATTTCTATTAACTAAGTGAAAGGAAATCGGTGTGGTTGGAACCTATTTCTCAATTGCACTTTTTTTTAACTATTAAATATATGTATTTGTTTTTATTATAGTGTTATTTAGTAAGAACAAATACATCGAGTTTCATCAATTAAAAATTGCATGCACACTTACGAGAGCGTGGCATACATATTTTTTTGTTAACATCTTTTATAATAATAAATATATATTTTATTATTTAATAATTATTATTTTAATTAAATTATTAATTCAAGTAATTATTATTTTAATTAAATTATTAATTTAAGTAATTATTATGGACACCAGCCACAATAATGTGTGGACACCCAGGCAACTAAAATCACAAACTTCTTCGTTGTGAACACTAGCACAACACTCAAAACACCATCATCATATGGTGTGTTAAGGTCAATCTTCCATTGATTAGCAAATTTTGATTTTGTATTTTAATTATAACATTTAATTAAATTTTGTTTTTTTTTATGAACTCCATTTTTTTTAAATTTTTTAATAATTATAAAAAGTAAAATTTTGATAATTATTATAAAAAAAAATTAACATTGTATTTGTTTAAAATAGTAATTACTTAAATTAATATTTAATGTAACTTAAATTAATAATTTAATTAAAATAATAATTACTTAAATTAATAGTTAATAAAACTTAAATTAATTATTTAATTAAATAAATAATTATTGAAATAATAAAATGTATATTTATTATTATGAAAGATGTTTACAAAAACAAGAATGTGTGGCATTATCTCGTGTTTACAAATTATAACTATCGACTCTTTTGTACATGTCATTGTTAACTGATCAGACTTCTTATAATTATGCCTATACTAAATAACACTACTAATAAAAAAGATAGTAGTATGGTACATAATTAGAAAATGATAATAGTATGGTACTTAATTTTGTTTTTAGTGGTAGAATAAGAAAAGAAACGAAAAAAGAGACAAATAGAATTGTGAAAAATATCATCCGCATTTAAAGTTTGTCAGGATGTGGAACAAGATGAAGTTGGTTTTGGGAAATAGATTTGACAAATTCAGTCAGAGGTCACGTTGCAAAAATGCACATTCTGCTACTACGGGTTCATGATCATACAACAACTTCAACAAGAATATCATCCTCATTTTCGCTAAAATCGCCAACTTCTTCGTTATTTACACTAAATTGCCAACTTCTTCGTTATTTACACCAACCACAATACTAATAGACCATCATCGTACTATGTGTTAAGGTCAATCCTTCACTTTTTAATTATAGTATTTGATTAAATTTTTTTATTTTTAGGAACTCTATTTTATTTAAATTTTTTAATAATTATACATAGTTAAAAAATGATAGTAGTATGATATTCCTTTTGAAAAGTCGATTGCAGCCATTTTAATTTTAAAAATGATAATAATATGATATATAATTAGAAAATAATGATAATAATATGATACATAATTAGAAAATAATGATAATATTATACTTAATTTTATAAATAAATAAAAAGAGATAATTGCAATACCACGGCTTTAACTAGAAGAAAAAAAACGAGACGATTGTAATACCACCGCTTTAACCCCGAATAGAAAATGTTCCTTTAGAGAAATCAGTTGCAAACATTTCAATTTTGAAAAAGATAGTAGTATGGTACATAATTAAAAAATGATAATAGTATGGTACTTAATTTTGTTTATAGTGGTAGAATAAGAAAATAAACAAAAAAATAGACAAATAGAATTGTGAAAAATATCATCCGCATTTAAAGTTTGTCGGGGAAGGTAAGATTGCTTTTAGAAATAGATTGGATAAATTTATGGTCAACGTAATTCATGTTGTCGGAGGTCACGTTGCAAAAATGTAAGGGATCAGAGAAACAAATTGTAGTAAATGGACATTCTACTACAGGTTCTTAATCATCATCGTCATCGACAACAACTTTAAGGTCAATCCTCCACTTATTGGTTGGTTTTGATTTTGTATTTTATTTTAATTATAGTATTTGATTAACTTTTGTTATTTGTAGCACCTCTACTTTATTGAATTTTTTTAATAATTATACATCCTTAAAAAATGATAATAGTATGATATTTCTTTTGAGATTTTGAGAAGTCGATTGCAACCATTTTAACTTTATAATGATAATAATATGATATTAATATGATACATAATTAGAAAATAATGATAGTATTATACTTAATTTTATAAATAAATAAAAAAGCATTATAATACCACGACTTTAACTAGAAAAAAATAAACGAGACGATCGTAATATCACCGTTTAACCTGCGAATAACTATTTATATTTATATTGATAAGTTACATTCTCAATCAACACAAGAACAACATTGTTTTTTAAATAAATATTTGTTAACTGTGACAAAGGTTGTGAAAACCAAATTATATAAGTCTATAGGATAATTGTGGTTTAAGTAATTTGATATGTTAATTCATATATATATTGTGGTGTATTTTTTTTATAATATTGAGTTTTAAAATTGGTGTATTTTATGAGTTGAATTATTTTTATGAGTTGAATTGTCATGGTTGGGTTATTATTGTGAAAATGTATGTTTGAGTCTAATATGTGAAAGTGACATGTTATATGTGTGTCTTTTCTTATTATATGAATTAATGTGACCAAATGACATGCATCATGCAAATTAGTGTTCGTAGATCCTCACTAGAATAGTACGTGTATAAGAACTAAAATTTAGGCTCAATTTTTAATATTAGAGTAGAGTCTTGCCTTAATTAAATATATCAATTTTTGTAGACCAAATTATAATCTAGATGTCTATTATTAAAAAATTGGAGGGAATAATTTATACCAAAAATTACAAAAACAACTATTGTACTTATAAAATAAAATAAATTAAAATTTTCAACCTAAATTCCAACTAATTTTATTTACTAAAAATGTCAGCCAACATTTGATTTACTACAATTCTGCAATATATTTTTATAAATTTACAACTTTAAATTCTTATATACAATATAATACTATACATTTTATTATCTTTTAAAAATTTGACCACTCCACTGTTTTAAGTCAAGATACGACACTGATTTGTAAAGTAAAATGGTTGGTGGGTTGTGTATAACGATGAAGTAATGTATTTGACTATTGTTGAATTTACCTATGGTTTTACCTATATATTTGTAGCTTGTTAAATTTGTTTATATATTTAAAGGTTGTTGGATTTATTTTTGTGAGGTTGTTTCTTTTTGAGACATTCAAATATTAAATATATTTTCATTCAATTAAATTGTTACTTATATTTCTCCCGTAAAATAAACAAAATATATATTTAGAACTCAACACAAACTAAATATAACTGATTGATTCGAATATCGAGTTTTGTCAAAACTAATTCAACCAAATCCGTATGTACACTTCTACTTCTAAGAAAAAAAATGGTTTTTTTTTTTTTATTCTATCACTAAAAATAAAATTTAAGTACCATATTACCGTCATTTTCAAAATTGAAATTTTTAAAAGTGAGAAGTTGCAATGGCTGCAACCGACTTCTTAAAATGAAAATATATATTTTTTTAAATTGAGTGAAAGGAAATCGGTGTGGCTAGAACCTATTTCTCAATTGAATTTTTTTAATTATTAAATTTATGTATTTGTTTTCATTAATATTGCAATTTAATTAGTACAAATATAGGGAATTTCATCAATTAACAATGACATGTACACTTAGGAGAGAGTGGGTAGTTATAATTTGTAAAGCTTAGATGATGGCGCACATTAATTTTTTTGTTAATATTTTTCATAATAATAAATATACATTTCATTATTCAATCATTATAATTTTAATTAAATAATTAATTTAAATTTTATTAATTATTAATTTAAGTTTCATTAATTATTAATTTAATTAATTATTTTTTTAATTAAATAAATAAATACAATGTTAATTTTTTTTATTTAATAATTATCTAATTAAATTTTACTTTTTATAATTATTAAAAAATTTAAATAAAATGGAGTCCATAATAATAACAAAATTTAATTAAATATTATAATTAAAAATAGAAATACAAATACAAAATAAACTAATTTCCAACGGGAGCATCAGTATGATAAGAGCATTTATTCTTGCTATGTCCCTCATTCTGACACAAACCATATCTCTTCAGTATGAATGCGAGTATGAAAGTGAGTAGAGATTTGACGAGCATTTGGGTCTGTTTTCATGGTTGGATTGTGGCATAATTTTTATTGCATTGTAGTCTAACCAATATTAGTGAAGAAGAATTGATGGGAACTCTTCCTTGTAAACGTCAAAGATATATTGCTATGTATACTTGGAAGGCATATACATCGAGTAGTCACAGTGAATAAATGAACAACGATGACATGTGAACATGGATAATGTAATGTTTGAAATTCACCACAACCACACAATCTTTTGTCTAGGTCTACCTTGAATGTCCCTATAGGACGACCACTTGGTGGACGAACCAACTCCTTAACAGTAAAGATAATATCGACTCGATTGTGAATAGCAACTTTTTGGGAATTCGATATTGCTCGTTTCTTGTTAAGGTTTTGAATGATTGTATTTGAGTAAATCAAACTTGATGCCCTCATTCCTTGGACCTGTGTCCCCCTTTCTTCAAATTTTGCAGTCACTCTATAGTATGTTGCTTGCACCAAAGAACTAATTAAAAGATTGTGTGTCCCCTTTAATACATTGTTCATGCGTTTAGTAAGGTTATTTGTCATGTGTCTCCAATGTCTATCTTAATCAAATGCTTGTAGCCATTGTTTCTTTGGAATATCATCGAGCCATTTCATTGCATCTTGACTCTAATCACTAATTTTTCTTCTGTAGTATGTGATTCCTGGTTGGGTCATGGGGTATCTTGACTAAACAAAAGTAGATGTTGCTATAGACAATTTGAAAACAAAAATATATGTGAGATATATATTAAAAAAATACTAACACGTGTTGGTTATAATAGTTTTCATTTGACCATTTTTGAAGCTCCTCGTGAAGTTTTGTGATATATGTTGAATGCAAAAAACATGATGCCAATTGATGTTTACACGCCTAACAATACTTTTAACTAACTCATGTCTATTCAAAATCAAGTAGAGGTTAGGTTGAGGTGTGACAAACATTCGTAGACAACCGAGAAAAAAAACAATGCATCTGATGTTTCACTCTCAACAATGACGTATGTTATAGGAATGTTATGGTCATCACCATCCTGAACGATTAACAATAGTAAGGTCACACGATACTTTCCAAACAACCATGTTCCACCAACTAAAACAACTAGCTTACAATGATCAAAACCTTTGATACATGGTTGGAAACTCCATAAGAGGCGATGGAATACAACTTTGCTACGAACTCCTTGGTTATCCTAAATAAATGATCACACTTTAATATCAGTAACAATATCTGGAAGATAATGTTTAAAAGCAAGGGTCCACCTTGGAAGCTCTTTGTATGATTCCTCTCAATTCCCGTATACACTCTCAATGGCCTTTTGATTTGCAATCCATGCCTTTCTATAAGTAGTGGTATATGTGTAATGTGATCGTATATGTGAAATCAATACTAAAACTGATATTGTGGAATCCGTCATTACCATTTGTAGGATGCTTTCACAAATAACAGCTGAAGAGAGTTGTTGGTGATCTTGCTAAACCATTGTTGATGATCATATATGTGGTCCTTCTAGTTTTGTGATCTTCCAGATGTTTGATTTCTTTCCATTCAAGATTCTACAGCTTGACATACAATTTTTATTTTTACAACGGACAATCCATCTAATGCTTCCAGAATGCACAACGACGAAACACATATAATTGTACATATGATATTCTTTTACATCATGCAATGCCACAACTTTTATTGAAAATTTCATCCCCACTTAGAGATTGTCAAAATTTAGAACAAGGTAAGATTGGTTTTGGGACATAGAGTTGACAAATTTATCGTCAACGTAATTCATGTTGTTGCAGGTCACGTTGCAAAAATGTGAGGGGGTCAGAACAACAAATTATAGTAGATGAACATTCTACTACAGGTTCTTGATCATCATCATCATCATCATTGTCATCAACAACTACTTCAACAAGAATGTGATCCTCATTCTAACTAAAATTGCCAACTTCATCATTGTGGACACCAGCCACAACACTGATAAGACCATCATCGTATGGTGTATTAAAGTCAATTCTCCACTGATTAGTTGGTTTTGATATTTTATTTGTATTTTAATTATAATATTTAATTAAATTAAATTTTGTTATTTTTATGAACTCTATTTTATTTAAATTTTTTAATAATTATAAAAAAGTAAAATTTAATTTGATAATTATTATAAAAAAAAATTAACATTGTATTTATTTAATTAAAATAATAATTACTTAAAGTAATAATTAATGAAACTTACATTAATAATTAATAGAACTTAAATTAATTATTTAATTAAAATAATTATTGTTGAATAATAAAATATATATTTATTATTATGAAATATGTTAATAAAAAAAATAATGTGTTGCATTATCTCACGTTTACAAATTATAACTACTCACTCTCTCACACACGTGTGCATGGCTTTGTAATTGATCAAACTTCATATATTTGTGTCTACTAAATAGCACTACTAATAAAAACAAATATTTATATTTAATAAGTAAAAAAAACGTAATTGGGAAATGGGTTCCGCCACACCGATATCCTTTCACTCAATTTAAAAAATAATGCATTTTCCTTTTGAGAAGTCGATTGCATCTATTTCAATTTTAAAAATGATAGTAGTATGATTAATAATTTAGATAATGATGATAGTATGGTACATTTTGTTTTTAGGGGGTAGAATAAAAATAAAACCAAAAAGAAGAAGAAGGAGCTAAATAGTATTATACTCTTGTTGTATGTTTTTTATTATAATGTGAGCCCTATTTATAGGCACAAGTAAATAAGTGAGTGTTAATGGATATTCACTAATTAACATGGATGAATCATTTAAAATTAGGAATCTTTTGAAGTCATCGGAGAATATGGTGATGGTAGTTAAGATTTATGCTCCTTGTGAGTTTTAGCGAAAAGCAGAGTTATAGGCACCCTTAACCCACAATTTTGAGTTACAATTGGATGATTGTTGGTGCATTTGTGGGGATTTGAATTATATTTGAAGTATTGAGGAACAAAAGGGAGTGGAAGGTGTGTCGAGAGAAGATGAGATTAACAATTTTAACGATTTCATAGATAAAAATCATTTGGTCGAGGTTGGATGGGGCTTGTTGTGTGGTGTGATGGAGGACTCAGGACCTTGCTCGTTCAAAACCATTTCTAGAATTTTTTGTTTGTCGGATAGGAAAAATTTGGTTTGAAGGAAAAATTGAAGAGCGTTAAATTATCTTTGAGGGAGTCGCATTAAAATTATATTCGCTATATAGGTGAGGAGTTGAGGTCCACCAAGAAGAATATTAAAATGTGAAGGGTGAAACTAGTAGTTTAGATGAGACCGATATTATGAGAGGCATTTCTTATTAGCACAATTATTTTCCCTCTCTAGATTGTATTGTAGTATTCAATGGCATAAATCGAAGGTGAGATGGTTGAAGGAGGGTGATGCTAATTTGAAGTACTTTCATAGTGTGATTTTTTCTAAGAGAAGGCATAACGCCATCTTGAGTATTGAAGCTAGAGGTACTTGAGTGGACAATGTGCAAGTAGTAAGGGAATCTATTTTTCAATGTTTGAAAAATTATTTCCAATCAAGTTAGGAGAAAAAGGTTCAAGTGGATAATTTTCATTTTAAGTCCATTAAAGTTGAAGAGGATTCTTAGTTGACTATAATATTCGATTAAGAGGAAATGAATATTGTTGTGTGGGATTGTGACAGCTTCAAAAGTCTGGGTCCTGATTGTGTCAACTTTGATTTCTTTGAAAAATATTTTGGATGATGCTTAGTACGATTTCATAAAGTTTTTGCAAGAACTCCATTTGAACAGTAAGTTGGTGAAACGGTCTTGTTGTACTTTTATCGTTCATATTCTAAAGAAGAAAAACCTCAATACTTAATGACTTTGAAACCTCTTGTTGCTTGTATGCATAAATTTTTAGCTAAGATTTTGGCTAATTGATTAAAAAGTATAATTGGAAATGTAATATTTAAAAATCAGTATGCCTTTGTCAAGGATATGCGGATTTTAGATGGTATCTTGGTGGCTATGCGAAAGAGGAAAAATAAGTTATTATTGTTCAAAGTTAATTTTAAGAAGGCTTATGTTTTAGTGAAGTGGGATTATTTAGGTATGGTGTTGACTACTAGGAATTTTCCAACAAAATCGAGGTGTTGGATATTGGAGTGTTTGAGCTCGACTTCATCATCTGTTTTGGTCAATGGGTGCCCAACGAAAGAGTTTTCTTTGAAACAGGGCCTTAGGTGGGAGAATTCGCTTTCTCTTTTCCTTTTTTTGTTGGATGTTGAAGGACTTAGTTCCCTCTTGAGTTCTTCAGTCGAAGTTAGGTTGTTCTCTAGTTATAATGTGGATGACGACTCAAATTTCAGAGTCTTTCATTCACAGTTTGCAGATGATACTCTTATCACAGGTAAGAATAAATTGTCTAATATAAGAAGGCAACCAAGTTATTTAATTGAAAATTTGGGAATGTTGAAATACCTTGGATTATCTATTGGTGACAGTTCGAGGAAGATGTCCTTTTAGAATCATGTTATTGAAAAAATTTGAAGAACGTTATTTGGATGGAGAAACTGTTATTGGTCTATAGGCGACCACCTAGTTCTCATTAAAGCTGTCATGTCAATTATGTCAGTTTATTTTCTTTCTTCAAGGCTCCTTCATGTATTATATTTAAAATTGAATCCTTTTTTTATCTTATTTATGAGGGATAGTGAGGAGGCCCGCAAGATTCATTGGATCAAGTGGGATAGAATTTTTTGTGAGTGTGAGCAAGGTGGGTTTAGTGTGCGTAATATGTATGGGTTTAATGTGGCACTTTTTGGTAAAGTGTGTTGGAGGCTTAAAACGGATACATATGGGTTGTTCTTTTAAGTTTCTTTCTTGTAGGTATGGTTGTTCGAATGTGGTATTGGGAGGTGGTACTTTTTGAGATTCCTCGGATATTAGGTATCTAAAGGTTGGAGGTGGAGGTATTCTGGAACAACGATTCTCAGACAACTTAGTAATAAAAATTGGTAATTGTAGGAATACTTTGTTTTGGTATGATACGTGGTTGGAATATGGACAGTTACAAAGTAAGTATCGTCAGTTTTTTGGAGTGGGGCGTGATAAATATATAACAATGACATATATGTTTAGATTGAGGTTGGAAGTTAGGAGAGATGGATCGGGGTGGCATCATTGTCTGCTTTAATGGGAAGAAGAGTTGGTGTAAATGTGTGTTTCGTTGTTTGTTAATGTTGATTTGCATAATCGAGTTAAGGATTCGTGGCAATGAAAAAGTAGTATGTGTACTATATGAAATACACTTATTAAGGATTGATGCATAACTCTTGTGTATATCTCCCTCTCATTAGTGACATTTTTGGAATAAATTGGTACTGCTAAAAGTGCATCTCTTAGTTTTGAGGTTGTTGCATAATTGGTTGCCTACGAAAAACAAGTTACTATAAAAGGCATTTTGGATAGCTCTTTCAACTTGTGTGTGGACTTGATTGTTTTAAAAAAAGTCATGTCCATGAATAGTTGTGATGTGTCTATATTGTAAAAAAAATTTACACTGACAATGCTTAACAATTCAACTCTTATTTTTTAAGTACAATAAATAAAATACATTATTATTACTATTGTAGGTATATAATTTAACATAATTATAAAAAAATAAAAAAATTAAGTGGACACTACTAGAAGAAGCGTTTTTAGAGATCAATTTTCTCGGCCACTAGATGGAGAAAATCGATGACTAAGGTGAGAATTACCGGCCAACATGAATAAGGTGAGGTAATATGATTAAATGAGGTAAAACCATCGGTACACAATCCCAACCTTACATTCCTCGGTTCAACAACAAAGTCAGGATAAATTTGATCAAAGTGTTTCCAAGCATCACCATCTGATGGATGACACATCACTTCTGGTTCTCGTCTACTTTCATAATGCCATCTCATATGTGGAGTTGAGTCCATCGAAGCATAGAATCTGTTTAGTATGAGAATTAGCGGTAAATAATGCATTCTCTTCATAGGTACCTTTTTGAATTTATCTTTACCAATCTTTTTTTCTCATAATGAGGTGCATTACAAAACTTGCATTCTTTTAATTGTTTAGATTCATCAGTGTAAAATAATATACAACCATTTATACAACAATATATTTTTTCCATAGTGAGACCAAATTTTGAAACTACTTTCTTGGTCCTATAATAATCTTTAGGAACCAGATTATTTGGAGGATATGTCTCCTTCATAAGTGCCACCGTTTGATTAAAAGATCGTTGATAAATATTTCCCTCTGATTTAATAGTCAACAATCTAAAAGCAAAAAACAATTCAGAGTAATCGTTGCATTCCGACCACAGTGGCTTTTGATCATATATATTTGGAGACTCCTCTAGTTCTTCATCACAATGCATTTGGTATTGTGGTCCAAAAGCATCATTAAACATACTCTCAAATTTATTAAAATGATTGTTATGTCACTCTTGTGCATATTTTGTCCTTTTAATTTCTACATGCAACTCTAGATCACTTTCTCCATGAGATGTCCAATACCAATAGTCAGGTTTAAACCCTTTCCTTAAAATATGAACCTTAATCACTTCAAAGTCTAAGAGTATCTTCAACAGTAGCCAAATAAGTTCGTCCACCAGCGTGTAATTACGTAAAATTCATTTTTTTTGTCGAGTTCACTGTTAGAGTTGTGTCAAGGTATCATCATGGTTTCATCATGAAGGAACAATACTTTTATTATTTAATATTAATAAAATTATAACCGTTATCTTTTTTTATTAATTTATTATTAATAATAAATTTATGACCGTTAGTGGATCCTATTTAATGAACCGTTGTTGAGTTCATCGTTGGAGTAAAAATTGAATGAGTTGCTTCAAAATGATGTGGCATAGTGGACCCTATTTAATGAACTCATGTTGAATTCACAGTAGACCTTATATCTTGTATAGGAAAATTGCTCAGCCTCGCTATTTCATAATTACATAATACCTATATAGAATGAAACATAATCAACAAATTAGAAATTAACGGCAGAAGTTAAGAAATTGAGTAAGATGTGTTTGCTTTAATAGTCAATACTATTAATGTGTTAAATTAATAAAATAAAAAAATATATGGGATACATATCAGTTAATTTGCAATTTTTTTTTTCGTGAAATTTCATAATAACTAGCAAGACAGAAACACCGCAAATGCTAACTCATATACTTTACAGTAAAAATTCCTCAATATGTTCCATACCAACAATTAAAAAGAATAGAAAACAAATAAATAAATTAACGCAAACATGTCTCTTCTCTTATATAAGTATATATTTATAGCTATTTTACGTTATAAAGTTATGTACCTAACAAATTAGACTAATAGATAATGGAAGAGTATGAGGAAGATTTTGCCCATAAATGATAAACCAGGTCTTGGAATATATTTTTGCACAAGAAATTGTTGATAAATTATGACTGTTATTAGTTGTGACAGGCATAAAGTGGAATAAAGTTCTAATTTGGCTATAGTAGATAACATATGTAAATGGATTTCATGTTAGTGTGCATTGAGAGATTTTGTTTAGGGTTTAGGGTTTAGGGTTTAGATAGTGTCATGTTTGCAAGGGAAAATGATAAACCATTACCTTCCCTTAATAATTCATGGTCAACAATTCACCTTTGTTAATGTTATTTTTATTGATAAGATAAGATGATTTTGGAATTCAGTAAAAAAACTAAAAGACAAAAACATAAAATTGAAGAAATTTCCTTCTCTAACAATTTCAATTTCAATTACTAATTGATCATATTTTTCATTCAAAAAAAAAAAATTATTCATCTATGGTTCGCAAATTAAATGCAAAACACGAAAACAAAAATAATTGACCAACTGTCCATTAACCGCATTTCCCCCACAGTTGTGTGCATCATATTCTCTAGAATAAACAACAAATAACTTCACTTTTTCTATTTCATTGGTCAATTCTCACAAGAAATCTGTTACGATAAAAAGAAACAGTAAATTGCCTATGAATCAAACTACAACCCAAACCAAACTTTTAAAATATTAAAAAAACACAATAAAACATACTCACCAATAAATTTTGCAACACAACAGAGGTTCACATCAAATTATTGAAATACAAAGAAAAAAATTAACACATCTATAAGATATCAGATAACAGTTCGTGCAACTAAGAGTGAAACTATTCCTTAAGGTATTTATAAAGTCAAAGAAAATAACTTCACTTTGTCTATTTCACTTTGTCTATTTCATTGGTCAATTCTCACAAGAAATCTGTTAAGATAAAAAGAAACAGTAAATTGCCTATGAATCAAACTACAACCCAAACCAAACTTTTAAAATATTAAAAAAAACACAATAAAACATACTCACCAATAAATTTTGCAACACAACAGAGGTTCACATCAAATTATTGGAATACAAAGAAAAAAATTAACACATCTATAAGATATCAGATAACAGTTCGTGCAACTAAGAGTGAAACTATTCCTTAAGGTATTTATAAAGTCAAAGAAAATAATTGACAAGGTTGGATATGGGGAAGAATAGATTTTAGGAGAGTAAGAGAAAAAAGTACATTTTTAAAAACATTGCAACTATAGAGTGAAACTGAAATATGGCTTCAAATAGTAAGGAAAAATCAACATGCTGACTAATCAAAATCTCATATTTTTAATTGTGTTATTAAAGTATTGTTATTACCATTAACATCATCGTCATCAAGAAATATATCTAATTTAGTTGATAATAAGAAAACAGTTTGAAAAAGTAATTGAAAGTAAGCAAAGTTCATAAATTTGTTAATGATTATAATTTAAAACTTACAATTATTTCTTTCAGAGAATCAAGTAATTTATAAGTAACACTTAATCTAGAACCATTGGCTCCACTTAATCTTTCTAAGGTTTTTTTCGTAATATTTACTGGGTATTAATCCTTCTTGGATACAATTAGAGTCCGCACCAGAATCAAATAATGCAATAAACTCAAATTTTTTATTTTTAATAATTATAGTTATTGGGCAGTACCATTTGTGTATAATTAATTTATTTAACAAAAATAAATAAGGTTCTTTTTCTTTTATATCATTAGTATTACTACTACTTTCTAAATTATGTTGTCGTTCTAATATACTTTTTCCTTTTAATTCTAAATACTTAACATCTAACTCTAAGTCCTTTTGTTTTAATAATTGAATTTCCTGTTTTATAGAAGTAATTTCATTCTGTAAGTCTTTAATAATAATTGGTTGGGTAATAGTGGGTTTAAATCTATTCATTATTTTCTTAAATTCTACTTTATGAACTATTTCTTTTTCTATTTGTTCTTTTTCTATAATTCCTTGTATCTGAATTATAAATTTTTCCCTTTGATATGAATCAGGCATTTTTCCTTTTGATCTGAATCAAACATTTTTATTAATATTTCTATAAGAGTACTAGCTTGATCTGTAGAAATCATATTAATTCCCTTAATACAATCATTACAGTTACATAATTCTAGACCTAAACAATAATCTTCTTCTGAACTTTCTTCTGATTCTGACCTAAACATAATTCTAGACCCAATCAAAATTTTGACAACCTTTATCCATTCAAAATGTTCTTGAAGACAAATATGTAGGTAGTTTTATCTAAATAGTACTAACCCGACATATCTTATGTTGTTTGTAACTTTTATCAATTCATCACTTCTCCTTTTATCACTTATCTTTAGACTGCATTAAGGATTTTTCATTATTTGAAGGCAAACTCAGGCAAAGACTTATTTTCTCAACATCAATTCCATCCGTCCAGTGGTTTGCAATTCTGAGTGAAAATCATTGATCTAGAAGATGAATAAGAAGCTTTTATTTTATTTCGTGGCAACCCTCTAATTTAATGAAAAGGTAAGAAACAATCAGATTTTATATTAGAGTTAGAACAGAGAGCTTTAGCAAATAATGGTTGATATATATTCTACAAGATTTTAACAACAAATATAGCATTTGTGTGTTGATCTGTGATAACATCTCAGCTTTACATATGAACTACAAATCCATTTATCTTGATCGAACAAAACACGTTGACCAAATTTCCAATATTCAATATAAAATATTACTACAATTGCCAATTTAATCAAATGACCAAATTTCGCACATATTAACAAAACTTTCCAACCTGGTCCATTGCATTCACTACTGTACAAACTTAAAATGATTGATATGAATGGGGTGTTAGCTACAACTTGACTTAGCCTAAACTATTAAGTATAGTTAAATTTTCAGCTAATTAATTAGATTTTAGTTAGTTTATCAATAATTAATAAAACTTAAATTAATTATTCAATTAAATAATAATTATTGAATAATAAAATATATACTATTTATTATTATGAAGGATGTTAAAAAAAAAAAAAACAATGTGTGACTTTATCTCACGTTTATAAATTATAACTACAACTCTCTCAAATGTGTGACTTTATCTACTAAATAGCACGACTAATAATTATATATATATATATATTTAATAATTAATAAAAAATACAATTGAGAAATGGATTCCGCCACACTGATTTTTCTTCCCTCAATATAAAAATAAAATATTTTTCTTATGAGAAGTCGATCGCAGTTATTTCAATTTTGAAAATTATAGTAGTACATAATCAGAAAATTATGATAATAGGGTATTTAACATTGTTTTTAGTGGTTGAATAAAAAATAAAAAATAAAAAATAAAAGACTATTGTAATACCACTAGAAAAAAAGAGGGAAGATTGTGATACCAAAAGGCTTAACCCGCGAATAACTCAACATTTATATTGATCGGTCACAAGAACAACGTTGTTGTTTACGCACTAACGATCTGAACGAACGAAAGCTCTCACTTTCTCACTCGATCTCGCTCTCTTCTTCTTTGTCAAGCTCTACTTTACAATCTCTCGTTCTCCCTCTCCCTCTCCCTCTCACTTTTCTCATTGTTACTCTTTTTTTGTTTGTTTGTGTGGCTATTTTGTGGTTCTTTGATTCTTTTTTTAGGTTTTTCTATCCGTGATGGATTCCCCGCCACGTACTCCGATTTCATCACTCTCTCATACGGCGGCCACTCCGTCACTTCCGTCGGCACCGAAAAAGAAACTCCAACAGTCTTCTATGTCATGGTTTATTCTGCACTCTTTAGAAGATATTAGCGAATTGGTTAAGGAAATTATTCTAAGGCGTGAGAACAGCAAAGAAGCATTTAATGCTGAGAGAGAAAGAAAAATGCGCATTTTGATGTCACTGCGATAGTCATTCATTGCTTGCGTGAGTATGATTCTTGTTTTGGTTGGTATCTTGGTATGATTCTCTGTTCCTTTGTTCCTTTCAGTTTATATTTTGGTAAGAATCTAAGTTTATAGATTTATATACGTTTTTATGCCAAAATAAAATATGCCTTCGATCTTGATTTTTATGCTAACGAAAGTACCTATTTTATATTATGAATCTATGATGAATGATGATACTTCTATAAACGGATATGTTTATGGTAACAATTTATGTGTTTCAATTGTTTATGATTCTCATTCTAAAATCTATAATAAATCTCCTAAAATTGTTTATGTTCTGTCAATGCCCCTCTGGTAATTTTTTAAATATTTTAGCACCCACTACCAACATGTTCTAATACCCTCTCATTCACTATCTAAGGTATGTTCTTTTCTTTGCCAAAACTATTTTGAGTCTATTACTAACTTGATCGTTGGAGTCTGTTGCAGGTACCACACCCATTGCTCATGAGCAGGAACAATTTTGGCAACAACAGTTGGTCAATCTAATCTACTTCATATTTGGACAATCTTGAGCCTTCAATTAATGATTAGCAAAATGAACATGTAAGTAGTATCTTAATTACTGCATCTCTGTGAGAAATCTATGTGATTCAATTGTTTATGACTCTCATTCTAGAATATATCAATCTCTTGAAATTAATCCTCTTTTTCTTTTATCTTGATATTGTTTATGACTGCCATGGCCCCTTCTTGTAACAACTTAAGTCTTGCATAATGGATCACACACTTGATTGCTTTTATCTGCTGTCAGTGGCTTGTCCCTGTCCTTCTCAACCTCCGAGTGTCGGTCGTCTTCTCGAGGTTGAAATCCGCCTACATTCAAGAGATGTAAGCATACATGCAGTATATTCCACCACGAGCCTTTCTAGATCATAACTCCAAATCCTAAGATTGAGTATTTCTTTTCAACACTTGTTAGGATTAGGCAATAGTATATAATTGAAACCAAGAGATCTCTGTTCAACACATGTCCAGTGCTTCCTCTGCTTACATCAAGTGAACCATTTTACTTCCTCTGGTTCACAATATATCTGGATTGATCTGCAACTTTGAAGTTCTAGGATGTCAGATCAGATTATTTCCTTTCTTTGTAGTATTGCAATATTGTTTCATTTGGTCTATTGTTTTTATCTTGACCTTAGTTTGTATAAACTTCAGTTTCCGTGACATTGTTATGTTTATTTTCCTTCCTGGCTTGTTAATATACTCTTAATAATTAAAATAAATATGTTAACATCTTATTAAGTAGAATTGACATGTTTGGTTCTTATTAAGTAGAATCGATTGTCTCCTCTAAAATTGATTTTTAGCTTTGGATTTGTTACTCAACTCACTTTTACAAGCAACATAAATTGTTTTACTTTTAACTCATTTTTAATCAAAATCAATTTTACATAATCACTTATCTAATCCAATTGGTTTTTGAACACAAATAGATAGATTGTTTTATCTAAAAATCTTATAATTGACAAGAAAATAAATTCAATTCACACTAGAATAAAAATAGTATAATCAAATTTAATGATTAATAAAACAAAAAGTTCATTAATAATACACATAAAAATTGCAGAAATTAATTAAAAATATCCTAATAAAAACCTTAATCTTAACAATCAAACTATAGTCTTCTATCAGTAAATAACTAAGAATAATGTGATATGTATGATCTTTAATGTCATTCATCTTCAAAAAAAGAAAATATTTATTAATATTCGCTCATATCGATTATAGGTGATATCTCACATGACGAATTCAACTACATATTGACAAGTCTTTTGTAAAGTTGACATAGTGTTGAATTTGATGTTAGCCTCTATAAGTTTGTTTCCTAAAATACGGTATCGACAAAATGAGTCATTTGATTCTATATACACTACACTAAAATGAAAAAACAAAATATAACATATTATTATGACCAAAAAATCAATATCGCATTCAGATGATTAAATCATAAATAAAACACAAAAAAAAAGAATTAAATTTGTGTAGAAAATCAATTATTTAATTAAAAGCACGGAATAGAATAATTTAGAGGAGTGATTTTAGATTAAAAAAAAATAACTCTACGCTATCCATCTAATGAACAAAGTGGAAGAGAGGAGGCTAGGTTGTTTTTTTTGGAGGGGCAGCTAAAAAACAACTTTAGACTATATGTCAATTCCTCGACATATCTTGTATTAGGTTGTTTTTTTTTTTTGGAGGGGCAGCTAAAAAACAACTTTAGACTATATGTCAATTCCTCGACATATCTTATATTATTTGTATAAGTTATACGTCGATTCCTTTCTTCTCCTTTTGCCATTCATCGTTAGGTTGCATTAAGGATTCTAAATTATTTGAAGGTAAATTAGGCAAAGATTTTTCACAACAACATCCATTATTTTGTTCCAACTGTCTAGTTGTTTTGCGATTCTGAGTGGAACTCATATCAGATCTAGAAGATAACAACAAACTTTTGTTTCTCTCTTGGCAACTCTTTAATTTCATGGAAAAGTAAGAAACATTCAATTGTTTCTCTTTCTTCATCATAACCAGAATATAAAGCTTCGGAATTCTATTATTTTAATATATCGTTTGATTGTTTTAAAAAAAATCATGTCCATAAATAGTTGTGATGTGTCTATAGTGTAAAAAAAATTACACTGACAATGCTTAACAATTCAACTCTTATTTTTTAAGTACAATAAATAAAATACATTATTATTAATATTGTAGGTATATAATTTAACATAATTATAAAATAAAATAAAATAAAATTAAGTGGACACTACTAGAAGAAGCGTTTTTAGAGATCAATTTTCTCAGCCACCAAATGGAGAAAATCGATGACTAAGGTGAGAATTACCGGCCAACATGAATAAGGTGAGGTAGTATGATTAAATAGGGTAAAACCATCGGTACACAATCCCAACCTTACATTCCTCGGTTCAACAACAAAGTCAGGATAAATTTGATCAAAGTGTTTTCAAGCATCACCATCTGATGGATGACACATCACTTCTGGTTCTAGTCTACTTTCATAATTTAATATCATATGTGGAGTTGAGTTCATCGAAGCATAGAATCTGTTAAGTATGAGAATTAGCGGTAATAAAATATGTCTTAATCAAACTCTGGTGGATTTAAGCATACAAAGCATTAACACAAGAAAGGCTGTTAATAGGGGTTTTACATAGAAAAGTTATGTAAAAATTTCAGCAAATGGATATAAGGTGAGAGATATATATGGAAAAAAGAAAAACATTCACCTTCCCCAAATTTAAATCTATTTTAATTTGGATGCTCTAGACAGTGTCATGTTTGCAAGGGAAAATGATAAACCATTATCTTCCCTTAATAATTCATGGTCAACTATTCACATATGTTAATGTTATTTTTATTGATAAGATAAGATGATTTTGGAATTCAATAAAAAAAACTAAAAGACAAAAACATAAAATTGAAGAAATTTCCTCCTCTAACAATTTCAATTACTAATTACTCATATTTTTCATTCAAAAAAGAAATTATTCATCTATGGTTCGCAAATTAAATGCAAAACACGAAAACAAAAATAATTGACCAATTGTCCATTAACCGCATTTCCCCCACAGTTGTGTGCATCATATTTTCTAGAATAAACAACAAATATCTTCACTTTTTCTATTTCATTGGTCAATTCTCACAAGAAATATAAGAAACCCAATCCAAGACACCCATGATTTTTCAATTCAATTTCATGAAATCCATAGATCATCACAAAACCCTCCTTTTTTCATTCAGTTTCACAAAGCTAAAGTTACTTTGCCTTTAATCCCACCACAAATTATCAAACCAAATGAAAGCATAAAAACAGAAAATTTAAGATAAAAAGAAATAGTAAATTGCATGAGTCAAACTACAACCAAACCAAACTTTTAAAAAATTAAAAAAAACACAATAAAACATACTCACCAATAAATTTTGCAACACAACAGAGGCTCACATCAAATAATTTGAATTCAAAGAAAAAAATTAACACATCTATAAGATATCAGATAACAGTTCATGCAACAAATAATGCAATAAATTCAAATTTTTTATTTTTAATAATTATAGTTATTGGGCAGCACCATTTGTGTATAATTAATTTATTTAACAAAAATAAATAAGGTTCTTTTTCTTTTATATCATTAGTATTACTACTACTTTCTAACTTATGTTGTTGTTCTAATATACTTTTTCCTTTTAATTCTAAATACTTGACATCTAACTCTAAGTCCTTTTGTTTTAATAATGGAATTTCCTGTTTTATAGAAGTAATTTCATTCTGTAAGTCTTTAATAATAATTGGTTGGGTAATGGTGGGTTTAAATCTATTCATTATTTCTTTAAATTCTACTTTATGAACTATTTCTTTTTCTATTTGTTCTTTTTCTATAATTCCTTGTATCTGAATCATAAATTTTTCCTTTTGATATGAATCAGACATTTTTCTTTTTGATCAGAATTAGGCATTTTTCTTAATATTTCTATAAGAGTACTAGCTTGATCTGTAGAAATCATATTAATTCCCTTAATACAATCATTACAGTTACATAATTCTAGACCTAAACAATAATCTTCTTTTGAACTTTCTTCTGATTCTGACTTTTCTGATATATTATTAACATAATCTTCTTCATAAGATGATTCTTCCGAAGAACTAGAGGATTCATCAATCAACGTAGTTCCTTCTAAGATATTAATATGACTTTCCTTTAATTATTTTTGTATTTCTAATTTACTGATTTCATAATTTTTTGTTTTACTCTACAATTTTTTGCATAATGTCCTAGTCTTCCACATTTAAAACATTTAATTTCTTATTTATTAAAGACTTTTTTTATTAGTTTTATTTTTTTTTATTTTTATGTGTTTTCTTTATTGGTTCCTTTGGGGTGTAATTATTATTATAATTTTTCTTTTTCTTATAATGTCTAAATGTTTGTTTTGAATATTTTTTCTTTATGTTTTTACTGGGAGCTTTAATTGTCTCTATTCCGAATTGTTCACAAAATGATCCTAATTCTTTTTTATTTTGCACTACATCTGATCTAATTTATTGTATCTTAAAGTTTGTGCATATTCCTATTCCTGTTTCTACTACGTAATTCGATATTTGTCCTAAGGTTAGTGTTCCATAAGGAATTATTCCATTAAATTTTGATTTAATATTCATTTTAACTTTCTAACTAAATAATTTAGGTAATCCTGCTAAAAATCTCTCTTTCCAGTAATCTGTATTTCCATCTGGTCTCATATATAATTTTGACATAAACATGTCTTTATACCATCTATAATCAGACATGGAAGGAAAATGAAGATTGACTTGAGAATTATTTGTGATTGTCAACCTTTTTAATTGTTCCATTAATTCATATGAGTTATTTTTTTAATTTTGCTTCTTTTAATTCTTTTTCAAGTACATTTATTAATTTATAAATAGGTCTTTTTGGATCTAGTTTGTAATCTTTATATAATTAATTTCACTAGACTTATTAGAGTGATTTTTACTCACTTGTAATTCTACTCTATCTAATTTTTCAACCATAGTATGTAATATTTGATTACTAAAGTTTAATTGAGTTTAGTATGTAATATTTGATTTTTACTCACTTGTAATTCTACTCTATCTAATTGTTCAACCATAGTATGTAATATTTGATTACTAACATTTATGTGATTATTTTTATTAAAAGGGTTTTCTATATCATTTTTTAAACAATAATCTTCAAACCAATTAAAGAAATCGATATTTAATCTGATTTCTTTATGATGCTCATAATATTTTTCTCTGTAATCACTTGTTATTGCTTTTGAGAAAGTATTAAAATACCATTTTCTTTTATTTGTATTATAATCGGCTTCAAAATCTTTTCTTAACCAGACTTTGTCTATTTCAAATTCTTCTTCTAATTCTATTACTCCTAATACCTGAGATGTTGTTGGTGACATCTCTGGTGACTCTGATCCTTGGCAATCTAGGCAAGGCTCATATAATGGTTGAGGTATTGAGGGTACGAAATCCACTCTGGTTAAGTTAATATTAATGGTAGATGTTGAATCTACTGATTTTCTAGAACTTGTTTCAGATAAATATTTTAATGATTTATCAGTTATAAAAGACTTACTTCGATTCATTCTAATTCTTATACGGCTATCCTCTTCTAAAATAAATTGTCTAGATTTTCTATACTCTTTTCTAGGTGTTGGCATAATTTCTTTTAACATCCATTCTTCTGGTAGTTTAGCAATAATATCATAAACCTTTAGTTTTTTAGGGGTTGTAATATTAGAACGTTTTAGATTTGCTTCAATAATTATTGTTTCATTTCTAGGTGTACTTCTTAATGCTTTAAAATTATAATTTATATTTGAAACTTTATATTTAATTTTGTAACATATATCGATATTAGCTACTCCTTCATAAAATGAATTATCCATACATTGAATATTAATAACTAAAGACCTTTTAGTAAAATTGTTTTCTATGTTCATAGAGTAATTTGGATAACAAATAAAATAAATAAGACCATCATTTAAATTTGATTCTAATATAGCAATAATGAATTCATTAAATCTTTTAATTCTATTATCTCGTAACACTAATAATATGAGAGTATTTAGTCCTAACTTATGTAATGGTTTGACAACAACTTGTATTAATCCTAAGTGAATATAATGAAATCCTTGTTTGATATGATCATCAATTATTTCTTCGTTTAATAATTTAATAGTTTCATGATGTTCAACTATTGATTTGGAAGATTCTAATGTATGACTAATTTCCTGATATTTAAATTTGTCAAACATACTAGTTTTATATATTTCTTTATATTTAATGTCAGGCCTATTCCAGTTTTGTAATTTATTTTCTATTTCTGCTATTTGTAACTCTTTATTGATAATTGTCTTGTCATTTCTATTTTCTAATTCTTCTATAGATAATGAAGTAGAAGGTATCATGGTTTTATCTCTTCTTCTGGATCCTAGTTCGCTCAAGGTTCTAAGGAATTGAGCCATATTTCTATAGTTTAAACTTAAGGTCTCAAAATCTGTCTCATCTCACGGGACCACTGAGATATCTATTTTGGGAACACCTACCTCTCTCTTGGGCTTTACGGCTTACCAACAGAATCAACTATAGCTGACCAACGTTTTGATGATTAAGATTTTTAAAAACATAAATTTAAAATATAAAAAATATAATTCAAATCCTCAGAGTCCTATAACGAGGCTCTGATACCATAATGAAGATGATGTATAACCATGATAAACATAATTATACCATAATTCAATAAAGCAAAACATAATCCATAGAGAGTTATGTGAAAATAACGGTAAATCATCAAGAAATATATCTAATTTAGTTGATAATAAGAAAAAAGTTTGAAAAACTAATTGAAAGTAAGCAAAGTTCATAAATTTGTTTATAATTATAATTGAAAACTTACAATTATTTCTTTCAAAGAATGAGAGAATTGCAAGGTAACAATTGACAAACTTTTAAAAAAAAAATTGTGAATGTCCTGCATAATGAAAGACCACTTCCTTTTATAATGGAAAGATATGTCTCAGATTATAATAATGCCCCTAGACTAATTTACATATAATTATACCATAATTCAATAAAGCAAAACATAATCCATAAAGAGTTACGTGAAAATAACGGTAAATCATCAAGAAATATATCTATTTTAGTTGATAATAAGAAAACAGTTTGAAAAACTAATTGAAAGTAAGCAAAGTTCATAAAGTTGTTCATGATTATAATTTAAAACTTACAATTATTTCTTTAAGAGAATAAGGGAATTGCAATGTAACATTTGACAAACTTCAAAATATTTTTTTTTTTTTTTGTGAATGTCCTGCATAATGAAGGACCACTTCCTTTTATAATGGAATGATAGGTATCAGATTACAATAATGTCCATAAACTAATTTACATTAATGCCATTACATTATTCGAATACTAATAATTCAACTTTAATAAAGGAAATAGTAAAAAGCTTAATAATACATTCCAAAAGTCAAAAGTAAGCATAATGTTGTCTGCCTTAATAATGACGCCAATATTTGTTTACTACCTTCCCAAAATATTTTGAAGTTTGTCAAATGTTACATTGCAATATTTGTTAACTACCTTCCCATCTCCAGGGTACTAACCGGTAGGATGATCCTAGTTCTCATCTGATGGCGAAGCCCAGATTTCCACAGTAAATATAAAGCGTCACCAACCGAAAGTAACAAATATCACATAACATTTAAATTTCAAATGCACAAAATAACCTTTCAACTTAGCATACTCCTTGAAAGGGTTTTCATATGCCAAACATGCATAATAAAAGTTAAAAAAATAAAGTTTTTAACAAAACTGCACTGTCGTATTCGAATACAGCATCCTTATATTCGAATACAATGCTAATTCATAAGTTAGTAGCAAAATCAACACAACTGTACTCGACTACAACATCCTTGTAGCCGAATACAAGTGCGAAGTCAGTGAAAAATCCTTCACAACTGTATTCGACTACCTCCTGGTGTAGCCGAATACAAGTGCTAAGTCAGTAGCAAAACTCACTTAAATGTATTTGAATACAAGC
>JBBPBR010000008.1:43001927-43017427 GCA_037974775.1 Cicer pinnatifidum | reverse complement strand
TGATACCAAAAGGCTTAACCCGCGAATAACTCAACATTTATATTGATCGGTCACAAGAACAACGTTGTTGTTTACGCACTAACGATCTGAACGAACGAAAGCTCTCACTTTCTCACTCGATCTCGCTCTCTTCTTCTTTGTCAAGCTCTACTTTACAATCTCTCGTTCTCCCTCTCCCTCTCCCTCTCACTTTTCTCATTGTTACTCTTTTTTTGTTTGTTTGTGTGGCTATTTTGTGGTTCTTTGATTCTTTTTTTAGGTTTTTCTATCCGTGATGGATTCCCCGCCACGTACTCCGATTTCATCACTCTCTCATACGGCGGCCACTCCGTCACTTCCGTCGGCACCGAAAAAGAAACTCCAACAGTCTTCTATGTCATGGTTTATTCTGCACTCTTTAGAAGATATTAGCGAATTGGTTAAGGAAATTATTCTAAGGCGTGAGAACAGCAAAGAAGCATTTAATGCTGAGAGAGAAAGAAAAATGCGCATTTTGATGTCACTGCGATAGTCATTCATTGCTTGCGTGAGTATGATTCTTGTTTTGGTTGGTATCTTGGTATGATTCTCTGTTCCTTTGTTCCTTTCAGTTTATATTTTGGTAAGAATCTAAGTTTATAGATTTATATACGTTTTTATGCCAAAATAAAATATGCCTTCGATCTTGATTTTTATGCTAACGAAAGTACCTATTTTATATTATGAATCTATGATGAATGATGATACTTCTATAAACGGATATGTTTATGGTAACAATTTATGTGTTTCAATTGTTTATGATTCTCATTCTAAAATCTATAATAAATCTCCTAAAATTGTTTATGTTCTGTCAATGCCCCTCTGGTAATTTTTTAAATATTTTAGCACCCACTACCAACATGTTCTAATACCCTCTCATTCACTATCTAAGGTATGTTCTTTTCTTTGCCAAAACTATTTTGAGTCTATTACTAACTTGATCGTTGGAGTCTGTTGCAGGTACCACACCCATTGCTCATGAGCAGGAACAATTTTGGCAACAACAGTTGGTCAATCTAATCTACTTCATATTTGGACAATCTTGAGCCTTCAATTAATGATTAGCAAAATGAACATGTAAGTAGTATCTTAATTACTGCATCTCTGTGAGAAATCTATGTGATTCAATTGTTTATGACTCTCATTCTAGAATATATCAATCTCTTGAAATTAATCCTCTTTTTCTTTTATCTTGATATTGTTTATGACTGCCATGGCCCCTTCTTGTAACAACTTAAGTCTTGCATAATGGATCACACACTTGATTGCTTTTATCTGCTGTCAGTGGCTTGTCCCTGTCCTTCTCAACCTCCGAGTGTCGGTCGTCTTCTCGAGGTTGAAATCCGCCTACATTCAAGAGATGTAAGCATACATGCAGTATATTCCACCACGAGCCTTTCTAGATCATAACTCCAAATCCTAAGATTGAGTATTTCTTTTCAACACTTGTTAGGATTAGGCAATAGTATATAATTGAAACCAAGAGATCTCTGTTCAACACATGTCCAGTGCTTCCTCTGCTTACATCAAGTGAACCATTTTACTTCCTCTGGTTCACAATATATCTGGATTGATCTGCAACTTTGAAGTTCTAGGATGTCAGATCAGATTATTTCCTTTCTTTGTAGTATTGCAATATTGTTTCATTTGGTCTATTGTTTTTATCTTGACCTTAGTTTGTATAAACTTCAGTTTCCGTGACATTGTTATGTTTATTTTCCTTCCTGGCTTGTTAATATACTCTTAATAATTAAAATAAATATGTTAACATCTTATATGCCTATGTTTGGTTTTACTTTTGGAGCATGTAAAATTGATTTGAATTGTTCTTGATATGTTTGGTTCTTATTAAGTAGAATTGACATGTTTGGTTCTTATTAAGTAGAATCGATTGTCTCCTCTAAAATTGATTTTTACTTTGGATTTGTTACTCAACTCACTTTTACAAGCAACATAAATTGTTTTACTTTGAACTCATTTTTAATCAAAATCAATTTTACATAATCACTTATCTAATCCAATTGGTTTTTGAACACAAATAGATAGATTGTTTTATCTAAAAATCTTATAATTGACAAGAAAATAAATTCAATTCACACTAGAATAAAAATAATATAATCAAATTTAATGATTAATAAAACAAAAAGTTCATTAATAATACACATAAAAATTGCAGAAATTAATTAAAAATATCCTAATAAAAACCTTAATCTTAACAATCAAACTATAGTCTTCTATCAGTCAATGACTAAGAATAATGTGATATGTATGATCTTTAATGTCATTCATCTTCAAAAAAAGAAAATATTTATTAATATTCGCTCATATCGATTATAGGTGATATCTCACATGACGAATTCAACTACATATTGACAAGTCTTTTGTAAAGTTGACATAGTGTTGAATTTGATGTTAGCCTCTATAAGTTTGTTTCCTAAAATACGGTATCGACAAAATGAGTCATTTGATTCTATATACACTACACTAAAATGAAAAAACAAAATATAACATATTATTATGACCAAAAAATCAATATCGCATTCAGATGATTAAATCATAAATAAAACACAAAAAAAAAAGAATTAAATTTGTGTAGAAAATCAATTATTTAATTAAAAGCACGGAATAGAATAATTTAGAGGAGTGATTTTAGATTAAAAAAAAATAACTCTACGCTATCCATCTAATGAACAAAGTGGAAGAGAGGAGGCTAGGTTGTTTTTTTTGGAGGGGCAGCTAAAAAACAACTTTAGACTATATGTCAATTCCTCGACATATCTTGTAAGAAACATTCAATTGTTTCTCTTTCTTCATCATAACCAGAATATAAAGCTTCGGAATTCTATTATTTTAATATATCGTTTGATTGTTTTAAAAAAAATCATGTCCATAAATAGTTGTGATGTGTCTATAGTGTAAAAAAAATTACACTGACAATGCTTAACAATTCAACTCTTATTTTTTAAGTACAATAAATAAAATACATTATTATTAATATTGTAGGTATATAATTTAACATAATTATAAAATAAAATAAAATAAAATTAAGTGGACACTACTAGAAGAAGCGTTTTTAGAGATCAATTTTCTCAGCCACCAGATGGAGAAAATCGATGACTAAGTTGAGAATTACCGGCCACCATGAATAAGGTGAGGTAGTATGATTAAATAGGGTAAAACCATCGGTACACAATCCCAACCTTACATTCCTCGGTTCAACAACAAAGTCAGGATAAATTTGATCAAAGTGTTTTCAAGCATCACCATCTGATGGATGACACATCACTTCTGGTTCTCGTCTACTTTCATAATTTAATCTCATATGTGGAGTTGAGTTCATCGAAGCATAGAATCTGTTAAGTATGAGAATTAGCGGTAATAAAATATGTCTTAATCAAACTCTGGTGGATTTAAGCATACAAAGCATTAACACAAGAAAGGTTGTTAATAGGGGTTTTACATAGAAAAGTTATGTAAAAATTTCAGCAAATGGATATAAGGTGAGAGATATATATGGAAAAAAGAAAAAGATTCACCTTCCCCAAATTTAAATCTATTTTAATTTGGATGCTCTAGACAGTGTCATGTTTGCAAGGGAAAATGATAAACCATTATCTTCCCTTAATAATTCATGGTCAACTATTCACATATGTTAATGTTATTTTTATTGATAAGATAAGATGATTTTGGAATTCAGTAAAAAAAACTAAAAGACAAAAACATAAAATTGAAGAAATTTCCTCCTCTAACAATTTCAATTACTAATTACTCATATTTTTCATTCAAAAAAGAAATTATTCATCTATGGTTCGCAAATTAAATGCAAAACACGAAAACAAAAATAATTGACCAACTGTCCATTAACCGCATTTCCCCCACAGTTGTGTGCATCATATTTTCTAGAATAAACAACAAATATCTTCACTTTTTCTATTTCATTGGTCAATTCTCACAAGAAATATAAGAAACCCAATCCAAGACACCCATGATTTTTCAATTCAATTTCATGAAATCCATAGATCATCACAAAACCCTCCTTTTTTCATTCAGTTTCACAAAGCTAAAGTTACTTTGCCTTTAATCCCACCACAAATTATCAAACCAAATGAAAGCATAAAAACAGAAAATTTAAGATTAAAAGAAATAGTAAATTGCATGAGTCAAACTACAACCAAACCAAACTTTTAAAAAATTAAAAAAAACACAATAAAACATACTCACCAATAAATTTTGCAACACAACAGAGGCTCACATCAAATAATTTGAATACAAAGAAAAAAATTAACACATCTATAAGATATCAGATAACAGTTCATGCAACAAATAATGCAATAAATTCAAATTTTTTATTTTTAATAATTATAGTTATTGGGCAGCACCATTTGTGTATAATTAATTTATTTAACAAAAATAAATAAGGTTCTTTTTCTTTTATATCATTAGTATTACTACTACTTTCTAACTTATGTTGTTGTTCTAATATACTTTTTCCTTTTAATTCTAAATACTTGACATCTAACTCTAAGTCCTTTTGTTTTAATAATGGAATTTCCTGTTTTATAGAAGTAATTTCATTCTGTAAGTCTTTAATAATAATTGGTTGGGTAATGGTGGGTTTAAATCTATTCATTATTTCTTTAAATTCTACTTTATGAACTATTTCTTTTTCTATTTGTTCTTTTTCTATAATTCCTTGTATCTGAATCATAAATTTTTCCTTTTGATATGAATCAGACATTTTTCTTTTTGATCAGAATTAGGCATTTTTCTTAATATTTCTATAAGAGTACTAGCTTGATCTGTAGAAATCATATTAATTCCCTTAATACAATCATTACAGTTACATAATTCTAGACCTAAACAATAATCTTCTTTTGAACTTTCTTCTGATTCTGACTTTTCTGATATATTATTAACATAATCTTCTTCATAAGATGATTCTTCCGAAGAACTAGAGGATTCATCAATCAACGTAGTTCCTTCTAAGATATTAATATGACTTTCCTTTAATTATTTTTGTATTTCTAATTTACTGATTTCATAATTTTTTGTTTTACTCTACAATTTTTTGCATAATGTCCTAGTCTTCCACATTTAAAACATTTAATTTCTTATTTATTAAAGACTTTTTTTATTAGTTTTATTTTTTTTTATTTTTATGTGTTTTCTTTATTGGTTCCTTTGGGGTGTAATTATTATTATAATTTTTCTTTTTCTTATAATGTCTAAATGTTTGTTTTGAATATTTTTTCTTTATGTTTTTACTGGGAGCTTTAATTGTCTCTATTCCGAATTGTTCACAAAATGATCCTAATTCTTTTTTATTTTGCACTACATCTGATCTAATTTATTGTATCTTAAAGTTTGTGCATATTCCTATTCCTGTTTCTACTACGTAATTCGATATTTGTCCTAAGGTTAGTGTTCCATAAGGAATTATTCCATTAAATTTTGATTTAATATTCATTTTAACTTTCTAACTAAATAATTTAGGTAATCCTGCTAAAAATCTCTCTTTCCAGTAATCTGTATTTCCATCTGGTCTCATATATAATTTTGACATAAACATGTCTTTATACCATCTATAATCAGACATGGAAGGAAAATGAAGATTGACTTGAGAATTATTTGTGATTGTCAACCTTTTTAATTGTTCCATTAATTCATATGAGTTATTTTTTTAATTTTGCTTCTTTTAATTCTTTTTCAAGTACATTTATTAATTTATAAATAGGTCTTTTTGGATCTAGTTTGTAATCTTTATATAATTAATTTCACTAGACTTATTAGAGTGATTTTTACTCACTTGTAATTCTACTCTATCTAATTTTTCAACCATAGTATGTAATATTTGATTACTAAAGTTTAATTGAGTTTAGTATGTAATATTTGATTTTTACTCACTTGTAATTCTACTCTATCTAATTGTTCAACCATAGTATGTAATATTTGATTACTAACATTTATGTGATTATTTTTATTAAAAGGGTTTTCTATATCATTTTTTAAACAATAATCTTCAAACCAATTAAAGAAATCGATATTTAATCTGATTTCTTTATGATGCTCATAATATTTTTCTCTGTAATCACTTGTTATTGCTTTTGAGAAAGTATTAAAATACCATTTTCTTTTATTTGTATTATAATCGGCTTCAAAATCTTTTCTTAACCAGACTTTGTCTATTTCAAATTCTTCTTCTAATTCTATTACTCCTAATACCTGAGATGTTGTTGGTGACATCTCTGGTGACTCTGATCCTTGGCAATCTAGGCAAGGCTCATATAATGGTTGAGGTATTGAGGGTACGAAATCCACTCTGGTTAAGTTAATATTAATGGTAGATGTTGAATCTACTGATTTTCTAGAACTTGTTTCAGATAAATATTTTAATGATTTATCAGTTATAAAAGACTTACTTCGATTCATTCTAATTCTTATACGGCTATCCTCTTCTAAAATAAATTGTCTAGATTTTCTATACTCTTTTCTAGGTGTTGGCATAATTTCTTTTAATATCCATTCTTCTGGTAGTTTAGCAATAATATCATAAACCTTTAGTTTTTTAGGGGTTGTAATATTAGAACGTTTTAGATTTGCTTCAATAATTATTGTTTCATTTCTAGGTGTACTTCTTAATGCTTTAAAATTATAATTTATATTTGAAACTTTATATTTAATTTTGTAACATATATCGATATTAGCTACTCCTTCATAAAATGAATTATCCATACATTGAATATTAATAACTAAAGACCTTTTAGTAAAATTGTTTTCTATGTTCATAGAGTAATTTGGATAACAAATAAAATAAATAAGACCATCATTTAAATTTGATTCTAATATAGCAATAATGAATTCATTAAATCTTTTAATTCTATTATCTCGTAACACTAATAATATGAGAGTATTTAGTCCTAACTTATGTAATGGTTTGACAACAACTTGTATTAATCCTAAGTGAATATAATGAAATCCTTGTTTGATATGATCATCAATTATTTCTTCGTTTAATAATTTAATAGTTTCATGATGTTCAACTATTGATTTGGAAGATTCTAATGTATGACTAATTTCCTGATATTTAAATTTGTCAAACATACTAGTTTTATATATTTCTTTATATTTAATGTCAGGCCTATTCCAGTTTTGTAATTTATTTTCTATTTCTGCTATTTGTAACTCTTTATTGATAATTGTCTTGTCATTTCTATTTTCTAATTCTTCTATAGATAATGAAGTAGAAGGTATCATGGTTTTATCTCTTCTTCTGGATCCTAGTTCGCTCAAGGTTCTAAGGAATTGAGCCATATTTCTATAGTTTAAACTTAAGGTCTCAAAATCTGTCTCATCTCACGGGACCACTGATATATCTATTTTGGGAACACCTACCTCTCTCTTGGGCTTTACGGCTTACCAACAGAATCAACTATAGCTGACCAACGTTTTGATGATTAAGATTTTTAAAAACATAAATTTAAAATATAAAAAATATAATTCAAATCCTCAGAGTCCTATAACGAGGCTCTGATACCATAATGAAGATGATGTATAACCATGATAAACATAATTATACCATAATTCAATAAAGCAAAACATAATCCATAGAGAGTTATGTGAAAATAACGATAAATCATCAAGAAATATATCTATTTTAGTTGATAATAAGAAAACAGTTTGAAAAACTAATTGAAAGTAAGCAAAGTTCATAAAGTTGTTCATGATTATAATTTAAAACTTACAATTATTTCTTTAAGAGAATAAGGGAATTGCAATGTAACATTTGACAAACTTCAAAATATTTTTTTTTTTTTTTGTGAATGTCCTGCATAATGAAGGACCACTTCCTTTTATAATGGAATGATAGGTATCAGATTACAATAATGTCCATAAACTAATTTACATTAATGCCATTACATTATTCGAATACTAATAATTCAACTTTAATAAAGGAAATAGTAAAAAGCTTAATAATACATTCCAAAAGTCAAAAGTAAGCATAATGTTGTCTGCCTTAATAATGACGCCAATATTTGTTAACTACCTTCCCAAAATATTTTGAAGTTTGTCAAATGTTACATTGCAATATTTGTTAACTACCTTCCCATCTCCAGGGTACTAACCGGTAGGATGATCCTAGTTCTCATCTGATGGCGAAGCCCAGATTTCCACAGTAAATATAAAGCGTCACCAACCGAAAGTAACAAATATCACATAACATTTAAATTTCAAATGCACAAAATAACCTTTCAACTTAGCATACTCCTTGAAAGGGTTTTCATATGCCAAACATGCATAATAAAAGTTAAAAAAATAAAGTTTTTAACAAAACTGCACTGTCGTATTCGAATACAGCATCCTTATATTCGAATACAATGCTAATTCATAAGTTAGTAGCAAAATCAACACAACTGTACTCGACTACAACATCCTTGTAGCCGAATACAAGTGCGAAGTCAGTGAAAAATCCTTCACAACTGTATTCGACTACCTCCTGGTGTAGCCGAATACAAGTGCTAAGTCAGTAGCAAAACTCACTTAAATGTATTTGAATACAAGCACCTCGTATTTGAATACAACTGCAGAATATTGCATATTTCAGTTTCGAAAAGGTTTCACAATCAACCAACACTTACACACAAATTCAAACAATCACACTTACCAATTACGGCACAATCACAAACAACGAGTGAGTATGTATATACAATCATCACAATATATCAAACATGACTCGTGTAACACCCCGATTTTTAACAGCGCGAGTGTATATTTTTTTTTTCTAAACAAATAAAGAAATAAGACAAAGAAAATACTTTTGGATAAATATTTTAGTCGTAACATCACGACAAAATCAACAAATATTTACAAGCAGCGGAAATAGTTTTTGAAATACAAACCCAAAGTATTTACACGACAAAATACATTGGGGCTATGAGCCCTATCAGACATAGCTCATACCCCTGGGGTATTCTTGGCAGACCTATACAAAAGCACTGCCCCAAGAATTTTAACTCTCCCCACGTCACATCAAAAAGTGGTACATGGGCCCATCAAAAGAAAAGACATCAAACAGTTTAAGCATGGATACAATCTTCCAAAATGAAATAAATACAATCACAAAAGAAAGACATCTAGTCCTTATACAACCACCTAATCTGATCATGCTACAAAAGCTACACAACCCGGGTGATCTCCACGCGCCCCGCAAGATCCTCCTGACACAGCTTCGGTCAGGTATGACTAACTACTTTCCCATCTCCAGGGTACTAACCGGTAGGATGATCCTGTTTCTCATCTGAGGGCAAATCCCAGATTTCCACAATAATTGTAAAGGTCACCAACCGAAATTAACAAATATCACATAGCAAAATTCTTATATTTTCAAATGCTCAAAAAGAACCTTTCGCCTTAGCATACTCCTCGAAAGGGTTTTCGTATGTCCAAAAATGCATAAACAATGTTGAAAAATGAAGTTTTAACAAACTGCACTATCATAGCCAAATACAACCGAAAAAAAATGCAGATTTTCAGTTCTAAAATAGCTCTGAATCAATCAACACTGCGAATATTCATTAAATCAATTATGAACAAATAATTACATCAAAACTTAATCAACCCAACTTCACACCTCAAAGCAATTACGACAAATCACAACAACAATCGAATATGTATATACAATCATCATAGTATAACAAACATAACTCGCATGTCAAACACTCTAATGCAATGCGTATATGCCAAAATGCATGATTCCAGAATTCCAAACCAAAACCCTCCTCGAAGGGGCGTAAATCATAATTGTACAGCCTCTCACAGACCAGTACTAATTACCAAGGTGCAATCTCTCACAGATCAGCACGATTTACTAGCGTGCAGTCTCTCACAGACCAGCACGACATACAAGAGTGCAGTCGCTCACAGACCAGCACAATTTACCAGCGTGCAGTCTCTCACAGACCAGCACGATTTTCTAGAGTGCAATCGCTCACAGATCAGCACATTCTAGAGTGCAATCTCTCACAGATCAGCACGACTTACTAGCGTGCAGTCTCTCACAGACCAGCACGACATACAAGAGTGCAGTCGCTCACAGACCAGCACAATTTACCAGCGTGCAGTCTCTCACAGACCAGCACGATTTTCTAGAGTGCAATCGCTCATAGATCAGCACATTCTAGAGTGCAATCTCTCACAGATCAGCACGACGCGACAATCCCCGCAAGGATAAGATGAACCAACAATTCACATGGCATCATCCCGTGGCCCATCACGGTCACCACTATCACCATGGCCCCATCGCGGTCACCATGTACTACGAAATGCATGAGCATACTCTGACTCTTTTCACCACAATCATTATGTAAATGCAGCTATTAAAAGACTCCCCATTTTTAATACTCATTTAACACTAATGATTTTTCAAACACAACACAGAGCATACTCAAACATATTTATTCACACCAATTAAAATTTCCAAAACCACACATAAATCACATCTCCAAAAATTCATAATAATCGTTACGAACACATAAATCACACCAACCGTAAATCACCACAACCCACACCTCAAACACACATCAGAGTTCTCCACAAATTTCAACCATAAATCACCACAACAACATTAATATATCAGAGTTCTCCCCACCGCTAACTCGGTGCCAACGGTCTCGATTCCTTTTCGAGACTCAAGGAGCTAACTACATAAACATGAATATTTATAACAACTTGTTCACAATAAAACTAATCCAAACGCAACAAAATTTCCAAAATTAAATCTTTCTCACACGCCAAAGTTTTAAAACCAAATAATCTATATTATTTAATTAAAACTAAATAAAATAAATATTGTCAAAATTTCCCATTCACGCACTCGACTATTAAAGCACCGAAATTTTTGAGTTAATAAAATACTCTAAACTTTTTTTTTTCTTTTTAAACTCAATCAAAGAGTAATTAAAAGAGTAACATTTTAAACTCTTACCATTTTTAATTTCAATCTATCTTTTTGCTCAAACTCTTTAACTTAGTTAAAATTTGAACTTTTTCACAATTTTAACAACGCTAATTTTTTTGTAAAATTTCGATTTCAGTTCAAACTCATTTTTTTGAAAATAACTCATTACGTAACTCAAACTCATCAAATTTAATTATCGCCAATTCACACCAACAACAATCAATTCAATTCCGCAACACACATATAACACCTCAATTAATTTCAACAATTCAAACATAACTCACCCAATTTGAAAACTCCACATTTTTACACATAAACCACCAAATTTCATCAATTTATTTTCGACAAAATCCACAAATAAATCACCTCAAAAAAATTCATAATAATAATTATGAACATATAAATCACACCAAACTTGAATCACCACAAACCACACCTCAAATTTAAATTCCACTAAATTACACACAATCACATTAAATTAAATTTTCACAAAATCACACTTCAAATACATCAAATTTCTTTTCCACAAAATCACAAATAATGTCCTAAATGCAAACTAAAAGTTTGGAAGGAGCCCTTACCTTAACGATAGCTTTAACATGTGATTACGGTACCGCAATTAATTCCGGTAAAATTTAAGTTCGTGACGCCGCGTCGAAAACTAGCTCACTAGCACCGCAGCGTGGCAATGAGCAACTTTCTCTTCTGTCACTTCCTGAAACGAAGCTTAGATCTAAGAGAAAATTGAAGGTTTTTGTGTGTATGGGTTTTGAAAACAAAAGAATTTTGAAACAGAGAAGGAAGAGCAGGAAGGAAAGAAAGAAGGAAGGCACGCAGGGCTTCTGAGGAAAAAAAGTTTTCTTTCTTTGCCTTTCTAATTTGTATATATATATATATATACAATATATATATATATATATATTAAAATAATAATAATATATTATAATAATAATAACAAATATCTAAACAAGTATCTAGATATTTATAAATATCTAGATATTTTGTAAAAAAATCATCATTACGCCTGTCACCTCAAATCACATCACAAACCACTTTTTCAGAAAAATATATACTCTCGCCGTAATTCAATGGGCAGATGAATTTTTCTGAAAAATGCCGCATCTCATAAATTTTTTTTTCGACAAAAGATTCACCGTAATTAAATAAAATTATTCATCGACGAATAATTTTAATCGGGTATCTAAAAAGATATTTTGGCATTTAACTCACAAAATGCCATAAAATTGGCTAAAAAGCCTAAGAAATTCAGCACAAAATTTCCCCAAAATACATAAATTACAATTTAAAATTAAGGGTCTTACAACTCGCGTGCCAAGCACCCTAATGCAATGTGTATATGCCAAAATGCATGATTCTGGAATTCCAACCAAAACCATCCTCGAATGGGCGTAAATGGACATTATACTATGGGTTCTTGATCATCATCATCATCGTCATCAACAACGACTTCAACAAGAATGTCATCTTAATTCTCACTAAAATCGTCAACTTCTTCACTGTGGACACCAGCCACAACACTGATAAGACCATCATCGTACGGTGTATTAAAGTCAATTCTCCATTGATTGGTTGGTTCTGATTTTGTATTTGTGTTTTAATTGTAATATTTAAATAAATTTTATTATTTTTATGAACACTATTTTATTTAAATTTTTTAATAATTATAAAAAGTAAAATTTAATTAGATAATTATTATAAAAAATTATATTTATTTATTTAATTAAAATAATAATTACTTAAAGTAATAATTAATGAAACTTAAATTAATAATTAATAAAACTTAACTTAATTATTTAATTGAAATAATAATAGTTGAATAATAAAATATATATTTATTATTATGAAATATGTTAATAAAAGAAATAATGTGTGGTATTATCTCACGTTTACAAATTATAACTAATCACTCTCTCACACACGTGTGCATGCCATTGTTAATTGATCCAATTTCATATAATTGTGTCTACTAAATAGCACTACTAATAAAAATAAATATGTATATTTAATAATTAAAAAAATACAATTGGAAAATAGGTTCCGCCACAACGATTTCCTTTCACTAAATTTATAAAAAAAAATTGGATTTTCCTTTTGAGAAGTCGATTGCATCCATTTCAATTTTAAAAATGATAGTAGTGTGGTACATAATTAGATAATGAAGATAGTATGGTACTTAATTTTATTTTTAGTGGTAGAATAAAAATAAAACCAAAAAGAAGAAGAGGGAGCTAAATAGTATTGTTCTCTTGTTGTATATTTTTTTATTATTATAATGTGAACCTTATTTATAGCCACAAGTAAATAAGTGAGTGTTAATGGATATTCACTAATTAACATGGAGGAATCATTTATAATTAGCAATCTTTTGAAGTCATCGGAGAATATGGTCATGGTAGTTAACGTTTATGCTCCTTGTGAGTTTTAGCTAAAAGCATAGTTGTAGGCACCCTTAACCCCTAATTTTGAGTTACAATTGGATGATTGTTGGTGCATTTGTGGGGATTTTAATTCTATTTGAAGTATTGAGGAACAAAAGGGAGTGGAAGGCATGTCGAGAGAAGATCAGATTAACAATTTTAACAGTTTCATAAATAAAAATCATTTGGTCGAGGTTGGATGGGGCTCGTATGAGTGTATTGAATCGCTTTATTTTTTCTGAAATTTTTTGTGAAACATGGAATGTTGTATCTCAATGGGCGACGGGGAGAGGCTTATCGGATCATTTTCATATCTTGTTGGGTGGTGTGATGGAGGATTTGTGACCTTGCCTGTTCAAAACCATTAAAAGAATTTGTCGTTTGTCGGATAGGAAATATTTGTTTTGAAGGAAAAATTGAATAGCGTCAAATTATCTTTGAGGGAGTTGCATAAAAAGTATAGTAGCTATCTAGGCGAAGAGTTGAGGTCCGCTAAGGAGAATATTAAAAAGTGAAGGGTGAATCTAGTAGATTAGATGATACCGATATTATGGGAGGCATTTCTTATTAGCTCAATCATTTTCCCTCTCTAGATTGTATTACAGTATTCAATGGCATAAATCGAAGGTGAGATGGTTGAAGGAGGGTGATGCTAATTTGAAGTACTTTCATGGTGTGATTTTTTCTAAGAAAAGGATAACGCCATCTTGAGTATTGAAGCTAGAGGTACTTGAGTGGACAATGTGGAAGGAGTAAGGGAATCTATTTTTCAATTTTTGAAAAATTATTTCCAATAAAGTTAGAAGAAAAAGATTCAAGTGGATAATTTTCATTTTAAGTCCATTAATGTTGAAGAGGATTCTTAGTTGACTAGAATGTTCAATTAAGAGGAAATGAATATTGTTGTGTGGGATTGTGACAGCTTCAAAAGTCTGGGTCCTGATTGTGTCAACTTTGATTTCTTTGAAAAAAAATTTGGATGATGCTTAGTACGATTTCATAAAGTTTTTGCAAGAACTCCATTTGAACAGTAAGTTGGTGAAACGGTCTTGTTGTACTTTTATCGTTCATATTCTAAAGAAGAAAAATCTCAATACTTAATGACTTTGAAACCTCTTGTTGCTTGTATGCATAAATTTTTAGCTAAGATTTTGGCTAATCGATTAAAAAGTATAATTGAAAATGTAATATTTGAAAATCAGACTGCCTTTTTCCAGGATATGCGGATTTTAGATGGTATCTTGGTGGCTAATGAAGTTATGGATGAAGCGCGAAAGAGGAAAAATCAGTTATTATTGTTCAAAGTTAATTTTGAGAAGGCTTATGTTTTAGTGAAGTGGGATTATTTAGGTATGGTGTTGACTACTAGGAATTTTCCAACAAAATCGAGGTGTTGGATATTGGAGTGTTTAAGCTCGACTTTAGCATCTGTTTTGGTCAATGGGTGCCCAACGAAAGAGTTTTCTTTGAAACAGGGCCTTAGGTGGGAGAATTCGCTTTCTCTTTTTCTTTTTTTGTTGGATGTTGAAGGACTTAGTTCCCTCTTGAGTTCTTCAGTCGAAGTTAGGTTGTTCTCTAGTTATAATGTGGATGACGACTCAAATTTCAGAGTCTTTCATTCACAGTTTGCAGATGATGCTCTTATCACAGGTAAGAATAAATTGTCTAATATAAGAAGGCAACCAAGTTATTTAATTGAAAATTTGGGAATGTTGAAATACCTTGGATTATCTATTGGTGACAGTTCGAGGAAGATGTCCTTTTAGAATCATGTTATTGAAAAAATTCAAAGAACGTTATTTGGATGGAGAAACTGTTATTGGTCTATAGGCAACCACCTAGTTCTCATTAAAGCTGTCATGTCAATTATGTCAGTTTATTTTCTTTCTTCAAGGCTCCTTCATGTATTATATCTAAAATTGAATCCTTTTTTAATCTTATTTATGAGGGATACTAAGGAGGCCCGCAAGATTCATTAGATCAAGTGGGATAGAATTTTTTGTGAGTGTGAGCAAGGTGGGTTTAGTGTGCGTAATATGTATGTGTTTAATGTGGCACCTTTTGGTAAAGTGTGTCGGAGGCTTAAAACA
>JBBPBR010000008.1:42973944-42989529 GCA_037974775.1 Cicer pinnatifidum | reverse complement strand
GGTTTTTAACCAATCTTGTGCATCCAATAGGTGTGTTTGTGTCATTGGTTGATCAATTAGGTTATTTTCGTCCTCCCTAGGCTTATTCTTGTCCAATTAGGGTTTTTAACCAATCTTGTGCATCCAATAGGTGTGTTTGTGTCATTGGATGATCAATTAGGTTATTTTCGTCCTCCCTAGGCTTATTCTTGTCCAATTAGGGTTTTTAACCTATCTTGTGCATCCAATAAGTTGAGTTGTGTCATTGGATTAACATTTAGGTCATTTTCGTCATCCCTAGGCTTATTCTTGTCCAATTAGGGTTTTTAACCAATCTTGTGCATCCAATAGGTGTGTTTGTGTCATTGGATGATCAATTAGGTCATTTTCGTCCTCCCTAGGCATATTCTTGTCCAATTAGGGTTTTTAACCAATCTTGTGCAACCAATAATTTCATTTGTGTCATTGGATTAAAATTTAGGTTATTTTCGTCCTCCCTAGGCATATTCTTTTCCAATTAGGGTTTTTAACCAATCTTGTGCATCCAATAACTTTGTTTGTGTCATTGTATTAATATTTAGGTCATTTTCGTCATCCCTAGGCATATTCTTGTCCAATTAGGGTTTTTAACCAATGTTGTGCATCCAATAGGTGTGTTTGTGTCATTGGATGATCAATTAGGTCATTTTCGTCCTCCCTAGGCATATTCTTGTCCAATTAAGGTTTTTAACCAATCTTGTGCATCCAATAGGTGTGTTTGTGTCATTGGTTGATCAATTAGGTTATTTTCGTCCTCCCTAGGCTTATTCTTGTCCAATTAGGGTTTTTAACCAATCTTGTGCATCCAATAGGTGTGTTTGTGTCATTGGATGATCAATTAGGTTATTTTCGTCCTCCCTAGGCTTATTCTTGTCCAATTAGGGTTTTTAACCTATCTTGTGCATCCAATAAGTTGAGTTGTGTCATTGGATTAACATTTAGGTCATTTTCGTCCTCCCTAGGCTTATTCTTGTCCAATTAGGGTTTTTAACCAATCTTGTGCATCCAATAGGTGTGTTTGTGTCATGGGATGATCAATTAGGTCATTTTCGTCCTCCATAGGCTTATTCTTGTCCAATTAGGGTTTTTAACCAATCTTGTGCATCCAATAAGTTGAGTTGTGTCATTGGATTAACATTTAGGTCATTTCCATCCTTCCTAGGCTTATTCTTATCCAATTAGGGTTTTTAACCAATCTTGTGCATCCAATAAGTTAATTTGTGTCATTGGATTAACATTTAGGTCATTTTCTTCCTCCCTAGGCATATTCTTGTCCAATTAGGGGTTTTAACCAATCTTGTGCATCCAATAGGTGTGTTTGTGTCATTGGATGATCAATTAGGTTATTTTCGTCCTCCCTAGGCTTATTCTTGTATAATTAGGGTTTTTAACCAATCTTGTGCATCCAATAGGTGTGTTTGTGTCATTGGATGACCAATTAGGTCATTTTCGTCCTCCCTAGGCATATTCTTGTCCAATTAGGGTTTTTAACCAATCTTGTGCATCCAATAGGTGTGTTTGTGGCAACAGATGATCAATTAGGTCATTTTCGTCCTCCCTAGGCTTATTCTTGTCCAATTAGGGTTTTTAACCAATCTTGTGCATCCAATAAGTTCATTTGTGTCATTGGATTAACATTTAGGTCATTTTCGTCCTCCCTAGGCATATTCTTGTCCAATTATGGTTTTTAACCGATCTTGTGCATCCAATTGGTGTGTTTGTGTCATTGGATGATCAATTAGGTTGTTTTCGTCCTTCCTAGGCATATTCTTGTCCAATTAGGGTTTTTAACCAATCTTGTGCATCCAAAAGGTGTGTTTGTGTCATTGGATGATCAATTAGGTCATTTTCATCCTCCCTAGGCTTATTCTTGTCCAATTAGGGTTTTTAACCAATCTTGTGCATCCAATAGGTGTGTTTGTGGCAATGGATGATCAATTAGGTCAATTTCGTCCTCCCTAGGCTTATTCTTGTCCAATTAGGGGTTTTATCCAATCTTGTGCATCCAATAGGTGTGTTTGTGTCATTGGATGATCAATTAGGTAATTTTCGTCCTCCCTAGGCTTATTCTTGTCCAATTAGGGTTTTTAACCAATCTTGTGCATCCAATAAGTTCATTTGTGTCATTGGATTAACATTTTGGTCATTTTCGTCCTCCCTAGGCATATTCTTGTCCAATTAGGGTTTTTAACCAATCTTGTGCATCCAATAGGTGTGTTTGTGTCATTGGATGATCAATTAGGTCATTTTCGTCATTCTATGCTTATTCTTGTCCAATTAGGGTTTTTAACCAATCTTCTGCATCCAATAAGTTCATTTGTGTCATTGGATGATCAATTAGGTCATTTTCGTCCTCCCTAGGCATATTCTTGTCCAACTAGGGTTTTTAACCAATCTTGTGAATCCAATAGGTGTGTTTGTGTCATTGGATGATCAATTAGGTCATCTTCGTCCTCACTAGGCTTATTCTTGTCCAATTAGGATTTTTAACCAATCTTGTGCATCCAATAGGTGTGTTTGTGTCATTGGATTATCAATTAGGTCATTTTCGTCCTCCCTAGGCTTATTCTTTTCCAATTAGGGTTTTTAACCAATCTTGTGCATCCAATAGGTGTGTTTGTGTCATTGGATGATCAATTAGGTCATTGTTGTCCTTTCTATGCTTATTCTTGTCCAATTAGGGTTTTTAACCAATCTTCTGCATCCAATAAGTTCATTTGTGTCATTGGATGATCAATTAGGTCATTTTCGTCCTCCCTAGGCATATTCTTGTCCAACTAGGGTTTTTAACCAATCTTGTGAATCCAATAGGTGTGTTTGTGTCATTGGATGATCAATTAGGTCATTTTCGTCCTCCCTAGGCATATTCTTGTCCAATTAGGGTTTTTAACCAATCTTGTGCATCCAATAGGTGTGTTTGTGTCATTGGATGATCAATTAGGAAATTTTCGTCCTCCCTTGGCTTATTCTTGTCCAATTAGGGTTTTTAACCAATCTTGTGCATCCAATAGGTGTGTTTGTGTCATTGGATGATCAATTAGGTCATTTTCGTCCTCCCTAGGCTTATTCTTGTCCAATTAGGGTTTTTAACCAATCTTGTGCATCCAATAGGTGTGTTTGTGTCATTGGATGATCAATTAGGTCATTTTCGTCCTCCATTGGCTTATTCTTGTCCAATTAAGGTTCTTAACCAATCTTGTGCATCCAATAAGTTCATTTGTGTCATTGGATTAACATTTAGGTCATTTTCGTCCTCCATAGGCATATTCTTGTTCAATTAGGGTTTTTAACCAATCTTGTGCATCCAATAGGTGTGTTTGTGTCATTGGATGATCAATTAGGTCATTTTCGTCCTCCCTAGGCTTATTCTTGTCCAATTAGGGTTTTTAACCAATCTTGTGCATCCAATAACTTTGATTGTGTCATTGAATTAATATTTAGGTCATTTTCGTTCTCCCTAGGCATATTCTTGTCCAATTAGGGTTTTTAACCAATCTTGTGCATCCAATAGGTGTGTTTGTGTCATTGGATGATCAATTATTTCATTTTCGTCCTCCCTAGGCTTATTCTTGTCCAATTAGGGTTTTTAACCAATCTTGTGCATACAATAGGTGTGTTTGTGTCATTGGATGATCAATTAGGTCATTTTCGTCCTCCATAGGCATATTCTTGTCGAATTAGGGTTTTTAACCAATCTTGTGCATCCAATAGGTGTGTTTGTGTCATTGGATGATCAATTAGGTCATTTTCGTCCTCCCTAGGCTTATTCTTGTCCAATTAGGGTTTTTAACCAATCTTGTGCATCCAATAGGTGTGTTTGTGTCATTGGATGATAAATTAAGTTATTTTCGTCCTCCCTAGGCTAATTCTTGTCCAATTAGAGTTTTTAACCAATCTTGTGCATCCAATAAGTTGAGTTGTGTCATTGGATTAACATTTAGGTCATTTTCGTCCTCCCTAGGCATATTCTTGTCCAATTAGGGTTTTTAACCAATCTTGTGCATCCAATAGGTGTGTTTGTGTCATTGGATGATCAATTAGGTCATTTTCGTCCTCCCTAGGCTTATTCTTGTCCAATTAGGGTTTTTAACCAATCTTGTGCATCCAATAGGTGTGTTTGTGTCATTGGATGATCAATTAGGTCATTTTCGTCCTCCCTAGGCTTATTCTTGTCCAATTAGGGTTTTTAACCATTCTTGTGCATCCAATAGGTGTGTTTGTGTCATTGGATGATCAATTAGGTCATTGTTGTCCTCCCTAGGCTTATTCTTGTCCAATTAGGGTTTTTAACCAATCTTGTGCATCCAATAGGTGTGTTTGTGTCATTGGATGATCAATTAGGTCATTTTCGTCCTCCCTAGGCTTATTCTTGTCCAATTAGGGTTTTTAACCAATCTTGTGCATCCAATAGGTGTGTTTGTGTCATTGGATGATCAATAAAGTCATTTTCGTCCTCCCTAGGCTTATTCTTGTCCAATTAGGGTTTTTAACCAATCTTGTGCATCCAATAGGTGTGTTTGTGTCATTGGACGATCAATTAGGTCATTTTCGTCCTCCCTAGGCTTATTCTTGTCCAATTAGGGTTTTTAACCAATCTTGTGCATCCAATTGGTGTGTTTGTGTCATTGGATGATCAATTAGGTCATTTTCGTCCTCCCTAGGCTTATTCTTGCCCAATTAGGGTTTTTAACCAATCTTGTGCATCCAATAAGTTCATTTGTGTCATTGGATTAACATTTAGGTCATTTACGTCCTCCCTAGGTATATTCTTGTCCAATTAGAGTTTTAGACCAATCTTGTGCATTCAATAGGTGTGTTTGTGTCATTGGATGATCAATTAGGTCATTTTCGTCCTCCCTAGGCTTATTCTTGTCCAATTAGGGTTTTTGACCAATCTTGTGCATCTAATAGGTGTGTTTGTGTCATTGGATGATCAATTAGGTCATTTTCGTCCTCCCTAGGCTTATTCTTGTCCAATTAGGGTTTTTAACCAATCTTGTGCATCCGATAAGTTTGTTTGTGTCATAGAATTAATATTTAGGTCATTTTCGTCCTCCCTAGGCATATTCTTGTCCAATTACGGTTTTTAACCAATCTTGTGCATCCAATAGGTGTGTTTGTGTCATTGGATTATCAATTAGGTCATTTACGTCCTCCCTAGGCATATTCTTGTCCAATTAGCGTTTTTAACCAATCTTGTGCATCCAATAGGTGTGTTTGTGTCATTGGATGATCAATTAGGTCATTTTCGTCCTCCCTAGGCTTATTCTTCTCCAATTAGGGTTTTAAACCCATCTTGTGCATCTAATAGGTGTGTTTGTGTCATTGGATGATCAATTAGGTCATTTTCGTCGTTCCTAGGCTTATTCTTGTCCAATTAGGGTTTTTAACCAATCTTGTGCATCCGATAAGTTTGTTTGTGTCATTGAATTAATATTTAGGTCATTTTCGTCCTCCTTAGGCATACTCTTGTCCAATTAGGGTTTTTAACCAATCTTGTGCATCCAATAGGTGTGTTTGTGTCATTGGATGATCAATTAGATCATTTTCGTCCTTCCTAGGCTTATTCTTGTCCAATTAGGGTTTTTAACCAATCTTGTGCATCCAATAAGTTGAGTTGTGTCATTGGATTAACATTTAGGTCATTTTCGTCCTCCCTAGGCTTATTCTTGTCCAATTAGGGTTTTTAACCAATCTTGTGCATCCAATAGGTGTGTTTGTGTCATTGGATGATCAATTAGGTCATTTTCGTCCTCCATAGGCTTATTCTTGTCCAATTAGGGTTTTTAACCAATCTTGTGCATCCAATAAGTTGAGTTGTGTCATTGGATTAACATTAGCTCATTTTCGTCCTGCCTAGGCTTATTCTTGTCCAATTAGGGTTTTTAACCAATCTTGTGCATCCGATAAGTTTGTTTGTGTCATTGAATTAATATTTAGGTCATTTTCGTCCTCCCCAGGCATATTCTTGTCCAATTAGGGTCTTTAACCAATCTTGTGCATCCAATAGGTGTGTTTGTGTCATTGGATTATCAATTAGGTCATTTACGTCCTCCCTAGGCATATTCTTGTCCAATTAGGGTTTTTAACCAATCTTGTGCATCCAATAGGTTTGTTTGTGTCATTGAATTAATATTTAGGTCATTTTCGTCCTCCCTAGGCATATTCTTGTCCAATTAGGGTTTTTAACCAATCTTGTGCATCCAATAGGTGTGTTTGTGTCATTGGATGATCAATTAGGTCATTTTCGTCCTCCCTAGGCATATTCTTGTCCAATTAGGGTTTTTAACCAATCTTGTGCATCCAATAGGTGTGTTGTGTCATTGGATGATCAATTAGGTCATTTTCGTCTTCCCTAGGCATATTCTTGTCCAATTAGGGTTTTTAACCAATCTTGTGCATCCAATAGGTGTGTTTGTGTCATTGGATGATCAATTAGGTCATTTTCGTCCTCCCAAGGCATATTCTAGTCCAATTAAGGTTTTTAACCAATCTTGTGCATCCAATAGGTGTGTTTGTGTCATTGGATGATCAATTAGGTCATTTTCGTCCTCCCTAGGCTTATTCTTGTCCAATTAGGGTTTTTAATCAATCTTGTGCATCCAATAGGTGTGTTTGTGTCATTGGATGATCAATTAGGTCATTTTCGTCCTCCCTAGGCTTATTCTTGTCCAATTAGGGTTTTTAACCAATCTTGTGCATCCGATAAGTTTGTTTGTGTCATTGAATTAATATTTAGGTCATTTTCGTACTCCCTAGGCTTATTCTTGTCCAATTAGGGTTTTTAACCAATCTTGTGTATCCGAAAAGTTTGTTTGTGTCATTGAATTAATATTTAGGTCATTTTCGTCCTCCCTAGGCATATTCTTGTCCAATTAGGGTTTCTAACCAATCTTGTGCATCCAATAGGTGTGTTTGTGTCATTGGATGATCAATTTGGTCATTTTCGTCCTCCCTAGGCTTATTCTTGTCCAATTAGGGTTTTTAACCAATCTTGTGCATCCAATAACTTTGTTTGTGTCATTGAATTAATATTTAGGTCATTTTCATCCTCCCTAGGAATATTTTTGTCCAATTAGGGTTTTTAACCAATCTTGTGTATCCAATAGGTGTGTTTGTGTCATTGGATGATCAATTAGGTCATTTACGTTCTCCCTAGGCTTATTCTTGTACAATTAGGGTTTTTAACCAATCTTGTGCATCCAATAACTTTGTTTGTGTCATTAAATTAATATTTAGGTCATTTTCTTCCTCCCTAGGCATATTCTTGTCCAATTAGGGTTTTTAACCAATCTTGTGCATACAATAGGTGTGTTTGTGTCATTGGATGATCAATTAGGTCATTTTCGTCCTCCCTATGCATATTCTTATCCAATTAGGGTTTTTAACCAATCTTGTGCATCCAATAGGTGTGTTGTGTCATTGGATGATCAATTAGGTCATTTTCGTCCTCCCTAGGCATATTCTTGTCCACTTTGGGTTTTTATCCAATCTTGTGCATCCAATAGGTGTGTTTGTGTCATTGGATGATCAATTAGGTCATTTTCGTCCTCCCTAGGCTTATTCTTGTCCAATTATGGTTTTTAACCAATCTGGTGCATCCAATAGGTGTGTTTGTGTCATTGGATGATCAATTAGGTCATTTTCGTCCTCCCTAGGCTTATTCTTGCCCAATTAGGGTTTTTAACCAATCTTGTGCATCCAATAAGTTGAGTTGTGTCATTGGATTAACATTTAGGTCATTTTCGTTCTCCCTACGCTTATTCTTGTCCAATTAAGGTTTTTAACCAATCTTGTGCATCCAATAGGTGTGTTTGTGTCATTGGATGATCAATTAGGTCATTTTCGTCCTCCCTAGGCATATTCTTGTCCAATTAGGGTTTTTAACCAATCTTGTGCATCCAATATGTGTGTTTGTGTCATTCGATGATCAATTAGGTCATTTTCGTCCTCCCTAGGCTTATTCTTGTCCAATTAGGGTTTTTAACCAATCTTGTGCATCCAATAGGTGTGTTTGTGTCATTGGATGATCAATTAGGTCATTTTCGTCCTCCCTAGGCTTATTCTTGTCCAATTAGGGTTTTTAACCAATCTTGTGCATCCAATAGGTGTGTTTGTGTCATTGGATGATCAATTAGGTCATTTTCGTCCTCCCTAGGCTTATTCTTGTCCAATTAGGGTTTTTAACCAATCTTGTGCATCCAATAAGTTGAGTTTTGTCATTGGATTAACATTTAAGTCATTTTCGTCCTCCCTAGGCTTATTCTTGTCCACTTAGGGTTTTTAACCAATCTTGTGCATCCAATAGGTGTGTTTGTGTCATTGGATGATCAATTAGGTCATTTTCGTCCTCCCTAGGCTTATTCTTGTCCAATTAGGGTTTTTAACCAATCTTGTGCATCCAATAGGTGTGTTTGTGTCATTGGATGATCAATTAGGTCATTTTCGTCCTCCCTAGGCTTATTCTTGTCCAATTAGGGTTTTTAACCAATCTTGTGCATCCAATAGGTGTGTTTGTGTGATTGGATGATCAATTAGGTCATTTTCGTACTCCCTAGGCTTATTCTTGTCCAATTAGGGTTTTTAACAAATCTTGTGCATCCAATAAGTTCATTTGTGTCATTGGATTATCAATTAGGTCATTTTCGTCCTCCCTAGGCATATTCTTGTCCAACTAGGGTTTTTAACCAATCTTGTGCATCCAATAGGTGTGTTTGTGTCATTGGATGATCAATTAGGTTATTTTCGTCCTCCCTAGGCTTATTCTTGCCCAATTAGGGTGTTTAACCAATCTTGTACATCCAATAAGTTGAGTTGTGTCATTGGATTAACATTTAGGTCGTTTTCGTCCTCCCTAGGCATATTCTTGTCCAATTAGGGTTTTTAACCAATCTTGTGCATCCAATAGGTGTGTTTGTGTCATTGGATGATCAATTAGGTCATTTTCGTCCTCCCTAGGCTTATTCTTGTCCAATTAGGGTTTTTAACCAATCTTGTGCATCCAATAAGTACATTTGTGTCATGGGATTATCAATTAGGTCATTTTCGTCCTCCCTAGGCATATTCTTGTCCAACTAGGGTTTTTAACCAATCTTGTGCATCCAATAGGTGTGTTTGTGTCATTGGATGATCAATTAGGTCATTTTCGTCCTCCCTAGGCTTATTCTTGTCCAATTAGGGTTTTTAACCAATCTTGTGCATCCAATAGGTGTGTTTGTGTCATTGGATGATCAATTAGGTCATTTTCGTCCTCCCTAGTCTTATTTTTGTCCAATTAGGGTTTTTAACCAATCTTGTGCATCCAATAAGTTTGTTTGTGTCATTGAATTAATATTTAGGTCATTTTCGTCCTTCCTTGTCTTATTCTTGTCCAATTAGGGTTTTTAACCAATCTTGTGCATCCAATAGGTGTGTTTGTGTCATTGGATGATCAATTAGGTCATTTTCGTCCTCCCTAGGCTTATTCTTGTCCAATTATGGTTTTTAACAGTTCTTGTGCATCTAATAGGTGTGTATGTGTCATTGGATGATCAATTAGGTCATTTTCGTCCTCCCTAGGCTTATTCTTGTCCAATTAGGGTTTTTAACCAATCTTGTGCATCCAATAGGTGTGTTTGTGTCATTGGATGATCAATTAGGTCATTTTCGTCCTCCCTAGGCTTATTCTTGTCCAATTAGGGTTTTTAACCAATCTTGTGCATCCAATAGGTGTGTTTGTGTCATTGGATGATCAATTAGGTCATTTTTGTCCTCCCTAGGCTTATTTTTGTCCAATTAGTGTTTTTAACCAATCTTGTGCATCCAATAAGTTCATTTGTGTCATTGGATGATCAATTAGGTCATTTTCATCCTCCCTAGGCATATTCATGTCCAACTATGGTTTTTAACCAATCTTGTGCATCCAATAGGTGTGTTTGTGTGATTGGATGATCAATTAGGTCATTTTCGTCCTCCCTAGGCTTATTCTTGTCCAATTAGGGTTTTTAACCAATCTTGTGCATCCAATAGGTGTGTTTGTGTCATTGGATGATCAATTAGGTCATTTTCGTCCTCCCTAGGCTTATTCTTGTCCAATTAGGGTTTTTAACCAATCTTGTGCATCCAATAGGTGTGTTTGTGTCATTGGATGATCAATTAGGTCATTTTTATCCTCCCTAGGCTTATTCTTGTCCAATTAGGATTTTTAACCAATCTTGTGCATCCAATAGGTGTGTTTGTGTCATTGGATGATCAATTAGGTAATTTTCATCCTCCCTAGGCTTATTCTTGTCCAATTAGGGTTTTTAACCAATCTTGTGCATCCAATAGGTGTGTTTGTGTCATTGGATGATCAATTAGGTCATTTTCGTCCTCCCTAGGCTTATTCTTGTCCAATTAGGGTTTTTAACAAATCTTGTGCATCCAATAAGTAGAGTTGTGTCATTGGATTAACATTTAGGTCATTTTCGCCCTCCCAAGGCATATTCTTGTCCAATTAGGGTTTTTAACCAATCTTATGCATCCAATAGGTGTGTTTGTGTCATTGAATGATCAATTAGGTCATTTTCGTCCTCCCTGGGCTTATTCTTGTCCAATTAGGGTTTTTAACCAATCTTGTGCATCCAATAGGTGTGTTTGTGTCATTGGATGATCAATTAGGTCATTTTCGTCCTCCCTAGGCTTATTCTTGTCCAATTAGGGTTTTTAACCAACCTTGTGCATCCAATAGGTGTGCTTGTGTCATTGGATGATCAATTAGGTCATTTTCGTCCTCCCTAGGCTTATTCTTGTCCAATTAGGGTTTTTAACCAATCTTGTGCATCCAATAGGTGTGTTTGTGTCATTGGATGATCAATTAGGTCATTTTCGTCCTCCCTAGGCTTATTCTTGTCCAATTAGGGTTTTTAACCAATCTTGTGCATCCAATAGGTGTGTTTGTGTCATTGGATGATCAATTAGGTCATTTTCGTCCTCCCTAGGCTTATTCTTGTCCAATTAGGGTTTTTAACCAATCTTGTGCATCCAATAGGTGTGTTTGTGTCATTGGATGATCAATTAGGTCATTTATCGTCCTCCCTAGGCTTATTCTTGTCCAATTAGGGTTTTTAACCAATCTTGTGCATCCAATAGGTTGAGTTGTGTCATTGGATTAACATTTAGGTCATTTTCGTCCTCCCTAGGCATATTCTTGTCCAATTAGGGTTTTTAACCAATCTTGTGCATCCAATAGGTGTGTTTGTGTCATTGGATGATCAATTAGGTCATTTTCGTCCTCCCTAGGCTTATTCTTGTCCAATTAGGGTTTTTAACCAATCTTGTGCATCCAATAGGTGTGTTTGTGTCATTGGATGATCAATTAGGTCATTTTCGTCCTCCCTAGGCTTATTCTTGTCCAATTAGGGTTTTTAACCATTCTTGTGCATCCAATAGGTGTGTTTGTGTCATTGGATGATCAATTAGGTCATTGTTGTCCTCCCTAGGCTTATTCTTGTCCAATTAGGGTTTTTAACCAATCTTGTGCATCCAATAGGTGTGTTTGTGTCATTGGATGATCAATTAGGTCATTTTCGTCCTCCCTAGGCTTATTCTTGTCCAATTAGGGTTTTTAACCAATCTTGTGCATCCAATAGGTGTGTTTGTGTCATTGGATGATCAATTAGGTCATTTTCATCCTACCTACACTTATTCTTGTCAAATTAGGGTTTTTAATCAATCTTGTGCATCCAATAACTTTGTTTGTGTCATTGAATTAATATTTAGGTCATTTTCGTCCTCCCTAGGCATATTCTTGTCCAATTAGGGTTTTTAACCAATCTTGTGCATCCAATAGGTGTGTTTGTGTCATTGGATGATCAATTAGGTCATTTTCGTCCTCCCTAGGCTTATTCTTGTCCAATTAGGGTTTTTAACCAATCTTGTGCATCCAATAGGTGTGTTTGTGTCATTGGATGATCAATTAGGTCATTTTCGTCCTCCCTAGGCTTATTCTTGTCCAATTAGGGTTTTTAACCAATCTTTGCATCCAATAACTTTGTTTGTGTCATTGAATTAATATTTAGGTCATTTTCGTCCTCCCTAGGCATATTCTTGTCCAATTAGGGTTTTTAACCAATCTTGTGCATCCAATAGGTGTGTTTGTGTCATTGGATGATCAATTAGGTCATTTTCGTCCTCCCTAGGCATATTCTTGTCCAATTAGGGTTTTTAACCAATCTTGTGCATCCAATAGGTGTGTTTGTGTCATTGGATGATCAATTAGGTCATTTTCGTCCTCCCTATGCATATTCTTGTCCAATTAGGGTTTTTAACCAATCTTGTGCATCCAATAGGTGTGTTTGAGTCATTGGATGATCAATTAGGTCATTTTCGTCCTCCCTAGGCTTATTCTTGTCAAATTAAGGTTTTTAACCAATCTTGTGCCTCCAATAAGTTGAGTTGTGTCATTGGATTAACAATTAGGTCATTTTCGTCCTCCCTAGGCTTATTCTTGTCCAATTAGGGTTTTTAACCGATCTTGTGCATCCAATAAGTTCATTTGTGTCATTGGATTAACATTTAGGTCATTTTCGTCCTCCCTAGGCTTATTCTTGTCCAATTAGGGTTTTTAACCAATCTTGTGCATCCAATAGGTGTGTTTGTGTCTTTGGATGATCAATTAGGTCATTTTCGCCCTCCGTAGGCCTATTCTTGTCCAATTAGGGTTTTTAACCAATCTTGTCCATCCGATAAGTTTGTTTGTGTCATTGAATTAATATTTAGGTCATTTTCGTCCTCCCTAGGCATATTCTTGTCCAATTAGGGTTTTTAACCAATCTTGTGCATCCAATAGGTGTGTTTGTGTCATTGGATGATCAATTAGGTCATTTTCGTCCTCCCTAGGCATATTCTTGTCCAATTAGGGTTTTTAACCAATCTTGTGCATCCAATAGGTGTGTTTGTGTCATTGGATGATCAATTAGGTCATTTTCGTCCTCCCTAGGCATATTCTTGTCCAATTAGGGATTTAAACCGATCTTGTGCATCCAATAGGTGTGTTTGTTTCATTGGATGATCTATTAGGTCATTTTTGTCCTCCCTAGGCATATTCTTGTCCAATTAGGGTTTTTTAACCAATCTTGTGCATCCAATAAGTTGAGTTGTGTCATTGGATTAACATTTAGGTCATTTTCGTCCTCCCTAGGCTTATTCTTGTCCAATTAGGGTTTTTAACCAATCTTGTGCATCCAATAGGTGTGTTTGTGTCATTGGATGATCAATTAGGTCATTTTCGTCCTCCCTAGGCATATTCTTGTCCAATTAAGATTTTTAACCAATCTTGTCCATCCAATAGGTGTGTTTGTGTCATTGGACGATCAATTAGGTCATTTTCGTCCTCCCTAGGCTTATTCTTGTCCAATTAGGGTTTTTAACCAATCTTGTGCATCCAATAAGTTGAGTTGTGTCATTGGATTAACATTTAGGTCATTTTCGTCCTCCCTAGGCTTATTCTTGTCCAATTAGGGTTTTTAACCAATCTTGTGTATCCAATAAGTTCATTTGTGTCATTGAATTAATATTTAGGTCATTTTCGTCCTCCCTAGGCATATTCTTGTCCAATTAGGGTTTTTAACCAATCTTGTGCATCCAATAGGTGTGTTTGTGTCATTGGATGATCAATTAGGTCATTTTCGTCCTCCCTAGGCATATTCTTGTCCAATTAGGGTTTTTAACCAATCTTGTGCAGCCAATAGGTGTGTTGTGTCATTGGATGATCAATTAGGTCATTTTCGTCCTCCCTAGGCATATTCTTGTCCAATTAGGGTTTTTAACCAATCTTGTGCATCCAATAGGTGTGTTTGTGTCATTGGATGATCAATTAGGTCATTTTCGTCCTCCCTAGGCATATTCTTGTCCAATTAGGGTCTTTAACCAATCTTGTGCATCCAATAAGTTCATTTGTGTCATTGGATTAACATTATGTCATTTTCGTCCTCCCTAGGCATATTCTTGTCCAATTAGGGTTTTTAACCAATCTTGTGCATCCAATAGGTGTGTTTGTGTCATTGGATGATCAATTAGGTCATTTTCGTCCTCCCTAGGCTTATTCTTGTCCAATTAGGGTTTTTAACCAATCTTGTGCATCCAATAAGTTGAGTTGTGTCATTGGATTAATATTTAGGTCATTTTCGTTCTCCCTACGCTTATTCTTGTCCAATTAGGGTTTTTAGCCAATCTTGTGCATCCAATAGGTGTGTTTGTGTCATTGCATGATCAATTAGGTCATTTTCGTCCTCCCTAGGCTTATTCTTGTCCAATTAGGGTTTTTAACTAATCTTGTGCAATCAATAAGTTCATTTGTGTCATTGGATGATCAATTAGGTCATTTTCGTCCTCCCTAGGCATATTCTTGTCCAATTAGGGTTTTTAACCAATCTTGTGCATCCAATAGGTGTGTTTGTGTCATTGGATGATCAATTAGGTCATTTTCGTCCTCCCTAGGCATATTCTTGTCCAATTAGGGTTTTTAACCGATCTTGTGCATCCAAAAGGTGTGTTTGTGTCATTGGATGATCAATTAGGTCATTTTCGTCCTCCATAGGCATATTCTTGTCCAATTAGGGTTTTTAACCAATCTTGTGCATCCAATAGGTGTGTTTGTGTCATTGGATGACTAATTAGGTCATTTTCGTCCTCCCTAGGCTTATTCTTGTCCAATTAGGGTTTTTAACCAATCTTGTGCATCCAATAGGTGTGTTTGTGTCATTGGATGATCAATTAGGTCATTTTCGTCCTCCCTAGGCTTATTCTTGTCCAATTAGGGTTTTTAACCAATCTTGTGCATCCGATAAGTTTGTTTGTGTCATTGAATTAATATTTAGGTCATTTTCGTCCTCCCTAGGCATATAGTTGTCCAATTAGGGTTTTTAACCAATCTTGTGCATCCAATAGGTGTGTTTGTGTCATTGGATGATCAATTAGGTCATTTACGTCCTCCCTAGGCTTATTCTTGTCCAATTTGGGTTTTTAACCAATCTTGTGCATCCAATAACTTTGTTTGTGTCATTGAATTAATATTTAGGTCATTTTCGTCCTCCCTAGGAATATTTTTGTCCATTTAGGGTTTTTAACAAATCTTGTGTATCCAATAGGTGTGTTTGTGTCATTGGATGATCAATTAGGTCATTTACGTCCTCCCTAGGCTTATTTTTGTACAATTAGGGTTTTTAACCAATCTTGTGCATCCAATAACTTTGTTTGTGTCATTAAATTAATATTTAGGTCATTTTCTTCCTCCCTAGGCATATTCTTGTCCAATTAGGGTTTTTAACCAATCTTGTGCATACAATAGGTGTGTTTGTGTCATTGGATGATCAATTAGGTCATTTTCGTCTTCCCTATGCATATTCTTATCCAATTAGGGTTTTTAACCAATCTTGTGCATCCAATAGGTGTGTTGTGTCATTGGATGATCAATTAGGTCATTTTCATCCTCCCTAGGCATATTCTTGTCCAATTTGGGTTTTTAACCAATCTTGTGCATCCAATAGGTGTGTTTGTGTCATTGGATGATCAATTAGGTCATTTTCGTCCTCCCTAGGCATATTCTTG
>JBBPBR010000008.1:42960212-42973934 GCA_037974775.1 Cicer pinnatifidum | reverse complement strand
ACTTGACTTCTTCATATATATATTCATGCAAACACATTTAATAATCTGATTTTAGCCTTTGCACATGCTTGAAGAGTAGCTTTCACTTTTTCTGGCCTATCCTCGGCCTATGCTGCCATCCTCTACTTTCTAGATCTAGCTATATTCAACTTTTTCCTTTGACCTTTTGACTCTTAATTTTAATGCATTGTTTATTCAAGTTTGTCATGTTATGCATTTGAATAAACACATTTGTATTGATGATGGATCAGATTGTCCAGATCTGGAGTTTTTCCAAATTGCATGCCATCCTCACGGTTAGCAATTTTCATCCTCACATTTGCAGCAAGTTCCATCCTCAGATTTCAAACATATTTTACTTCCTTTTTGCTTTAATGATTAACAACCTATCTTCTTGTATGAATACACTCAAGAACACATGTTAGTCATTAATCACAATCATAATCTTTAAGCAATTTTGTTATCATTAAAATCATTTGAGATATTTTGTCTCAACAATCTCCCCCTTTTTGATGATGACAAAATTCTTTAGATTATGATTTTAAATAAGACAAAGATAAAATGTTTATGCTCCCCCTCAATCATATGTGTAATAATTTTTAAAACTAAAAATCATTACTCCCCCTAAATATATGCCAAGGTGTTGAGATAACTTGATTTTAATCATAAAACATCATGATAATAAGATAATGATTTAAAGATTTGTTCAACACAGCATAAACATGTAAACATAACTATTCAACTTAACAAACATAAGCAGCACAAAAAGCAGCACAATAATTCAAACCAGTTTAGCACAAAACATCAGTAACACAAAGCAACTAGATAATCAAAAAGCATAATCATTCTCCCCCTGAATTTGGCAGCAGCAAAAAGAAATAACCACATGGTTAATCAGATAGGGAAGGCTCGGCTGATGAGGATGAAGGTGATGGAACAACAGAGGAAGGCTGGGCTGGTAGCTCAGGAGGATGATCTCCAGGAGCAATAGTGGGAGCCAAGTGTTTGGTAACCCATTCTAAAATGAGACCAAACTGAGCCAAAGAGTTCTGAAAGTGAGTGAAGCTTTGAAGGATTTTCTTCTGATCCTTCCTAATCAATTTTAGCAGGTTCATTTGCTTCTGTTCCTTGTTTTCCTCAATCCTTGTGCTAGGAACCGAATCCTTAGGCTTATCATTTACACTGAAACTCTTATTCTGAGAGCTCCCAGCCTTGTCCTTCGAATGGTTATGAGTTGTGGCAGTGAAAAATGATTCAAGAGAACTAAACCGACCTGTAACCTCAGGGAGAGGTTGGATGGGTTCTTTATGAGCTGCAACAGGAGAAATAGGAAGTTGTTGCGAAATATCTGGTTGCAGAATCACATTTTCTTCCATTTGCATAGTTGAGGGAGAAGCCACGGGCATGTCCATAGGAGAGGGAGGATAAGACAGATTAAGATCAAAATAAAGCTCCTCACCATTTTCCATATTGTGACGAGGGGTTGGTGTAAAGGTATCCTTAGGGAGTGGATCGGCTTCATGAGAAGGAGTTGGATGGTGAATTGGTGAAGCTTGAGGAGATGGTTGAACAGGTGAATCCGGAGCAGGAGAGTGACGCAGTGGAGAATTTGGTTCTTGGATAAGTGGTGATGGCATATCCTCTTGTGGTGGTTGAATGGTAGCTGTTTCAGATTTTTGAGAGGGAGTAGGGGACTCTCGTGTTTTTCTTTTCTTGGAGGCAGGGAGGTTTTCAAGTTTAAACTTCATCTGTTTAATATTTTTAATGGAAAAAGTGTTATTGAAATGAACACACGGTTCATCATCAAGTGGGACTTTGAAGAATTTGAAAACCTTAGTTAATAACATTCCATAGGGAGCAGACCTTGCCATCAAAGCAGCATTCAACATAAACCAGAAAATTACATTTCCTAAGTGAAGAGGAGAGGCAGTCATTAAGTGATGAATTATCATGATATCAAGTTCTGTGACTTTCTCAAAGCTGCCAGCACGAGGTGTAATAGAGTGGACACAGATGTTATGAAGGATATGGCAAATTGGACGGAGATTAGAAGCCACTAACGGTTTTGGAGATTTGATGAGAATGTTTTCAAGAACAGAGGTCCTGGTGATGAGACCTTTTGAGTACCATCTTTCTGGTAAGTGGTCAGCTCCTTCATTACGTATGTCAAGAATTTGACATAATGTGGTTGGACTTATTTCCATATGAACACCTTTCAGTACCATACTAAAACTAGTGGAGTATTTTGAACCATTTGCAGCAGCGTAGAATGCACGAACTAGGCGAGGATATTGAGGCTCACTGATTTTGAATAAAGAAGTCCATCCTAGTTGGTCAAACATTTCTTCCACATTGAATCCACCTTGTGTGATATCAGCCATATCGATTTTCTTCCCATTTACAACAGATTTGCTTTGCCATTTTTGAACATAATTAGTTTCTAACTCAGCCGAATCGAACAAAGCGGTAATGTCACAGATTTTTACTGATGAAGATGAAGGTTTTGGAGTAACAGGTTTAACCTTTTTGGGAGCTGAGGCTTTGGATGTGGATTTCCTAGTAGGCGGCTGTTGTGGAAGTTCTGAAGGTTGAGTTTCCTCTGAATCATCAGAGTGGATGACATAAACAGTATTGTCTTGAGGGATCGGCCTTTTTGATGAAACAGCCCCAGACATGATTCTGGAGGAGCGTCTGATCGGTGTTGAGAAGGATGATCTTTTCGATCGTTTAGGAGTGAACGAAGGAGAAGAGGAACTTTTGGAAGGCTGAGAAAAAGGAACGATGGACAGAGATGTTCCTTCAGATTGGGTTTCTTCATTATAGTCTGATTCTGTGCTTGAGTAAACATCTTGATTTTCTTCTTCTTCTTCTTGATAAGAGATTTTTCGTTTTGCAGTTACTTTGGTTCGAGCCATTGAAGAAAAATGATGTGGGAAGCAACTGGGCAGAGAGATGGTTTGGAACGGATGAACGATGAGTGACACGGCATGGAGGATGGAAGTGTAAGAGAGAGAGAGAGAAATGGAAGTCGTGCAGATGAGCGTGGGAGGAAACGTGTGAGAGAGCGTAAACATTAATTGCGCTGTATGCCTATGACCTAGCGTGATGATGATCTGAACGGCTAGGAACATGTAGCCGTTTCTGCATTTAATGCCCAGCGAGAATAACGGAGGCAGGCGCCACATGATTTGACCAATCAGATAGAGAGGCGCGTGCTCTCTTCCTAGGCTGGCAGGTCACGTGATATTACACCAATAAGGACATTCCGTCCTCTGGTGGTTTTGCTATCCTCACAGGTTTATACTTAAAAAGAATATTCATATTCAAATAAAACAGCAGATAATTTTGGGATTAATTTAAAAAATTAAAAATATAATAAAGGAACACACTTAAGATAAATCAATTAATTTCAGACAAATTAAGAATTGAGAGTTCCTCCAAGATCTTTTTGAACCTATCCTCTTGGAGAGGTTTGGTAAAAATATCTGCTAGTTGATTTTCAGTGTCAATAAAAATCAGTTCTAAATCCCCTTTTTGCACATGATCTCTTATAAAATGATGTTTAATTTCAATGTGCTTAGATCTAGAATGTTGAATGGGATTTTTAGAAAGATTTATTGCACTTGTATTATCACAGAGGATGGGAATTTTTGTGTACCTTAGTGAATAATCCTCAAGTTGATTTTTGATCCAAAGTAGTTGTGAGCAACATTGAGCGGCTGATACATACTCTGCTTCAGTGGTTGAAAGAGCAATGGTACTTTGCTTTTTGCATGACCAACTTATTAGTGATTTTCCAAGAATTTGGCATGCACCACTTGTGCTTTTTCTTTCAACTTTGTCTCCCGCGTAGTCCGCATCACAATAGGCTTTAAGGTCAAGATTGGAACACTTCTTGTACCATATTCCCAGATTTATAGTGCCAACAAGGTATCTAAAGATCCTTTTCACGGCGGTGAGATGAGATTCTTTAGGAGAGGATTGGAATCTTGCACAAAGACCGACTGCAAAGACTATGTCCGGCCTACTTGCTGTTAAATACAACAAGGATCCTATCATCCCTCTGTACTCCTTTTCAGAAATTGGAGTTCCTTCATCATCTTTGTGGAGGATGGAGGATGGGTGCATAGGAGTTCCCATACTCTTGGCTGAACTCATGTTGTATTTTTTGAGCAAATCCTTGATGTATTTTTCTTGTGATATAAAAATACCATCCTCTCGTTGTTTGATTTGTAGACCAAGGAAGAATTTCAATTCCCCCATCATACTCATCTCAAACTCACTTTGCATGAGATTTGAGAAATCTTTACACATCTTTTCATTTGTGGATCCAAATATAATATCATCGACATATATTTGAACAATCAATAAATCCTTTTCAAGTGTCTTCTTGAAAAGAGTAGTATCAATCTGCCCTCTAATGAATCCATTTTCTTTTAGAAAAGAGCTTAACCTCTCATACCAAGCTCTAGGAGCTTGCTTTAAACCATAAAGAGCTTTTGAGAGTTTGAACACATGGTTTGGCCGCTTCTCATCCTCAAACCCAGGAGGTTGACGAACATATACTTCCTCATTTAAGAACCCATTCAAAAAGGCACTTTTCACATCCATTTGAAAAAGTTTAATACCTTTATGAGTAGCATAAGCTAAGAGGATTCTTATAGCTCCAAGTCTTGCTACGGGTGCGAATGTCTCATCATAAGCAATTCCTTCTTGTTGATTATACCCTTGAGCCACTAGTCTTGCTTTATTTCTAATGACTTCTCCATCCTCATTTAATTTGTTTCTAAATATCCATTTAGTCCCAATAATAGATTTGTCCAGAGGATGGGGTACAAGATTCCATACCTTGTTTCTTTCAAATTGAGAGAGTTCTTCCATCATAGCTTCAACCCATGATTTGTCACCAATAGCTTGATCAACCGTTTTGGGTTCAACTTGTGATATCATGGCCATGTTGTTAGTGCTTTCCCTTAGAGAATTTCTGGTTCTAACGCCATCCTCAGTATTTCCAATGATTAGATCTGGAGGATGATGTGTGACTGTTTTCCATCCTCTTGGAAGTTGCTGAGAGGTTGGGTCAGACTCATCCTCTCCGTGAGGACCGGGTACTTGAGATGTTGATTGTTCATCTTCTTCATTTTTATCCAACTTCTCTAAACACAAGTCATCAAACTCATCAAAAATAACATGCATGGATTCCTCCACAGTTTGAGTCCTAAGATTATATATTCTATAACCTTTTGACGTTGTGGAGTATCCTAGAAAAATTCCTTTATCAGATTTTGGATCAAACTTTCCCAAATTTTCTTTGTTATTTAGAATGTAGCAATAACACCCAAATATGTGAAAATAGGAAATATTTGGCTTTCTCCCCTTCCATAATTCATATGGAGTTTTGTTTAAAATTTTTCTAATGGATGTGCGATTAGAAACATAACAAGCGGTGTTGATGGCTTCGGCCCAAAAATATTTTTCAATGTTGGCTTCATTTAAAATAGTTCTAGCCATTTCTTGTAGAGTTCTATTTTTCCTTTCAACAACCCCATTTTGTTGGGGAGTTCTTGGACAAGAAAAGTTGTGTGAAATACCATTTTCTTCACAAAGATTTTTAAAGGATTCATTTTCAAATTCTCCTCCATGGTCACTTCTTACCGAAATAATTTTTGATCCTTTTTCATTTTGAATCTTTTTGTAGAAATGGTGGAATGCCTCAAAGGCTTCATCTTTATGTTTTAAAAATAGAACCCAAGTAAAACGAGAAAAGTCATCAACAATCACAAAACCATATCTTTTTCCACTAAGACTTGGAGTTTTGATAGGACCAAAAAGATCAATGTGAATAAGTTCAAGAGGATGATTTGTTGAAACAAAGTTTTTAGAGTGAAAACTACTTTTAACTTGTTTTCCTTTTACACAAGCTTCACAAACTTTGTCTTTATCAAAATTGATTTTTGGAAGACCTTTTACTAATTCTAAATTTGCTAATTTAGAAATAGTGTTTAAGCTTGTGTGACCCGCTCTTTTGTGCCAAATCCATTTATCTTTTTCAATAGATACAAAACAAGATTCAGTGGGTAAATCATCAAGATAAAGTTCATATAAATTCTTTTTTCTAATTCCGGAAAATAAAACTCTACCCGAGGATGAGTGCTTAACCTCACATAGAGTAGGCTTAAAAATAACTTCATAACCACTATCACATAATTGACTAATGCTTAGCAAGTTATGTTTTAAGCCATCAACATATTGAACATTTCCAATTTTTGCAGAATTATTTTTACCAATAATACCTGTTCCTTTTATTTGAGCTTTATCATTATTACCAAATGTGACCGATCCTCCATCCTTTATTTCTAATGACATGAAACAGTGCTTATCTCCCGTCATATGCCTTGAGCAGCCACTGTCCAAGTACCAAGGCTTTCTTTTGTTGATTAGAGGATGAACCTGTTTTGGAGTTTAAAAGAGACTTAGGTACCCATATAGCTTTGGGTCCTTGTTGGTTAGTTTTTCCTCTTGAAAGGACATTTCTTTTATGATAGCAAATAGACTCATGGTGCCCATGTTTACCACAAAATAAGCAAGCTGCCTTTACATTATTAGCTTTCCTCCTAGCATGACAAATTTTGGAAGTATGCCCAAGTTTTTTGCAAAATGTGCATTTCGGCCTATCCTCTAGTTTTTTTGGCAAGAAAAAATTTCCATATAAATTTTGTTTTTGAGAGCTTTTAAAACCAATACCAGCCTTGTCAAATATTCCAGATTGAGATCCCATTATCTTTTGAAATGTTTCTGTAGATTTGACAAATTTGGAAATATCATTTTTTAGTTCCCTAACCTCAGTTTTCAAAAATTCCTTTTCTGCATCCTCGTCAGGAGGATGAGTTTCAACTATTTCCATGTTTAAAAATTTTTGTTTCTCAGAATTTTGAAATTGAGATTGCTGCAAATCTTGAATGATTTTAACATATTCATCATTCTTTTTCTTAAGCTCCTCATTTTGTCTCTTTATCTCAACAAGTTGGTTTTTTTGAAATATACATGTTTTAGATAAAGTGTTTTAGTCATTTAAGAGGCTATCAAATTCAATTTCTAATTCTTCACAATTAGGACATAGATTAGTGATACTTACCTTCTCAGTTTCTGATTTTGTCATGAGACATAGGTTGGCCTCTTCTTCCTTTTCTTGCTCCGAGGATGACTCGTCACTATCATCCCAAGTAATCATCATGGATTTGTTTTTGTATGGAAATTTTCTAGAGTTCCTTTTGTTGAGAGGACACTCAGTTTTGTAGTGTCCTATCTTGTTGCATCCATAACAAGTTATTTGACTTTTGTCAACTTTTTCTTTTTGAGGGGATCCTCTATTCTGTCCTCTTCTGTTTATCAACCTTTGTAGTCTTCTAGAAAGCAGCGCGAGTTCATCCTCATCCTCAGACAGAGGATACTCTGTGTTTTCCTTTGTTATGCCATCTTCATTCTTTTTGGAAGATGAACTTTCTGTTTGGCTGGTTTTTAGAGCAACCATTCTTCCCTTTTTGATTGGTTTGTCCGCCAACAACAATGGTTCATGAGCTCTTAGAGTTCCAACTAAATCTTCTAATTTCATGTTGGTCAAATCTCTTGCTTCTGTAATGGCAGTTATCATTGGCCTCCATTCTTTTGGTAAACTTCTTAGGATTTTTCTTATCTTTTCATGAACGGAATATACCTTTCCAAGAGATCTCAAGTTGTTTAATATGATTGTTAACCTTGAGAACATTTCATCAATAGTTTCCTCCTCCTTCATTTCAAATAGTTCGAATTCTCTTACTCCCATATCTATTCGTGCTTCTTTTACATGGCTTGATCCTTCATGATGGATCCTTAGAGTATCCCAGAGTTCCTTTGCATTTTTACACTCTTCAACTCTATCATATTCTTCCCTGCACAAAGCACACGTTAGAAATAAATGAGCTTTAGAGTTTAGGAGTACCTTTGTATTTTCATCCGCCGTCCATTGTGCTTGAGGTTTCTCATCGGAGTTTGCATCTGCGTTGTTGGTTCTAATGACATGATCTCCATTTTCCACCACAGACCACATGTTGTTGTCTTGTGATATGAGAAATAGCCTCATCTTACCTTTCCAATGATAGTAATTTGTACCATCAAAGTAGGGAGGTCGGCTGGATGATCCTCCTTCAGGAATATACTTAGCTTTTGACATTTTTCTTTTTGGATCTTTTTCTCTTACACTGTTAGGTGTATTTTTTAGAGAACCTTGCTCTGATGCCAATTGATGTAGCTAAATATCACTAGAAGGGGGGTTGAATAGGGATTTAGCTGTTTAAAAATAGTTTCAAGTGTTTTAAAAACTATCCTCTCGCTGAGGATGGGTAGCTCAAGGATGGGATTTTTCAAATCGTTAGATCTAAGTTAAGCAAAAGAGTAGGAGTAGAATATGAGGGACACACACACAATTTTATACTGGTTCACCCAAAGATGGCTACGTCCAGTCCTCACACCCTTGTGAGATGGCAAAGTGATATGAGAGTGATTGATACTTAATACTTTCTCAAAGGATTTACAAAGATATAGTGTAGGATCAAAGAAAGTAAGAAGGAGGGTGTTTTTGCTCTTGATAGCTTTAAGATGCTTGATCTTTTTATGCAAGTATGGTGTGTGTCTTCCATTGGAGAGCTTGCTTGCATTTTATAGAGATCTAAACCCTTGATGACCGTTGGAGCTTGTTTCAAAACAATCCAAGTCTTTCATCATATTTACGGAATTGCCATTATAGCCATCCTCACAATTCTTGAAACTTGATCTTGACAAGTCCTTGTCAATTCTCTTTTTCCAGCAATTTACAGCTGTTGTTTGACCATGTGAGCTGCAATTTTCGAAGACTTTAAGGTCTTGGTTGGTTTCACCTTTTGAGGTGATGTTGACAATAGAGAGAAAGCTTTTGCCTTCACATGTGATCTTCTATTTTTGGCTTGTTTCAAGTTGCCTTTCTTCCACTTGACTTCTTCATATATATATTCATGCAAACACATTTAATAATCTGATTTTAGCCTTTGCACATGCTTGAAGAGTAGCTTTCACTTTTTCTAGCCTATCCTCGGCCTATGCTGCCATCCTCTACTTTCTAGATCTAGCTATATTCAACTTTTTCCTTTGACCTTTTGACTCTTAATTTTAATGCATTGTTTATTCAAGTTTGTCATGTTATGCATTTGAATAAACACATTTGTATTGATGATGGATCAGATTGTCCAGATCTGGAGTTTTTCCAAATTGCATGCCATCCTCACGGTTAGCAATTTTCATCCTCACATTTGCAGCAAGTTCCATCCTCAGATTTCAAACATATTTTACTTCCTTTTTGCTTTAATGATTAACAACCTATCTTCTTGTATGAATACACTCAAGAACACATGTTAGTCATTAATCACAATCATAATCTTTAAGCAATTTTGTTATCATTAAAATCATTTGAGAGATGGTTGAAGGAGGCATTTCTAGTAGATTAGATGATACCGATATTATGAGGGTGAATCTAGTAGATTAGATGATACCGATATTATGGGAGGCATTTCTTATTAGCTCAATTATTTTCCCTCTCTAGATTGTATTACAGTATTCAATGGCATAAATCGAAGGTGAGATGGTTGAAGGAGGGTGATGCTAATTTGAAGTACTTTCATGGTGTGATTTTTTCTAAGAAAAGGATAACGCCATCTTGAGTATTGAAGCTAGAGGTACTTGAGTGGACAATGTGGAAGGAGTAAGGGAATCTATTTTTCAATTTTTGAAAAATTATTTCCAATCAAGTTAGAAGAAAAAGATTCAAGTGGATAATTTTCATTTTAAGTCCATTAATGTTGAAGAGGATTCTTAGTTGACTAGAATGTTCAATTAAGAGGATTTCAAGGCATTGTTGTGTGGGATTGTGACAGCTTCAAAAGTCTGGGTCCTGATTGTGTCAACTTTGATTTCTTTGAAAAAAAATTTGGATGATGCTTAGTACGATTTCATAAAGATTTTGCAAGAACTCCATTTGAACAGTAAGTTGGTGAAACGGTCTTGTTGTACTTTTATCGTTCATATTCTAAAGAAGAAAAATCTCAATACTTAATGACTTTGAAACCTCTTGTTGCTTGTATGCATAAATTTTTAGCTAAGATTTTGGCTAATCGATTAAAAAGTATAATTGAAAATGTAATATTTGAAAATCAGTCTGCCTTTTTCAAGGATATGCGGATTTTAGATGGTATCTTGGTGGCTAATGAAGTTATGGATGAAGCGCGAAAGAGGAAAAATCAGTTATTATTGTTCAAAGTTAATTTTGAGAAGGCTTATGTTTTAGTGAAGTGGGATTATTTAGGTATGGTGTTGACTACTAGGAATTTTCCAACAAAATCGAGGTGTTGGATATTGGAGTGTTTGAGCTCGACTTTAGCATCTGTTTTGGTCAATGGGTGCCCAACGAAAGAGTTTTCTTTGAAACAGGGCCTTAGGTGGGAGAATTCGCTTTCTCTTTTTCTTTTTTTGTTGGATGTTGAAGGACTTAGTTCCCTCTTGAGTTCTTCAGTCGAAGTTAGGTTGTTCTCTAGTTATAATGTGGATGACGACTCAAATTTCAGAGTCTTTCATTCACAGTTTGTAGATGATGCTCTTATCACAGGTAAGAATAAATTGTCTAATATAAGAAGGCAACCAAGTTATTTAATTGAAAATTTGGGAATGTTGAAATACCTTGGATTATCTATTGGTGACAGTTCGAGGAAGATGTCCTTTTAGAATCATGTTATTGAAAAAATTCAAAGAACGTTATTTGGATGGAGAAACTGTTATTGGTCTATAGGCAACCACCTAGTTCTCATTAAAGCTGTCATGTCAATTATGTCAGTTTATTTTCTTTCTTCAAGGCTCCTTCATGTATTATATCTAAAATTGAATCCTTTTTTAATCTTATTTATGAGGGATACTGAGGAGGCCCGCAAGATTCATTGGATCAAGTGGGATAGAATTTTTTGTGAGTCTGAGCAAGGTGGGTTTAGTGTGCGTAATATGTATGTGTTTAATGTGGCACCTTTTGGTAAAGTGTGTCGGAGGCTTAAAACAGATACATATGGGTTGTTCTTTTAAGTTTCTTTCTTGTAGGTATGGTTGTTCGAATGTGGTATTGGGAGGTGGTACTTTTTGAGATTCGTCGGATATTAGGTATCTAAAGGTTGGAGGTGGAGGTATTCTGGAACAACGATTCTCAGACAACTTAGTAATAAAAATTGGTAATTGTAGGAATACTTTGTTTTGGTATGATACGTGGTTGGAATATGGACAGTTACAAAGTAAGTATCGTCAGTTTTTTGGAGTGGGGCGTGATAAATATATAACAATGACATATATGTTTAGATTGAGGTTGGAAGTTAGGAGAGATGGATCGGGGTGGCATCATTGTCTGCTTTAATGGGAAGAAGAGTTGGTGTAAATGTGTGTTTCGTTGTTTGTTAATGTTGATTTGCATAATCGAGTTAAGGATTCGTGGCAATGAAAAAGTAGTATGTGTACTATATGAAATACACTTATTAAGGATTGATGCATAACTCTTGTGTAAATCTCCCTCTCATTAGTGACATTTTTGGAATAAATTGGTACTGCTAAAAGTGCATCTCTTAGTTTGGAGGTTGTTGCATAATTGGTTGCCTACGAAAAACAAGTTACTATAAAAGGCATTTTGGATAGCTCTTTCAACTTGTGTGTGGACTTGAAGAAACTGCTCAACGTCTACTTTTCTATTGACCTTTTTGTGGTTGGATTTAGCGAAATATTTTTACCTGGTTGAACATTGAGGGTCAATTGTTTAATATTACTTTACACCACACTCAACAATTTGGTGGGTCAGGTGTGCTTGACCTAAAAGGTCGATATTATTTCGATCTTGTTTAGTTAGTGTGCATTTGTGCTATATGGAAAATGATGAATCATATTATATTCAGACAAAAAAAGGGTAACGCTATTGACACGACATAACATATAAACTATAATGTTGATGTTGGCTTCGTTAAAAAGAAAATGTTTTTAGGTATATCATTAATCAATGGTTGTCCCGATTTATTGCTTGATGTAGTTTTTTTTTCTTCTAGTGTGTAGATGGAGTTTTATTTGCTAGACTCTATATGTTTTGTTGTCTAGTTGAGTTTTGTTAACTCTTTTACCTTTGAATATTCTTATTATTAGCATGCCTTGTATTTAGAATTCTATTATTTTAATATATCATTTAGTTGTTTCAAAAAATTATGTCCATAAAACATTGTAATATGTCGACAGCGTAAAAAAATTTATACATATACAGTGCATAAAACTTAAACTCTTATTTTTTTGGTGCAATACATAAAATACATTATTATTATTATTAATATTATTATTATTATTATTATTATTATTATTGTATATAATTTATTATAATAGTAAAAAAAATTATTAAGTGGATTGGATGAGTATCCATTAAATTATGGTCATAGATTGATTGAAAAGTTTTTATTTTTAAAGGATGGATAATATTTGATTTTTTAAAGTAATTTTAGTGGGTTGTAAATGGATTATTTTAAGCCATCCATTACAATCCAAATCTATATTCGTTCAATCAATATGTCTATTTTGTCACCCCTAGCTTCATTCAAAATTTTGACAACCTTTATCTAATCTAAATGTTCTTGAAGAAAAATATGTAGGTAGTTTTATCAAAATAGTACCAACCCGATATATCTTATGTTGTTTGTAGCTTTTATCAATTCATCACTTCTCCTTTTATCACTTATCTTTAGGCTGCATTAAGAAGCTTCTATTTTTTTTCGTGGCAACCCTCTAATTTCATGAAAAGGTAAGAAACAATCAAATTTTCTATTAGAGTTAGAACAGAGAGCTTTAGCAAATAATGGTTGATCTATATTCTACAAGATTTTAACAACAAATATAGCATTTGTGTGTTGATTTGTGATAACATCTAAGCTTGACATATGAACTACAAATCCATTTATCTTGATCAAACAAAACACGTTGAAATGAATTGTCATATAGTTGGAGACAATATTCAATATAAAATATTACTACAATTTCCAATTTAATCAAATGACCAAATTTCACACATATTAACAAAACTTTCCAACCTGGTCCATTGCATTCACTACTGTCCAAACTTAAAATGATTGATATGAATGGGGTGTTAGCTACAACTTGACTTAACCTAAACTATTAAGTATAGTTAAATTTTCAGCTAATTAGTTAGATTTTAGTTAGTTTATCAATAATTAATAAAACTTAAATTAATTATTCAATTAAATAATAATAAAATATATACTATTTATTATTATGAAAGATGTTAACAAAAAAAAAATAATGTGTGACTTTATCTCACGTTTATAAATTATAACTACAACTCATGTTGAATTCACAGTAGACCTTATATCTTGTATAGGAAAATTGCTCAGCCTCGCTATTTCATAATTACATAATACCTATATAGAATGAAACATAATCAAAAAATTAGAAATTAACGGCAGAAGTTAAGAAATTGAGTAAGATGTGTTTGCTTTAATAGTCAATACTATTAATGTGTTAAATTAATAAAATAAAAAAATATATGGCTGAAATATATGGGATACATATCAGTTAATTTGCAATTTTTTTTTCGTGAAATTTCATAATAACTAGCAAGACAGAAACACTGCAAATGCT
>JBBPBR010000008.1:42936159-42959712 GCA_037974775.1 Cicer pinnatifidum | reverse complement strand
TTTTTTTTATTTTTATGTGTTTTCTTTATTGGTTCCTTTGGGGTGTAATTATTATTATAATTTTTCTTTTTCTTATAATGTCTAAATGTTTGTTTTGAATATTTTTTCTTTATGTTTTTACTGGGAGCTTTAATTGTCTCTATTCCGAATTGTTCACAAAATGATCCTAATTCTTTTTTATTTTGCACTACATCTGATCTAATTTATTGTATCTTAAAGTTTGTGCATATTCCTATTCCTGTTTCTACTACGTAATTCGATATTTGTCCTAAGGTTAGTGTTCCATAAGGAATTATTCCATTAAATTTTGATTTAATATTCATTTTAACTTTCTAACTAAATAATTTAGGTAATCTTGCTAAAAATCTCTCTTTCCAGTAATCTGTATTTCCATCTGGTCTCATATATAATTTTGACATAAACATGTCTTTATACCATCTATAATCAGACATGGAAGGAAAATGAAGATTGACTAATTGTTCAGCGGCCCTTTCTTGTAATTGTAATACGTCTCCTACAAAGGCTTTTGTGATAGCATATAATAGGGTATTTACTGAATCCTCTTCTATTGGTATTCCTTTAATATCTTCAATAACTATATTATCCCACCATCCTTTTAATTGACCAGTGAATCCAATGATTAATAATAATGCTGCCTTTTTATCAGTATTTTTTCCTGATGTTTTAATGGCAGTGGCTGCCATAGTCATGGTCAGAATAATATTTAATATGTTTGTTCACTATGTTCGTCTATGTTCCATTCAATAATATAATCTCCACTATAGGCTGCGAAGGTCATGTAGTAACTTTCTTCAAATTGTATGTCTGGAAAGCTAGGTCTAGGATACTAATTTCTAGTTTTACCATGTAACTAGTATTTTTCATATTTTTAATTTTGTTAATTTCTAACCCATTGGGGTGTTGTGATAATACATTGACTTGAGAATTATTTGTGATTGTCAACCTTTTTAATTGTTCCATTAATTCATATGAGTTATTTTTTTAATTTTGCTTCTTTTAATTCTTTTTCAGGTACATTTATTAATTTATAAATAGGTCTTTTTGGATCTAGTTTGTAATCTTTATATAATTAATTTCACTAGACTTATTAGAGTGATTTTTACTCACTTGTAATTCTACTCTATCTAATTTTTCAACCATAGTATGTAATATTTGATTACTAAAGTTTAATTGAGTTTAGTATGTAATATTTGATTTTTACTCACTTGTAATTCTACTCTATCTAATTGTTCAACCATAGTATGTAATATTTGATTACTAACATTTATGTGATTATTTTTATTAAAAGGGTTTTCTATATCATTTTTTAAACAATAATCTTCAAACCAATTAAAGAAATCGATATTTAATCTGATTTCTTTATGATGCTCATAATATTTTTCTCTGTAATCACTTGTTATTGCTTTTGAGAAAGTATTAAAATACCATTTTCTTTTATTTGTATTATAATCGGCTTCAAAATCTTTTCTTAACCAGACTTTGTCTATTTCAAATTCTTCTTCTAATTCTATTACTCCTAATACCTGAGATGTTGTTGGTGACATCTCTGGTGACTCTGATCCTTGGCAATCTAGGCAAGGCTCATATAATGGTTGAGGTATTGAGGGTACGAAATCCACTCTGGTTAAGTTAATATTAATGGTAGATGTTGAATCTACTGATTTTCTAGAACTTGTTTCAGATAAATATTTTAATGATTTATCAGTTATAAAAGACTTACTTCGATTCATTCTAATTCTTATACGGCTATCCTCTTCTAAAATAAATTGTCTAGATTTTCTATACTCTTTTCTAGGTGTTGGCATAATTTCTTTTAATATCCATTCTTCTGGTAGTTTAGCAATAATATCATAAACCTTTAGTTTTTTAGGGGTTGTAATATTAGAACGTTTTAGATTTGCTTCAATAATTATTGTTTCATTTCTAGGTGTACTTCTTAATGCTTTAAAATTATAATTTATATTTGAAACTTTATATTTAATTTTGTAACATATATCGATATTAGCTACTCCTTCATAAAATGAATTATCCATAATAACTAAAGACCTTTTAGTAAAATTGTTTTCTATGTTCATAGAGTAATTTGGATAACAAATAAAATAAATAAGACCATCATTTAAATTTGATTCTAATATAGCAATAATGAATTCATTAAATCTTTTAATTCTATTATCTCGTAACACTAATAATATGAGAGTATTTAGTCCTAACTTATGTAATGGTTTGACAACAACTTGTATTAATCCTAAGTGAATATAATGAAATCCTTGTTTGATATGATCATCAATTATTTCTTCGTTTAATAATTTAATAGTTTCATGATGTTCAACTATTGATTTGGAAGATTCTAATGTATGACTAATTTCCTGATATTTAAATTTGTCAAACATACTAGTTTTATATATTTCTTTATATTTAATGTCAGGCCTATTCCAGTTTTGTAATTTATTTTCTATTTCTGCTATTTGTAACTCTTTATTGATAATTGTCTTGTCATTTCTATTTTCTAATTCTTCTATAGATAATGAAGTAGAAGGTATCATGGTTTTATCTCTTCTTCTGGATCCTAGTTCGCTCAAGGTTCTAAGGAATTGAGCCATATTTCTATAGTTTAAACTTAAGGTCTCAAAATCTGTCTCATCTCACGGGACCACTGATATATCTATTTTGGGAACACCTACCTCTCTCTTGGGCTTTACGGCTTACCAACAGAATCAACTATAGCTGACCAACGTTTTGATGATTAAGATTTTTAAAAACATAAATTTAAAATATAAAAAATATAATTCAAATCCTCAGAGTCCTATAACGAGGCTCTGATACCATAATGAAGATGATGTATAACCATGATAAACATAATTATACCATAATTCAATAAAGCAAAACATAATCCATAGAGAGAGTTATGTGAAAATAATGGTAAATCATCAACAAATATATCTAATTTAGTTGATAATAAGAATAAAGTTTGAAAAACTAATTGAAAGTAAGCAAAGTTCATAAATTTGTTTATAATTATAATTGAAAACTTACAATTATTTCTTTCAAAGAATGAGAGAATTGCAAGGTAACAATTGACAAACTTTTAAAAAAAAAATTGTGAATGTCCTGCATAATGAAAGACCACTTCCTTTTATAATGGAAAGATATGTCTCAGATTATAATAATGCCCCTAGACTAATTTACATATAATTATACCATAATTCAATAAAGCAAAACATAATCCATAAAGAGTTATGTGAAAATAACGGTAAATCATCAAGAAATATATCTATTTTAGTTGATAATAAGAAAACAGTTTGAAAAACTAATTGAAAGTAAGCAAAGTTCATAAAGTTGTTCATGATTATAATTTAAAACTTACAATTATTTCTTTAAGAGAATAAGGGAATTGCAATGTAACATTTGACAAACTTCAAAATATTTTTTTTTTTTTGTGAATGTCCTGCATAATGAAGGACCACTTCCTTTTATAATGGAATGATAGGTATCAGATTACAATAATGTCCATAAACTAATTTACATTAATGCCATTACATTATTCGAATACTAATAATTCAACTTTAATAAAGGAAATAGTAAAAAGCTTAATAATACATTCCAAAAGTCAAAAGTAAGCATAATGTTGTCTGCCTTAATAATGACGCCAATATTTGTTAACTACCTTCCCAAAATATTTTGAAGTTTGTCAAATGTTACATTGCAATATTTGTTAACTACCTTCCCATCTCCAGGGTACTAACCGGTAGGATGATCCTAGTTCTCATTTGATGGCGAAGCCCAGATTTCCACAGTAAATATAAAGCGTCACCAACCGAAAGTAACAAATATCACATAACATTTAAATTTCAAATGCACAAAATAACCTTTCAACTTAGCATACTCCTTGAAAGGGTTTTCATATGCCAAACATGCATAATAAAAGTTAAAAAAATAAAGTTTTTAACAAAACTGCACTGTCGTATTCGAATACAGCATCCTTATATTCGAATACAATGCTAATTCATAAGTTAGTAGCAAAATCAACACAACTGTACTCGACTACAACATCCTTGTAGCCGAATACAAGTGCGAAGTCAGTGAAAAATCCTTCACAACTGTATTCGACTACCTCCTGGTGTAGCCGAATACAAGTGCTAAGTCAGTAGCAAAACTCACTTAAATGTATTTGAATACAAGCACCTCGTATTTTAATACAACTGCAGAATATTGCATATTTCAGTTTCGAAAAGGTTTCACAATCAACCAACACTTACACACAAATTCAAACAATCACACTTACCAATTACGGCACAATCACAAACAACGAGTGAGTATGTATATACAATCATCACAATATATCAAACATGACTCGTGTAACACCCCGATTTTTAACAGCGCGAGTGTATATTTTTTTTTTTCTAAACAAATAAAGAAATAAAACAAAGAAAATACTTTTGGATAAATATTTTAGTCGTAACATCACGACAAAATCAACAAATATTTACAAGCAGCGGAAATAGTTTTTGAAATACAAACCCAAAGTATTTACACGACAAAATACATTGGGGCTATGAGCCCTATCAGACATAGCTCATACCCCTGGGGTATTCTTGGCAGACCTATACAAAAGCACTGCCCCAAGAATTTTAACTCTCCCCACGTCACATCAAAAAGTGGTACATGGGCCCATCAAAAGAAAAGACATCAAACAGTTTAAGCATGGATACAATCTTCCAAAATGAAATAAATACAATGACAAAAGAAAGACATCTAGTCCTTATACAACCACCTAATCTGATCATGCTACAAAAGCTACACAACCCGGGTGATCTCCACGCGCCCCGCAAGATCCTCCTGACACAGCTTCGGTCAGGTATGACTAACTACTTTCCCATCTCCAGGGTACTAACCGGTAGGATGATCCTGTTTCTCATCTGAGGGCAAAGCCCAGATTTCCACAATAATTGTAAAGATCACCAACCGAAATTAACAAATATCACATAGCAAAATTCTTATATTTTCAAATGCTCAAAAAGAACCTTTCGCCTTAGCATACTCCTCGAAAGTGTTTTCGTATGTCCAAAAATGCATAAACAATGTTGGAAAATGAAGTTTTAACAAACTGCACTATCATAGCCAAATACAACCGAAAAAAAATGCAGATTTTCAGTTCTAAAATAGCTCTGAATCAATCAACACTGCGAATATTCATTAAATCAATTATGAACAAATAATTACATCAAAACTTAATCAACCCAACTTCACACCTCAAAGCAATTACGACAAATCACAACAACAATTGAATATGTATATACAATCATCATAGTATAACAAACATAACTCGCATGTCAAACACTCTAATGCAATGCGTATATGCCAAAATGCATGATTCCAGAATTCCAAACCAAAACCCTCCTCGAAGGGGCGTAAATCATAATTGTACAGCCTCTCACAGACCAGTACTAATTACCAAGGTGCAATCTCTCACAGATCAACACGATTTACTAGCGTGCAGTCTCTCACAGACCAGCACGACATACAAGAGTGTAGTCGCTCACAGACCAGCACAATTTACCAGCGTGCAGCCTCTCACAGACCAGCACGATTTTCTAGAGTGCAATCGCTCACAGATCAGCACATTCTAGAGTGCAATCTCTCACAGATCAGCACGACTTACTAGCGTGCAGTCTCTCACAGACCAGCACGACATACAAGAGTGCAGTCGCTCACAGACCAGCACAATTTACCAGCGTGCAGTCTCTCACAGACCAGCACGATTTTCTAGAGTGCAATCGCTCATAAATCAGCACATTCTAGAGTGCAATCTCTCACAGATCAGCACGACGCGACAATCCCCGCAAGGATAAGATGAACCAACAATTCACATGGCATCATCCCGTGGCCCATCACGGTCACCACTATCACCATGGCCCCATCGCGGTCACCATGTACTACGAAATGCATGAGCATACTCTGACTCTTTTCACCACAATCATTATGTAAATGCAATTACTAAAAGACTCCCCATTTTTAATACTCATTTAACACTAATGATTTTTCAAACACAACACAGAGCATACTCAAACATATTTATTCACACCAATTAAAATTTCCACAACCACACATAAATCACATCTCCAAAAATTCATAATAATCGTTACGAACACATAAATCACACCAACCGTAAATCACCACAACCCACACCTCAAACACACATCAGAGTTCTCCACAAATTTCAACCATAAATCACCACAACAACATTAATATATCAGAGTTCTCCCCACCGCTAACTCGGTGCCAACGGTCTCGATTCCTTTTCGAGACTCAAGGAGCTAACTACATAAACATGAATATTTATAACAACTTGTTCACAATAAAACTAATCCAAACGCAACAAAATTTCCAAAATTAAATCTTTCTCACACGCCAAAGTTTTAAAACCAAATAATCTATATTATTTAATTAAAACTAAATAAAATAAATATTGTCAAAATTTCCCATTCACGCACTCGACTATTAAAGCACCGAAATTTTTGAGTTAATAAAATACTCTAAACTTTTTTTTTTCTTTTTAAACTCAATCAAAGAGTAATTAAAAGAGTAACATTTTAAACTCTTACCATTTTTAATTTCAATCTATCTTTTTGCTCAAACTCTTTAACTTAGTTAAAATTTGAACTTTTTCACAATTTTAACAACGCTAATTTTTTTGTAAAATTTTGATTTCAGTTCAAACTCATTTTTTTGAAAATAACTCATTACGTAACTCAAACTCATCAAATTTAATTATCGCCAATTCACACCAACAACAATCAATTCAATTCCGCAACACACATATAACACCTCAATTAATTTCAACAATTCAAACATAACTCACCCAATTTGAAAACTCCACATTTTTACACATAAACCACCAAATTTCATCAATTTATTTTCGACAAAATCCACAAATAAATCACCTCAAAAAAATTCATAATAATAATTATGAACATATAAATCACACTAAACTTGAATCACCACAAACCACACCTCAACCAAAACCATCCTCGAATTCCAACCAAAACCATCCTCGAATTCCAACCAAAACCATCCTCGAATGGGCGTAAATGGACATTATACTATGGGTTCTTGATCATCATCATCATCGTCATCAACAACGACTTCAACAAGAATGTCATCTTAATTCTCACTAAAATTGTCAACTTCTTCACTGTGGACACCAGCCACAACACTGATAAGACCATCATCGTACGGTGTATTAAAGTCAATTCTCCATTGATTGGTTGGTTCTGATTTTGTATTTGTGTTTTAATTGTAATATTTAAATAAATTTTATTATTTTTATGAACACTATTTTATTTAAATTTTTTAATAATTAAAAAAAGTAAAATTTAATTAGATAATTATTATAAAAAATTATATTTATTTATTTAATTAAAATAATAATTACTTAAAGTAATAATTAATGAAACTTAAATTAATAATTAATAAAACTTAACTTAATTATTTAATTGAAATAATAATAGTTGAATAATAAAATATATATTTATTATTATGAAATATGTTAATAAAAGAAATAATGTGTGGTATTTCTCACGTTTACAAATTATAACTAATCACTCTCTCACACACGTGTGCATGCCATTGTTAATTGATCCAATTTCATATAATTGTGTCTACTAAATAGCACTACTAATAAAAATAAATATGTATATTTAATAATTAAAAAAATACAATTGGAAAATAGGTTCCGCCACACCGATTTCCTTTCACTAAATTTATAAAAAAAATTGGATTTTCCTTTTGAGAAGTCGATTGCATCCATTTCAATTTTAAAAATGATAGTAGTGTGGTACATAATTAGATAATGAAGATAGTATGGTACTTAATTTTATTTTTAGTGGTAGAATAAAAATAAAACCAAAAAGAAGAAGAGGGAGCTAAATAGTATTGTTCTCTTGTTGTATATTTTTTTATTATTATAATGTGAACCTTATTTATAGCCACAAGTAAATAAGTGAGTGTTAATGGATATTCACTAATTAACATGGAGGAATCATTTATAATTAGCAATCTTTTGAAGTCATCGGAGAATATGGTCATGGTAGTTAACGTTTATGCTCCTTGTGAGTTTTAGCTAAAAGCATAGTTGTAGGCACCCTTAACCCCTAATTTTGAGTTACAATTGGATGATTGTTGGTGCATTTGTGGGGATTTTAATTCTATTTGAAGTATTGAGGAACAAAAGGGAGTGGAAGGCATGTCGAGAGAAGATCAGATTAACAATTTTAACAGTTTCATAAATAAAAATCATTTGGTCGAGGTTGGATGGGGCTTGTATGAGTGTATTGAATCGCTTTATTTTTTGTGAAACATGGAATGTTGTATCTCAATGGGCGACGGGGAGAGGCTTATCGGATCATTTTCATATCTTGTTGGGTGGTGTGATGGAGGATTTGTGACCTTGCCTGTTCAAAACCATTTAAAGAATTTGTCGTTTGTCGGATAGGAAATATTTGTTTTGAAGGAAAAATTGAATAGCGTCAAATTATCTTTGAGGGAGTTGCATAAAAAGTATAGTAGCTATCTAGGCGAAGAGTTGAGGTCCGCTAAGGAGAATATTAAAAAGTGAAGGGTGAATCTAGTAGAATAGATGATACCGATATTATGGGAGGCATTTCTTATTAGCTCAATCATTTTCCCTCTCTAGATTGTATTACAGTATTCAATGGCATAAATCGAAGGTGAGATGGTTGAAGGAGGGTGATGCTAATTTGAAGTACTTTCATGGTGTGATTTTTTCTAAGAAAAGGATAACGCCATCTTGAGTATTGAAGCTAGAGGTACTTGAGTGGACAATGTGGAAGGAGTAAGGGAATCTATTTTTCAATTTTTGAAAAATTATTTCCAATCAAGTTAGAAGAAAAAGATTCAAGTGGATAATTTTCATTTTAAGTCCATTAATGTTGAAGAGGATTCTTAGTTGACTAGAATGTTCAATTAAGAGGAAATGAATATTGTTGTGTGGGATTGTGACAGCTTCAAAAGTCTGGGTCCTGATTGTGTCAACTTTGATTTCTTTGAAAAAAAATTTGGATGATGCTTAGTACGATTTCATAAAGTTTTTGCAAGAACTCCATTTGAACAGTAAGTTGGTGAAACGGTCTTGTTGTACTTTTATCGTTCATATTCTAAAGAAGAAAAATCTCAATACTTAATGACTTTGAAACCTCTTGTTGCTTGTATGCATAAATTTTTAGCTAAGATTTTGGCTAATCGATTAAAAAGTATAATTGAAAATGTAATATTTGAAAATCAGTCTGCCTTTTTCAAGGATATGCGGATTTTAGATGGTATCTTGGTGGCTAATGAAGTTATGGATGAAGCGCGAAAGAGGAAAAATCAGTTATTATTGTTCAAAGTTAATTTTGAGAAGGCTTATGTTTTAGTGAAGTGGGATTATTTAGGTATGGTGTTGACTACTAGGAATTTTCCAACAAAATCGAGGTGTTGGATATTGGAGTGTTTGAGCTCGACTTTAGCATCTGTTTTGGTCAATGGGTGCCCAACGAAAGAGTTTTCTTTGAAACAGGGCCTTAGGTGGGAGAATTCGCTTTCTCTTTTTCTTTTTTTGTTGGATGTTGAAGGACTTAGTTCCCTCTTGAGTTCTTTAGTCGAAGTTAGGTTGTTCTCTAGTTATAATGTGGATGACGACTCAAATTTCAGAGTCTTTCATTCACAGTTTGCAGATGATGCTCTTATCACCGGTAAGAATAAATTGTCTAATATAAGAAGGCAACCAAGTTATTTAATTGAAAATTTGTGAATGTTGAAATACCTTGGATTATCTATTGGTGACAGTTCGAGGAAGATGTCCTTTTAGAATCATGTTATTGAAAAAATTCAAAGAACGTTATTTGGATGGAGAAACTGTTATTGGTCTATAGGCAACCACCTAGTTCTCATTAAAGCTGTCATGTCAATTATGTCAGTTTATTTTCTTTCTTCAAGGCTCCTTCATGTATTATATCTAAAATTGAATCCTTTTTTAATCTTATTTATGAGGGATACTAAGGAGGCCCGCAAGATTCATTAGATCAAGTGGGATAGAATTTTTTGTGAGTGTGAGCAAGGTGGGTTTAGTGTGCGTAATATGTATGTGTTTAATGTGGCACCTTTTGGTAAAGTGTGTCGGAGGCTTAAAACAGATACATATGGGTTGTTCTTTTAAGTTTCTTTCTTGTAGGTATGGTTGTTCGAATGTGGTATTGGGAGGTGGTACTTTTTGAGATTCGTCGGATATTAGGTATCTAAAGGTTGGAGGTGGAGGTATTCTGGAACAACGATTCTTAGACAACTTAGTAATAAAAATTGGTAATTGTAGGAATACTTTGTTTTGGTATGATACGTGGTTGGAATATGGACAGTTACAAAGTAAGTATCGTCAGTTTTTTGGAGTGGGGCGTGATAAATATATAACAATGACATATATGTTTAGATTGAGGTTGGAAGTTAGGAGAGATGGATCGGGGTGGCATCATTGTCTGCTTTAATGGGAAGAAGAGTTGGTGTAAATGTGTGTTTCGTTGTTTGTTAATGTTGATTTGCATAATCGAGTTAAGGATTCGTGGCAATGAAAAAGTAGTATGTGTACTATATGAAATACACTTATTAAGGATTGATGCATAACTCTTGTGTAAATCTCCCTCATTAGTGACATTTTTGGAATAAATTGGTACTGCTAAAAGTACATCTCTTAGTTTGGAGGTTGTTGCATAATTGGTTGCCTACGAAAAACAAGTTACTATAAAAGGCATTTTGGATAGCTCTTTCAACTTGTGTGTGGACTTGAAAAAACTACTCAACATCTACTTTTCTATTGACCTTTTTGTGGTTGGATTTAGCGAAATATTTTTACCTGGTTGAACATTGAGGGTCAATTGTCTAATATTACTTTACACCACACTCAACAATTTGGTGGGTCAGGTGTGCTTGACCTAAAAGGTCGATATTATTTCGATCTTGTTTAGTTAGTGTGCATTTGTGCTATATGGAAAATGATGAATCATATTATATTCAGACAAAAAAAGGGTAACGCAATTGACACGACATAACATATAAACTATAATGTTGGTGTTGGCTTCGTTAAAAAGAAAATGTTTTTAGGTATATCATTAATCAATGGTTGTCCCGATTTATTGCTTTATGTAGTTTTTTTTTCTTCTAGTGTGTAGATGGAGTTTTATTTGCTAGACTCTATATGTTTTGTTGTCTAGTTGAGTTTTGTTAACTCTTTTACCTTTGAATATTCTTATTATTAGCATGCCTTGTATTTAGAATTCTATTATTTTAATATATCATTTAGTTGTTTCAAAAAATTATGTCCATAAAACATTGTAATATGTCGACAGCGTAAAAATTTATACATATACAGTGCATAAAACTTAAACTCTTATTTTTTTGGTGCAATACATAAAATACATTATTATTCTTATTATTATTATTATTATTATTATTATTATTATTATTATTATTGTATATAATTTATTATAATAGTAAAAAAAAATTATTAAGTGGATTGGATGAGTATCCATTAAATTATGGTCATAGATTGATTGAAAAGTTTTTATTTTTAAAGGATGGATAATATTTGATTTTTTAAAGTAATTTTAGTGGGTTGTAAATGGATTATTTTAAGCCATCCATTACAATCCAAATCTATATTCGTTCAATCAATATGTCTATTTTGTCACCCCTAGCTTCATTCAAAATTTTGACAACCTTTATCTAATCTAAATGTTCTTGAAGAAAAATATGTAGGTAGTTTTATCAAAATAGTACCAACCCGATATATCTTATGTTGTTTGTAGCTTTTATCAATTCATCACTTCTCCTTTTATCACTTATCTTTAGGCTGCATTAAGGATTATCTTTAGGCTGCATTAAGAAGCTTCTATTTTTTTTCGTGGCAACCCTCTAATTTCATGAAAAGGTAAGAAACAATCAAATTTTCTATTAGAGTTAGAACAGAGAGCTTTAGCAAATAATGGTTGATCTATATTCTACAAGATTTTAACAACAAATATAGCATTTGTGTGTTGATCTGTGATAACATCTAAGCTTGACATATGAACTACAAATCCATTTATCTTGATCAAACAAAACACGTTGAAATGAATTGTCATATAGTTGGAGACAATATTCAATATAAAATATTACTACAATTTCCAATTTAATCAAATGACCAAATTTCACACATATTAACAAAACTTTCCAACCTGGTCCATTGCATTCACTACTGTCCAAACTTAAAATGATTGATATGAATGGGGTGTTAGCTACAACTTGACTTAACCTAAACTATTAAGTATAGTTAAATTTTCAGCTAATTAGTTAGATTTTAGTTAGTTTATCAATAATTAATAAAACTTAAATTAATTATTCAATTAAATAATAATAAAATATATACTATTTATTATTATGAAAGATGTTAACAAAAAAAAAAAAACAATGTGTGACTTTATCTCACGTTTATAAATTATAACTACAACTCATGTTGAATTCACAGTAGACCTTATATCTTGTATAGGAAAATTGCTCAGCCTCGCTATTTCATAATTACATAATACCTATATAGAATGAAACATAATCAAAAAATTAGAAATTAACGGCAGAAGTTAAGAAATTGAGTAAGATGTGTTTGCTTTAATAGTCAATACTATTAATGTGTTAAATTAATAAAATAAAAAAATATATGGCTGAAATATATGGGATACATATCAGTTAATTTGCAATTTTTTTTTCGTGAAATTTCATAATAACTAGCAAGACAGAAACACTGCAAATGCTAACTCATATACTTTACAGTAAAAATTCCTCAATATGTTCCATACCAACAATTAAAAAGAATAGAAAACAAATAAATAAATTAACGCAAACATGTCTCTTCTCTTATATAAGTATATATTTATTGCTATTTTACGTTATAAAGTTATGTACCTAACAAATTAGACTAATAGATAATGGAAGAGTTTGAGGAAGATTTTGCCCATAAATGATAAACCAGGTCTTGGAATATATTTTTGCACAAGAAATTGTTGATAAATTATGACTGTTATTAGTTGTGATAGGCACAAAGTGGAATAAAGTTCTAATTTGGCTATAGCAGATAACATATGTAAATGGATTTCATGTTAGTGTCCATTGAGAGATTTTGAGTTTCAAGTTAAGGCAGTGCAGTAGATGCATGCTCACTATGGTTGCTATGTTGTGTGTTGCATTTTTCACCCTTTTTCTTCATGTATTTCAAGGCATTGAAACACCCCATTTTCAATAAAAGAATTTTGTTGTATAGAATTCTTTAATTGCGGGATAAATAATAAAATATATCTTAATCAAACTCTGGTGGATTTAAGCATACAAAACATTAACACAAGAAAGGCTGTTAATAGGGGTTTTACATAGAAAAGTTATGTAAAAATTTCAGCAAATGGATATAAGGAGAGAGATATATATGGCAAAAAGAAAAAGATTCACCTTCCCCAAATTTAAATCTATTTTAATTTGGATGCTCTAGATAGTGTCATGTTTGCAAGGGAAAATGATAAACCATTACCTTCCCTTAATTATTCATGGTCAACAATTCACCTATGTTAATGTTATTTTTATTGATAAGATAAGATGATTTTGGAATTCAGTAGAAAAACTAAAAGACAAAAACATAAAATTGAAGAAATTTCCTTCTCTAACAATTTCAATTTCAATTACTAATTGATCATATTTTTCATTCAAAAAAAAAAATTTATTCATCTATGGTTTGCAAATTAAATGCAAAACACAAAAACAAAAATAATTGACCAACTGTCCATTAACCGCATTTCCCCCACAGTTGTGTGCATCATATTCTCTAGAATAAACAACAAATAACTTCACTTTTTCTATTTCATTGGTCAATTCTCACAAGAAATCTGTTAAGATAAAAAGAAACAGTAAATTGCCTATGAATCAAACTACAACCCAAACCAAACTTTTAAAATATTAAAAAAAACACAATAAAACATACTCACCAATAAATTTTGCAACACAACAGAGGTTCACGTCAAATTATTGGAATACAAAAAAAAAATTAACACATCTATAAGATATCAGATAACAGTTCGTGCAACTAAGAGTGAAACTATTCCTTAAGGTATTTATAAAGTCAAAGAAAATAATTGACAAGGTTGAATATGGGGAAGAATAGATTTTAGGAGAGTAAGAGAAAAAAGTACATTTTTAAAAACATTGCAACTATAGAGTGAAACTGAAATATGGCTTCAAATAGTAAGGAAAAATCAACATGCTGACTAATCAAAATCTCATATTTTTAATTGTGTTATTAAAGTATTGTTATTACCATTAACATCATCGTCATCAAGAAATATATCTAATTTAGTTGATAATAAGAAAACAGTTTGAAAAAGTAATTGAAAGTAAGCAAAGTTCATAAATTTGTTAATGATTATAATTTAAAACTTACAATTATTTCTTTCAGAGAATCAAGTAATTTATAAGTAACACTTAATCTAGAACCATTGGCTCCACTTAATCTTTCTAAGGTTTTTTTCGTAATATTTACTGGGTATTAATCCTTCTTGGATACAATTAGAGTCCGCACCAGAATCAAATAATGCAATAAACTCAAATTTTTTATTTTTAATAATTATAGTTATTGGGCAGTACCATTTGTGTATAATTAATTTATTTAACAAAAATAAATAAGGTTCTTTTTCTTTTATATCATTAGTATTACTACTACTTTCTAAATTATGTTGTCGTTCTAATATACTTTTTCCTTTTAATTCTAAATACTTAACATCTAACTCTAAGTCCTTTTGTTTTAATAATTGAATTTCCTGTTTTATAGAAGTAATTTCATTCTGTAAGTCTTTAATAATAATTGGTTGGGTAATAGTGGGTTTAAATCTATTCATTATTTTCTTAAATTCTACTTTATGAACTATTTCTTTTTCTATTTGTTCTTTTTCTATAATTCCTTGTATCTGAATTATAAATTTTTCCCTTTGATATGAATCAGGCATTTTACCTTTTGATCTGAATCAAACATTTTTATTAATATTTCTATAAGAGTACTAGCTTGATCTGTAGAAATCATATTAATTCCCTTAATACAATCATTACAGTTACATAATTCTAGACCTAAACAATAATCTTCTTCTGAACTTTCTTCTGATTCTGACTTTTCTGATATATTATTAACATAATCTTCTTCATAAGATGATTCTTCCGAAGAACTAGAGGATTCATCAATCAATGTAGTTCCTTCTAAGATATTAATATGACTTTCCTTTAATTACTTTTGTATTTCTAATTTACTGATTTCATAATTTTTTGTTTTACTCTACAATTTTTTGCATAATGTCCTAGTCTTCCACATTTAAAACTTTTAATTTCTTATTTATTAAAGACTTTTTTTATTAGTTTTATTTTATTTTTTTTTATGTGTTTTCTTTATTGGTTCCTTTGGGGTGTAATTATTATTATAATTTTTCTTTTTCTTATAATGTCTAAATGTTTGTTTTGAATATTTTTTCTTTATGTTTTTACTGGGAGCTTTAATTGTCTCTATTCCGAATTGTTCACAAAATGATCCTAATTCTTTTTTATTTTGCGCTACATCTGATCTAATTTATTGTATCTTAAAGTTTGTGCATATTCCTATTCCTGTTTCTACTACGTAATTCGATATTTGTCCTAAGGTTAGTGTTCCATAAGGAATTATTCCATTAAATTTTGATTTAATATTCATTTTAACTTTCTAACTAAATAATTTAGGTAATCCTGCTAAAAATCTCTCTTTCCAGTAATCTGTATTTCCATCTGGTCTCATATATAATTTTGACATAAACATGTCTTTATACCATCTATAATCAGACATGGAAGGAAAATGAAGATTGACTAATTGTTCAGCGGCCCTTTCTTGTAATTGTAATACGTCTCCTACAAAGGCTTTTGTGATAGCATATAATAGGGTATTTACTGAGTCCTCTTCTATTGGTATTCCTTTAATATCTTCAGTAACTATATTATCCCACCATCCTTTTAATTGACCAGTGAATCCAATGATTAATAATAATGCTGCCTTTTTATCAGTATTTTTTCCTGATGTTTTAATGGCAGTGGCTGCCATAGTCATGGTCAGAATAATATTTAATATGTTTGTTCACTATGTTCGTCTATGTTCCATTCAATAATATAATCTCCACTATAGGCTGCGAAGGTCATGTAGTAACTTTCTTCAAATTGTATGTCTGGAAAGCTAGGTCTAGGATACTAATTTCTAGTTTTACCATGTAACTAGTATTTTTCATATTTTTAATTTTGTTAATTTCTAACTCATTGGGGTGTTGTGATAATACATTGACTTGAGAATTATTTGTGATTGTCAACCTTTTTAATTGTTCTATTAATTCATATGAGTTATTTTTTTAATTTTGCTTCTTTTAATTCTTTTTCAGGTACATTTATTAATTTATAAATAGGTCTTTTTGGATCTAGTTTGTAATCTTTATATAATTAATTTCACTAGACTTATTAGAGTGATTTTTACTCACTTGTAATTCTACTCTATCTAATTGTTCAACCATGGTATGTAATATTTGATTACTAAAGTTTAATTGAGTTTAGTATGTAATATTTGATTTTTACTCACTTGTAATTCTACTCTATCTAATTGTTCAACCATAGTATGTAATATTTGATTACTAACATTTATGTGATTATTTTTATTAAAAGGGTTTTCTATATCATTTTTTAAACAATAATCTTCAAACCAATTAAAGAAATCGATATTTAATCTGATTTCTTTATGATGCTCATAATATTTTTCTCTGTAATCACTTGTTATTGCTTTTGAGAAAGTATTAAAATACCATTTTCTTTTATTTGTATTATAATCGGCTTCAAAATCTTTTCTTAACCAGACTTTGTCTATTTCAAATTCTTCTTCTAATTCTATTACTCCTAATACCTGAGATGTTGTTGGTGACATCTCTGGTGACTCTGATCCTTGGCAATCTAGGCAAGGCTCATATAATGGTTGAGGTATTGAGGGTACGAAATCCACTCTGGTTAAGTTAATATTAATGGTAGATGTTGAATCTACTGATTTTCTAGAACTTGTTTCAGATAAATATTTTAATGATTTATCAGTTATAAAATACTTACTTCGATTCATTCTAATTCTTATACGGCTATCCTCTTCTAAAATAAATTGTCTAGATTTTCTATACTCTTTTCTAGGTGTTGGCATAATTTCTTTTAATATCCATTCTTCTGGTAGTTTAGCAATAATATCATAAACCTTTAGTTTTTTAGGGGTTGTAATATTAGAACGTTTTAGATTTGCTTCAATAATTATTGTTTCATTTCTAGGTGTACTTCTTAATGCTTTAAAATTATAATTTATATTTGAAACTTTATATTTAATTTTGTAACATATATCGATATTAGCTACTCCTTCATAAAATGAATTATCCATAATAACTAAAGACCTTTTAGTAAAATTGTTTTCTATGTTCATAGAGTAATTTGGATAACAAATAAAATAAATAAGACCATCATTTAAATTTGATTCTAATATAGCAATAATGAATTCATTAAATCTTTTAATTCTATTATCTCGTAACACTAATAATATGAGAGTATTTAGTCCTAACTTATGTAATGGTTTGACAACAACTTGTATTAATCCTAAGTGAATATAATGAAATCCTTGTTTGATATGATCATCAATTATTTCTTCGTTTAATAATTTAATAGTTTCATGATGTTCAACTATTGATTTGGAAGATTCTAATGTATGACTAATTTCCTGATATTTAAATTTGTCAAACATACTAGTTTTATATATTTCTTTATATTTAATGTCAGGCCTATTCCAGTTTTGTAATTTATTTTCTATTTCTGCTATTTGTAACTCTTTATTGATAATTGTCTTGTCATTTCTATTTTCTAATTCTTCTATAGATAATGAAGTAGAAGGTATCATGGTTTTATCTCTTCTTCTGGATCCTAGTTCGCTCAAGGTTCTAAGGAATTGAGCCATATTTCTATAGTTTAAACTTAAGGTCTCAAAATCTGTCTCATCTCACGGGACCACTGATATATCTATTTTGGGAACACCTACCTCTCTCTTGGGCTTTACGGCTTACCAACAGAATCAACTATAGCTGACCAACGTTTTGATGATTAAGATTTTTAAAAACATAAATTTAAAATATAAAAAATATAATTCAAATCCTCAGAGTCCTATAACGAGGCTCTGATACCATAATGAAGATGATGTATAACCATGATAAACATAATTATACCATAATTCAATAAAGCAAAACATAATCCATAGAGAGTTATGTGAAAATAACGGTAAATCATCAAGAAATATATCTAATTTAGTTGATAATAAGAAAAAAGTTTGAAAAACTAATTGAAAGTAAGCAAAGTTCATAAATTTGTTTATAATTATAATTGAAAACTTACAATTATTTCTTTCAAAGAATGAGAGAATTGCAAGGTAACAATTGACAAACTTTTAAAAAAAAAAATTGTGAATGTCCTGCATAATGAAAGACCACTTCCTTTTATAATGGAAAGATATGTCTCATATTATAATAATGCCCCTAGACTAATTTACATATAATTATACCATAATTCAATAAAGCAAAACATAATCCATAAAGAGTTATGTGAAAATAATGGTAAATCATCAAGAAATATATCTATTTTAGTTGATAATAAGAAAACAGTTTGAAAAACTAATTGAAAGTAAGCAAAGTTCATAAAGTTGTTCATGATTATAATTTAAAACTTACAATTATTTCTTTAAGAGAATAAGGGAATTGCAATGTAACATTTGACAAACTTCAAAATATTTTTTTTTTTTTTTGTGAATGTCCTGCATAATGAAGGACCACTTCCTTTTATAATGGAATGATAGGTATCAGATTACAATAATGTCCATAAACTAATTTACATTAATGCCATTACATTATTCGAATACTAATAATTCAACTTTAATAAAGGAAATAGTAAAAAGCTTAATAATACATTCCAAAAGTCAAAAGTAAGCATAATGTTGTCTGCCTTAATAATGACGCCAATATTTGTTAACTACCTTCCCAAAATATTTTGAAGTTTGTCAAATGTTACATTGCAATATTTGTTAACTACCTTCCCATCTTCAGGGTACTAACCGGTAGGATGATCCTAGTTCTCATCTGATGGCGAAGCCCAGATTTCCACAGTAAATATAAAGCGTCACCAACCGAAAGTAACAAATATCACATAACATTTAAATTTCAAATGCACAAAATAACCTTTCAACTTAGCATACTCCTTGAAAGGGTTTTCATATGCCAAACATGCATAATAAAAGTTAAAAAAATAAAGTTTTTAACAAAACTGCACTGTCGTATTCAAATACAGCATTCTTATATTCGAATACAATGCTAATTCATAAGTTAGTAGCAAAATCAACACAACTGTACTCGACTACAACATCCTTGTAGCCGAATACAAGTGCGAAGTCAGTGAAAAATCCTTCACAACTGTATTCGACTACCTCCTGGTGTAGCCGAATACAAGTGCTAAGTCAGTAGCAAAACTCACTTAAATGTATTTGAATACAAGCACCTCGTATTTGAATACAACTGCAGAATATTGCATATTTCAGTTTCGAAAAGGTTTCACAATCAACCAACACTTACACACAAATTCAAACAATCACACTTACCAATTACGGCACAATCACAAACAACGAGTGAGTATGTATATACAATCATCACAATATATCAAACATGACTCACGTGCCAAGCACCCTAATGCAATGCGTATATGCCAAAATGCATGATTCTGGAATTCCAACCAAAACCATCCTCGAATGGGCGTAAATGGACATTATACTATGGGTTCTTGATCATCATCATCATCGTCATCAACAACGACTTCAACAAGAATGTCATCTTAATTCTCACTAAAATCGTCAACTTCTTCACTGTGGACACCAGCCACAACACTGATAAGACCATCATCGTACGGTGTATTAAAGTCAATTCTCCATTGATTGGTTGGTTCTGATTTTGTATTTGTGTTTTAATTGTAATATTTAAATAAATTTTATTATTTTTATGAACACTATTTTATTTAAATTTTTTAATAATTATAAAAAGTAAAATTTAATTAGATAATTATTATAAAAAATTATATTTATTTATTTAATTAAAATAATAATTACTTAAAGTAATAATTAATGAAACTTAAATTAATAATTAATAAAACTTAACTTAATTATTTAATTGAAATAATAATAGTTGAATAATAAAATATATATTTATTATTATGAAATATGTTAATAAAAGAAATAATGTGTGGTATTATCTCACGTTTACAAATTATAACTAATCACTCTCTCACACACGTGTGCATGCCATTGTTAATTGATCCAATTTCATATAATTGTGTCTACTAAATAGCACTACTAATAAAAATAAATATGTATATTTAATAATTAAAAAAATACAATTGGAAAATAGGTTCCGCCACACCGATTTCCTTTCACTAAATTTATAAAAAAAATTGGATTTTCCTTTTGAGAAGTCGATTGCATCCATTTCAATTTTAAAAATGATAGTAGTGTGGTACATAATTAGATAATGATGATAGTATGGTACTTAATTTTATTTTTAGTGGTAGAATAAAAATAAAACCAAAAAGAAGAAGAGGGAGCTAAATAGTATTGTTCTCTTGTTGTAAATTTTTTTATTATTATAATGTGAACCTTATTTATAGCCACAAGTAAATAAGTGAGTGTTAATGGATATTCACTAATTAACATGGAGGAATCATTTATAATTAGCAATCTTTTGAAGTCATCGGAGAATATGGTCATGGTAGTTAACGTTTATGCTCCTTGTGAGTTTTAGCTAAAAGCATAGTTGTAGGCACCCTTAACCCCTAATTTTGAGTTACAATTGGATGATTGTTGGTGCATTTGTGGGGATTTTAATTCTATTTGAAGTATTGAGGAACAAAAGGGAGTGGAAGGCATGTCGAGAGAAGATCAGATTAACAATTTTAACAGTTTCATAAATAAAAATCATTTGGTCGAGGTTGGATGGGGCTCGTATGAGTGTATTGAATCGCTTTATTTTTTGTGAAACATGGAATGTTGTATCTCAATGGGCGACGGGGAGAGGCTTATCGGATCATTTTCATATCTTGTTGGGTGGTGTGATGGAGGATTTGTGACCTTGCCTGTTCAAAACCATTTAAAGAATTTGTCGTTTGTCGGATAGGAAATATTTGTTTTGAAGGAAAAATTGAATAGCGTCAAATTATCTTTGAGGGAGTTGCATAAAAAGTATAGTAGCTATCTAGGCGAAGAGTTGAGGTCCGCTAAGGAGAATATTAAAAAGTGAAGGGTGAATCTAGTAGATTAGATGATACCGATATTATGGGAGGCATTTCTTATTAGCTCAATCATTTTCCCTCTCTAGATTGTATTACAGTATTCAATGGCATAAATCGAAGGTGAGATGGTTGAAGGAGGGTGATGCTAATTTGAAGTACTTTCATGGTGTGATTTTTTCTAAGAAAAGGATAACGCCATCTTGAGTATTGAAGCTAGAGGTACTTGAGTGGACAATGTGGAAGGAGTAAGGGAATCTATTTTTCAATTTTTGAAAAATTATTTCCAATCAAGTTAGAAGAAAAAGATTCAAGTGGATAATTTTCATTTTAAGTCCATTAATGTTGAAGAGGATTCTTAGTTGACTAGAATGTTCAATTAAGAGGAAATGAATATTGTTGTGTGGGATTGTGACAGCTTCAAAAGTCTGGGTCCTGATTGTGTCAACTTTGATTTCTTTGAAAAAAAATTTGGATGATGCTTAGTACCATTTCATAAAGTTTTTGCAAGAACTCCATTTGAACAGTAAGTTGGTGAAACGGTCTTGTTGTACTTTTATCGTTCATATTCTAAAGAAGAAAAATCTCAATACTTAATGACTTTGAAACCTCTTGTTGCTTGTATGCATAAATTTTTAGCTAAGATTTTGGCTAATAGATTAAAAAGTATAATTGAAAATGTAATATTTGAAAATCAGTCTGCCTTTTTCAAGGATATGCGGATTTTAGATGGTATCTTGGTGGCTAATGAAGTTATGGATGAAGCGCGAAAGAGGAAAAATCAGTTATTATTGTTCAAAGTTAATTTTGAGAAGGCTTATGTTTTAGTGAAGTGGGATTATTTAGGTATGGTGTTGACTACTAGGAATTTTCCAACAAAATCGAGGTATTGGATATTGGAGTGTTTGAGCTCGACTTCAGCATCTGTTTTGGTCAATGGGTGCCCAACGAAAGAGTTTTCTTTGAAACAGGGCCTTAGGTGGGAGAATTCGCTTTCTCTTTTTCTTTTTTTGTTGGATGTTGAAGGACTTAGTTCCCTCTTGAGTTCTTCAGTCGAAGTTAGGTTGTTCTCTAGTTATAATGTGGATGACGACTCAAATTTCAGAGTCTTTCATTCACAGTTTGCAGATGATGCTCTTATCACAGGTAAGAATAAATTGTCTAATATAAGAAGGCAACCAAGTTATTTAATTGAAAATTTGGGAATGTTGAAATACCTTGGATTATCTATTGGTGACAGTTCGAGGAAGATGTCCTTTTAGAATCATGTTATTGAAAAAATTCAAAGAACGTTATTTGGACGGAGAAACTGTTATTGGTCTATAGGCAACCACCTAGTTCTCATTAAAGCTGTCATGTCAATTATATCAGTTTATTTTCTTTCTTCAAGGTTCCTTCATGTATTATATCTAAAATTGAATCCTTTTTTAATCTTATTTATGAGGGATACTGAGGAGGCCCGCAAGATTCATTGGATCAAGTGGGATAGAATTTTTTGTGAGTGTGAGCAAGGTGGGTTTAGTGTGCGTAATATGTATGTGTTTAATGTGGCACCTTTTGGTAAAGTGTGTCGGAGGCTTAAAACAGATACATATGGGTTGTTCTTTTAAGTTTCTTTCTTGTAGGTATGGTTGTTCGAATGTGGTATTGGGAGGTGGTACTTTTTGAGATTCGTCGGATATTAGGTATCTAAAGGTTGGAGGTGGAGGTATTCTGGAACAACGATTCTTAGACAACTTAGTAATAAAAATTGGTAATTGTAGGAATACTTTGTTTTGGTATGATACGTGGTTGGAATATGGACAGTTACAAAGTAAGTATCGTCAGTTTTTTGGAGTGGGGCGTGATAAATATATAACAATGACATATATGTTTAGATTGAGGTTGGAAGTTAGGAGAGATGGATCGGGGTGGCATCATTGTCTGCTTTAATGGGAAGAAGAGTTGGTGTAAATGTGTGTTTCGTTGTTTGTTAATGTTGATTTGCATAATCGAGTTAAGGATTCGTGGCAATGAAAAAGTAGTATGTGTACTATATGAAATACACTTATTAAGGATTGATGCATAACTCTTGTGTAAATCTCCCTC
>JBBPBR010000008.1:42921971-42932098 GCA_037974775.1 Cicer pinnatifidum | reverse complement strand
AGTTACATAATTCTAGACCTAAACAATAATCTTCTTCTGAACTTTCTTCTGATTCTGACCTAAACATAATTCTAGACCCAATCAAAATTTTGACAACCTTTATCCATTCTAAATGTTCTTGAAGACAAATATGTAGGTAGTTTTATCTAAATAGTACCAACCCGACATATCTTATGTTGTTTGTAACTTTTATCAATTCATCACTTCTCCTTTTATCACTTATCTTTAGACTGCATTAAGGATTTTTCATTATTTGAAGGCAAACTCAGGCAAAGACTTATTTTCTCAACATCAATTCCATCCCTCCAGTGGTTTGCAATTCTGAGTGAAAATCATTGATCTAGAAGATCAATAAGAAGCTTTTATTTTATTTCGTGGCAACCCTCTAATTTAATGAAAAGGTAAGAAACAATCAGATTTTAAATAGCATTTGTGTGTTGATCTGTGATAACATCTCAGCTTTACATATGAACTACAAATCCATTTATCTTGATCGAACAAAACACATTGAAATGAATTGTCATATAGTTGGAGACAATATTCAATATAAAATATTACTACAATTGCCAATTTAACCAAATGACCAAATTTCGCACATATTAACAAAACTTTCCAACCTGGTCCATTGCATTCACTACTGTACAAACTTAAAATGATTGATATGAATGGGGTGTTAGCTACAACTTGACTTAGCCTAAACTATTAAGTATAGTTAAATTTTCAGCTAATTAATTAGATTTTAGTTAGTTTATCAATAATTAATAAAACTTAAATTAATTATTCAATTAAATAATAATTATTGAATAATAAAATATATACTATTTATTATTATGAAAGATGTTAAAAAAAAAAAAAACAATGTGTGACTTTATCTCACGTTTATAAATTATAACTACAACTCTCTCAAATGTGTGACTTTATCTACTAAATAGCACGACTAATAATTATATATATATATATATATATTTAATAATTAATAAAAAATACAATTGAGAAATGGATTCCGCCACACTGATTTTTCTTCCCTCAATATAAAAATAAAATATTTTTCTTATGAGAAGTCGATCGCAGTTATTTCAATTTTGAAAATTATAGTAGTACATAATCAGAAAATTATGATAATAGGGTATTTAACATTGTTTTTAGTGGTTGAATAAAAAATAAAAAATAAAAAATAAAAGACTATTGTAATACCACTAGAAAAAAAGAGGGAAGATTGTGATACCAAAAGGCTTAACCCGCGAATAACTCAACATTTATATTGATCGGTCACAAGAACAACGTTGTTGTTTACGCACTAACGATCTGAACGAACGAAAGCTCTCACTTTCTCACTCGATCTCGCTCTCTTCTTCTTTGTCAAGCTCTACTTTACAATCTCTCGTTCTCCCTCTCCCTCTCCCTCTCACTTTTCTCATTGTTACTCTTTTTTTGTTTGTTTGTGTGGCTATTTTGTGGTTCTTTGATTCTTTTTTTAGGTTTTTCTATCCGTGATGGATTCCCCGCCACGTACTCCGATTTCATCACTCTCTCATACGGCGGCCACTCCGTCACTTCCGTCGGCACCGAAAAAGAAACTCCAACAGTCTTCTATGTCATGGTTTATTCTGCACTCTTTAGAAGATATTAGCGAATTGGTTAAGGAAATTATTCTAAGGCGTGAGAACAGCAAAGAAGCATTTAATGCTGAGAGAGAAAGAAAAATGCGCATTTTGATGTCACTGCGATAGTCATTCATTGCTTGCGTGAGTATGATTCTTGTTTTGGTTGGTATCTTGGTATGATTCTCTGTTCCTTTGTTCCTTTCAGTTTATATTTTGGTAAGAATCTAAGTTTATAGATTTATATACGTTTTTATGCCAAAATAAAATATGCCTTCGATCTTGATTTTTATGCTAACGAAAGTACCTATTTTATATTATGAATCTATGATGAATGATGATACTTCTATAAACGGATATGTTTATGGTAACAATTTATGTGTTTCAATTGTTTATGATTCTCATTCTAAAATCTATAATAAATCTCCTAAAATTGTTTATGTTCTGTCAATGCCCCTCTGGTAATTTTTTAAATATTTTAGCACCCACTACCAACATGTTCTAATACCCTCTCATTCACTATCTAAGGTATGTTCTTTTCTTTGCCAAAACTATTTTGAGTCTATTACTAACTTGATCGTTGGAGTCTGTTGCAGGTACCACACCCATTGCTCATGAGCAGGAACAATTTTGGCAACAACAGTTGGTCAATCTAATCTACTTCATATTTGGACAATCTTGAGCCTTCAATTAATGATTAGCAAAATGAACATGTAAGTAGTATCTTAATTACTGCATCTCTGTGAGAAATCTATGTGATTCAATTGTTTATGACTCTCATTCTAGAATATATCAATCTCTTGAAATTAATCCTCTTTTTCTTTTATCTTGATATTGTTTATGACTGCCATGGCCCCTTCTTGTAACAACTTAAGTCTTGCATAATGGATCACACACTTGATTGCTTTTATCTGCTGTCAGTGGCTTGTCCCTGTCCTTCTCAACCTCCGAGTGTCGGTCGTCTTCTCGAGGTTGAAATCCGCCTACATTCAAGAGATGTAAGCATACATGCAGTATATTCCACCACGAGCCTTTCTAGATCATAACTCCAAATCCTAAGATTGAGTATTTCTTTTCAACACTTGTTAGGATTAGGCAATAGTATATAATTGAAACCAAGAGATCTCTGTTCAACACATGTCCAGTGCTTCCTCTGCTTACATCAAGTGAACCATTTTACTTCCTCTGGTTCACAATATATCTGGATTGATCTGCAACTTTGAAGTTCTAGGATGTCAGATCAGATTATTTCCTTTCTTTGTAGTATTGCAATATTGTTTCATTTGGTCTATTGTTTTTATCTTGACCTTAGTTTGTATAAACTTCAGTTTCCGTGACATTGTTATGTTTATTTTCCTTCCTGGCTTGTTAATATACTCTTAATAATTAAAATAAATATGTTAACATCTTATATGCCTATGTTTGGTTTTACTTTTGGAGCATGTAAAATTGATTTGAATTGTTCTTGATATGTTTGGTTCTTATTAAGTAGAATTGACATGTTTGGTTCTTATTAAGTAGAATCGATTGTCTCCTCTAAAATTGATTTTTAGCTTTGGATTTGTTACTCAACTCACTTTTACAAGCAACATAAATTGTTTTACTTTCAACTCATTTTTAATCAAAATCAATTTTACATAATCACTTATCTAATCCAATTGGTTTTTGAACACAAATAGATAGATTGTTTTATCTAAAAATCTTATAATTGACAAGAAAATAAATTCAATTCACACTAGAATAAAAATAATATAATCAAATTTAATGATTAATAAAACAAAAAGTTCATTAATAATACACATAAAAATTGCAGAAATTAATTAAAAATATCCTAATAAAAACCTTAATCTTAACAATCAAACTATAGTCTTCTATCAGTCAATGACTAAGAATAATGTGATATGTATGATCTTTAATGTCATTCATCTTCAAAAAAAGAAAATATTTATTAATATTCGCTCATATCGATTATAGGTGATATCTCACATGACGAATTCAACTACATATTGACAAGTCTTTTGTAAAGTTGACATAGTGTTGAATTTGATGTTAGCCTCTATAAGTTTGTTTCCTAAAATACGGTATCGACAAAATGAGTCATTTGATTCTATATACACTACACTAAAATGAAAAAACAAAATATAACATATTATTATGACCAAAAAATCAATATCGCATTCAGATGATTAAATCATAAATAAAACACAAAAAAAAAAGAATTAAATTTGTGTAGAAAATCAATTATTTAATTAAAAGCACGGAATAGAATAATTTAGAGGAGTGATTTTAGATTAAAAAAAAATAACTCTACGCTATCCATCTAATGAACAAAGTGGAAGAGAGGAGGCTAGGTTGTTTTTTTTGGAGGGGCAGCTAAAAAACAACTTTAGACTATATGTCAATTCCTCGACATATCTTGTAAGAAACATTCAATTGTTTCTCTTTCTTCATCATAACCAGAATATAAAGCTTCGGAATTCTATTATTTTAATATATCGTTTGATTGTTTTAAAAAAAATCATGTCCATAAATAGTTGTGATGTGTCTATAGTGTAAAAAAAATTACACTGACAATGCTTAACAATTCAACTCTTATTTTTTAAGTACAATAAATAAAATACATTATTATTAATATTGTAGGTATATAATTTAACATAATTATAAAATAAAATAAAATAAAATTAAGTGGACACTACTAGAAGAAGCGTTTTTAGAGATCAATTTTCTCAGCCACCAGATGGAGAAAATCGATGACTAAGTTGAGAATTACCGGCCACCATGAATAAGGTGAGGTAGTATGATTAAATAGGGTAAAACCATCGGTACACAATCCCAACCTTACATTCCTCGGTTCAACAACAAAGTCAGGATAAATTTGATCAAAGTGTTTTCAAGCATCACCATCTGATGGATGACACATCACTTCTGGTTCTCGTCTACTTTCATAATTTAATCTCATATGTGGAGTTGAGTTCATCGAAGCATAGAATCTGTTAAGTATGAGAATTAGCGGTAATAAAATATGTCTTAATCAAACTCTGGTGGATTTAAGCATACAAAGCATTAACACAAGAAAGGTTGTTAATAGGGGTTTTACATAGAAAAGTTATGTAAAAATTTCAGCAAATGGATATAAGGTGAGAGATATATATGGAAAAAAGAAAAAGATTCACCTTCCCCAAATTTAAATCTATTTTAATTTGGATGCTCTAGACAGTGTCATGTTTGCAAGGGAAAATGATAAACCATTATCTTCCCTTAATAATTCATGGTCAACTATTCACATATGTTAATGTTATTTTTATTGATAAGATAAGATGATTTTGGAATTCAGTAAAAAAAACTAAAAGACAAAAACATAAAATTGAAGAAATTTCCTCCTCTAACAATTTCAATTACTAATTACTCATATTTTTCATTCAAAAAAGAAATTATTCATCTATGGTTCGCAAATTAAATGCAAAACACGAAAACAAAAATAATTGACCAACTGTCCATTAACCGCATTTCCCCCACAGTTGTGTGCATCATATTTTCTAGAATAAACAACAAATATCTTCACTTTTTCTATTTCATTGGTCAATTCTCACAAGAAATATAAGAAACCCAATCCAAGACACCCATGATTTTTCAATTCAATTTCATGAAATCCATAGATCATCACAAAACCCTCCTTTTTTCATTCAGTTTCACAAAGCTAAAGTTACTTTGCCTTTAATCCCACCACAAATTATCAAACCAAATGAAAGCATAAAAACAGAAAATTTAAGATTAAAAGAAATAGTAAATTGCATGAGTCAAACTACAACCAAACCAAACTTTTAAAAAATTAAAAAAAACACAATAAAACATACTCACCAATAAATTTTGCAACACAACAGAGGCTCACATCAAATAATTTGAATACAAAGAAAAAAATTAACACATCTATAAGATATCAGATAACAGTTCATGCAACAAATAATGCAATAAATTCAAATTTTTTATTTTTAATAATTATAGTTATTGGGCAGCACCATTTGTGTATAATTAATTTATTTAACAAAAATAAATAAGGTTCTTTTTCTTTTATATCATTAGTATTACTACTACTTTCTAACTTATGTTGTTGTTCTAATATACTTTTTCCTTTTAATTCTAAATACTTGACATCTAACTCTAAGTCCTTTTGTTTTAATAATGGAATTTCCTGTTTTATAGAAGTAATTTCATTCTGTAAGTCTTTAATAATAATTGGTTGGGTAATGGTGGGTTTAAATCTATTCATTATTTCTTTAAATTCTACTTTATGAACTATTTCTTTTTCTATTTGTTCTTTTTCTATAATTCCTTGTATCTGAATCATAAATTTTTCCTTTTGATATGAATCAGACATTTTTCTTTTTGATCAGAATTAGGCATTTTTCTTAATATTTCTATAAGAGTACTAGCTTGATCTGTAGAAATCATATTAATTCCCTTAATACAATCATTACAGTTACATAATTCTAGACCTAAACAATAATCTTCTTTTGAACTTTCTTCTGATTCTGACTTTTCTGATATATTATTAACATAATCTTCTTCATAAGATGATTCTTCCGAAGAACTAGAGGATTCATCAATCAACGTAGTTCCTTCTAAGATATTAATATGACTTTCCTTTAATTATTTTTGTATTTCTAATTTACTGATTTCATAATTTTTTGTTTTACTCTACAATTTTTTGCATAATGTCCTAGTCTTCCACATTTAAAACATTTAATTTCTTATTTATTAAAGACTTTTTTTATTAGTTTTATTTTTTTTTATTTTTATGTGTTTTCTTTATTGGTTCCTTTGGGGTGTAATTATTATTATAATTTTTCTTTTTCTTATAATGTCTAAATGTTTGTTTTGAATATTTTTTCTTTATGTTTTTACTGGGAGCTTTAATTGTCTCTATTCCGAATTGTTCACAAAATGATCCTAATTCTTTTTTATTTTGCACTACATCTGATCTAATTTATTGTATCTTAAAGTTTGTGCATATTCCTATTCCTGTTTCTACTACGTAATTCGATATTTGTCCTAAGGTTAGTGTTCCATAAGGAATTATTCCATTAAATTTTGATTTAATATTCATTTTAACTTTCTAACTAAATAATTTAGGTAATCCTGCTAAAAATCTCTCTTTCCAGTAATCTGTATTTCCATCTGGTCTCATATATAATTTTGACATAAACATGTCTTTATACCATCTATAATCAGACATGGAAGGAAAATGAAGATTGACTTGAGAATTATTTGTGATTGTCAACCTTTTTAATTGTTCCATTAATTCATATGAGTTATTTTTTTAATTTTGCTTCTTTTAATTCTTTTTCAAGTACATTTATTAATTTATAAATAGGTCTTTTTGGATCTAGTTTGTAATCTTTATATAATTAATTTCACTAGACTTATTAGAGTGATTTTTACTCACTTGTAATTCTACTCTATCTAATTTTTCAACCATAGTATGTAATATTTGATTACTAAAGTTTAATTGAGTTTAGTATGTAATATTTGATTTTTACTCACTTGTAATTCTACTCTATCTAATTGTTCAACCATAGTATGTAATATTTGATTACTAACATTTATGTGATTATTTTTATTAAAAGGGTTTTCTATATCATTTTTTAAACAATAATCTTCAAACCAATTAAAGAAATCGATATTTAATCTGATTTCTTTATGATGCTCATAATATTTTTCTCTGTAATCACTTGTTATTGCTTTTGAGAAAGTATTAAAATACCATTTTCTTTTATTTGTATTATAATCGGCTTCAAAATCTTTTCTTAACCAGACTTTGTCTATTTCAAATTCTTCTTCTAATTCTATTACTCCTAATACCTGAGATGTTGTTGGTGACATCTCTGGTGACTCTGATCCTTGGCAATCTAGGCAAGGCTCATATAATGGTTGAGGTATTGAGGGTACGAAATCCACTCTGGTTAAGTTAATATTAATGGTAGATGTTGAATCTACTGATTTTCTAGAACTTGTTTCAGATAAATATTTTAATGATTTATCAGTTATAAAAGACTTACTTCGATTCATTCTAATTCTTATACGGCTATCCTCTTCTAAAATAAATTGTCTAGATTTTCTATACTCTTTTCTAGGTGTTGGCATAATTTCTTTTAACATCCATTCTTCTGGTAGTTTAGCAATAATATCATAAACCTTTAGTTTTTTAGGGGTTGTAATATTAGAACGTTTTAGATTTGCTTCAATAATTATTGTTTCATTTCTAGGTGTACTTCTTAATGCTTTAAAATTATAATTTATATTTGAAACTTTATATTTAATTTTGTAACATATATCGATATTAGCTACTCCTTCATAAAATGAATTATCCATACATTGAATATTAATAACTAAAGACCTTTTAGTAAAATTGTTTTCTATGTTCATAGAGTAATTTGGATAACAAATAAAATAAATAAGACCATCATTTAAATTTGATTCTAATATAGCAATAATGAATTCATTAAATCTTTTAATTCTATTATCTCGTAACACTAATAATATGAGAGTATTTAGTCCTAACTTATGTAATGGTTTGACAACAACTTGTATTAATCCTAAGTGAATATAATGAAATCCTTGTTTGATATGATCATCAATTATTTCTTCGTTTAATAATTTAATAGTTTCATGATGTTCAACTATTGATTTGGAAGATTCTAATGTATGACTAATTTCCTGATATTTAAATTTGTCAAACATACTAGTTTTATATATTTCTTTATATTTAATGTCAGGCCTATTCCAGTTTTGTAATTTATTTTCTATTTCTGCTATTTGTAACTCTTTATTGATAATTGTCTTGTCATTTCTATTTTCTAATTCTTCTATAGATAATGAAGTAGAAGGTATCATGGTTTTATCTCTTCTTCTGGATCCTAGTTCGCTCAAGGTTCTAAGGAATTGAGCCATATTTCTATAGTTTAAACTTAAGGTCTCAAAATCTGTCTCATCTCACGGGACCACTGATATATCTATTTTGGGAACACCTACCTCTCTCTTGGGCTTTACGGCTTACCAACAGAATCAACTATAGCTGACCAACGTTTTGATGATTAAGATTTTTAAAAACATAAATTTAAAATATAAAAAATATAATTCAAATCCTCAGAGTCCTATAACGAGGCTCTGATACCATAATGAAGATGATGTATAACCATGATAAACATAATTATACCATAATTCAATAAAGCAAAACATAATCCATAGAGAGTTATGTGAAAATAACGGTAAATCATCAAGAAATATATCTAATTTAGTTGATAATAAGAATAAAGTTTGAAAAACTAATTGAAAATAAGCAAAGTTCATAAATTTGTTTATAATTATAATTGAAAACTTACAATTATTTCTTTCAAAGAATGAGAGAATTGCAAGGTAACAATTGACAAACTTTTAAAAAAAAAAATTGTGAATGTCCTGCATAATGAAAGACCACTTCCTTTTATAATGGAAAGATATGTCTCAGATTATAATAATGCCCCTAGACTAATTTACATATAATTATACCATAATTCAATAAAGCAAAACATAATCCATAAAGAGTTACGTGAAAATAACGGTAAATCATCAAGAAATATATCTATTTTAGTTGATAATAAGAAAACAGTTTGAAAAACTAATTGAAAGTAAGCAAAGTTCATAAAGTTGTTCATGATTATAATTTAAAACTTACAATTATTTCTTTAAGAGAATAAGGGAATTGCAATGTAACATTTGACAAACTTCAAAATATTTTTTTTTTTTGTGAATGTCCTGCATAATGAAGGACCACTTCCTTTTATAATGGAATGATAGGTATCAGATTACAATAATGTCCATAAACTAATTTACATTAATGCCATTACATTATTCGAATACTAATAATTCAACTTTAATAAAGGAAATACTAAAAAGCTTAATAATACATTCCAAAAGTCAAAAGTAAGCATAATGTTGTCTGCCTTAATAATGACGCCAATATTTGTTAACTACCTTCCCAAAATATTTTGAAGTTTGTCAAATGTTACATTGCAATATTTGTTAACTACCTTCCCATCTCCAGGGTACTAACCGGTAGGATGATCCTAGTTCTCATCTGATGGCGAAGCCCAGATTTCCACAGTAAATATAAAGCGTCACCAACCGAAAGTAACAAATATCACATAACATTTAAATTTCAAATGCACAAAATAACCTTTCAACTTAGCATACTCCTTGAAAGGGTTTTCATATGCCAAACATGCATAATAAAAGTTAAAAAAATAAAGATTTTAACAAAACTGCACTGTCGTATTTGAATACAGCATCCTTATATTCGAATACAATGCTAATTCATAAGTTAGTAGCAAAATCAACACAACTGTACTCGACTACAACATCCTTGTAGCCGAATACAAGTGCGAAGTCAGTGAAAAATCCTTCACAACTGTATTCGACTACCTCCTGGTGTAGCCGAATACAAGTGCTAAGTCAGTAGCAAAACTCACTTAAATGTATTTGAATACAAGC
>JBBPBR010000008.1:42877154-42901489 GCA_037974775.1 Cicer pinnatifidum | reverse complement strand
AATGTGTGACTTTATCTCACGTTTATAAATTATAACTACAACTCATGTTGAATTCACAGTAGACCTTATATCTTGTATAGGAAAATTGCTCAGCCTCGCTATTTCATAATTACATAATACCTATATAGAATGAAACATAATCAAAAAATTAGAAATTAACGGCAGAAGTTAAGAAATTGAGTAAGATGTGTTTGCTTTAATAGTCAATACTATTAATGTGTTAAATTAATAAAATAAAAAAATATATGGCTGAAATATATGGGATACATATCAGTTAATTTGCAATTTTTTTTTCGTGAAATTTCATAATAACTAGCAAGACAGAAACACTGCAAATGCTTACTCATATACTTTACAGTAAAAATTCCTCAATATGTTCCATACCAACAATTAAAAAGAATAGAAAACAAATAAATAAATTAACGCAAACATGTCTCTTCTCTTATATAAGTATATATTTATTGCTATTTTACGTTATAAAGTTATGTACCTAACAAATTAGACTAATAGATAATGGAAGAGTTTGAGGAAGATTTTGCCCATAAATGATAAACCAGGTCTTGGAATATATTTTTGCACAAGAAATTGTTGATAAATTATGACTGTTATTAGTTGTGATAGGCACAAAGTGGAATAAAGTTCTAATTTGGCTATAGCAGATAACATATGTAAATGGATTTCATGTTAGTGTCCATTGAGAGATTTTGAGTTTCAAGTTAAGGCAATGCAGTAGATGCATGCTCACTATGGTTGCTATGTTGTGTGTTGCATTTTTCACCCTTTTTCTTCATGTATTTCAAGGCATTGAAACACCCCATTTTCTATAAAAGAATTTTGTTGTATAGAATTCTTTAATTGCGGGATAAATAATAAAATATATCTTAATCAAACTCTGGTGGATTTAAGCATACAAAACATTAACACAAGAAAGGCTGTTAATAGGGGTTTTACATAGAAAAGTTATGTAAAAATTTCAGCAAATGGATATAAGGAGAGAGATATATATGGCAAAAAGAAAAAGATTCACCTTCCCCAAATTTAAATCTATTTTAATTTGGATGCTCTAGATAGTGTCATGTTTGCAAGGGAAAATGATAAACCATTACCTTCCCTTAATAATTCATGGTCAACAATTCACCTATGTTAATGTTATTTTTATTGATAAGATAAGATGATTTTGGAATTCAGTAGAAAAACTAAAAGACAAAAACATAAAATTGAAGAAATTTCCTTCTCTAACAATTTCAATTTCAATTACTAATTGATCATATTTTTCATTCAAAAAAAAAAAATTATTCATCTATGGTTCGCAAATTAAATGCAAAACACAAAAACAAAAATAATTGACCAACTGTCCATTAACCGCGTTTCCCCCACAGTTGTGTGCATCATATTCTCTAGAATAAACAACAAATAACTTCACTTTTTCTATTTCATTGGTCAATTCTCACAAGAAATCTGTTAAGATAAAAAGAAACAGTAAATTGCCTATGAATCAAACTACAACCCAAACCAAACTTTTAAAATATTAAAAAAAAACACAATAAAACATACTCACCAATAAATTTTGCAACACAACAGAGGTTCACATCAAATTATTGGAATACAAAAAAAAATTAACACATCTATAAGATATCAGATAACAGTTCGTGCAACTAAGAGTGAAACTATTACTTAAGGTATTTATAAAGTCAAAGAAAATAATTGACAAGGTTGGATATGGGGAAGAATAGATTTTAGGAGAGTAAGAGAAAAAAGTACATTTTTAAAAACATTGCAACTATAGAGTGAAACTGAAATATGGCTTCAAATAGTAAGGAAAAATCAACATGCTGACTAATCAAAATCTCATATTTTTAATTGTGTTATTAAAGTATTGTTATTACCATTAACATCATCGTCATCAAGAAATATATCTAATTTAGTTGATAATAAGAAAACAGTTTGAAAAAGTAATTGAAAGTAAGCAAAGTTCATAAATTTGTTAATGATTATAATTTAAAACTTACAATTATTTCTTTCAGAGAATCAAGTAATTTATAAGTAACACTTAGTCTAGAACCATTGGCTCCACTTAATCTTTCTAAGGTTTTTTTCGTAATATTTACTGGGTATTAATCCTTCTTGGATACAATTAGAGTCCGCACCAGAATCAAATAATGCAATAAACTCAAATTTTTTATTTTTAATAATTATAGTTATTGGGCAGTACCATTTGTGTATAATTAATTTATTTAACAAAAATAAATAAGGTTCTTTTTCTTTTATATCATTAGTATTACTACTACTTTCTAAATTATGTTGTCGTTCTAATATACTTTTTCCTTTTAATTCTAAATACTTAACATCTAACTCTAAGTCCTTTTGTTTTAATAATTGAATTTCCTGTTTTATAGAAGTAATTTCATTCTGTAAGTCTTTAATAATAATTGGTTGGGTAATAGTGGGTTTAAATCTATTCATTATTTTCTTAAATTCTACTTTATGAACTATTTCTTTTTCTATTTGTTCTTTTTCTATAATTCCTTGTATCTGAATTATAAATTTTTCCCTTTGATATGAATCAGGCATTTTACCTTTTGATCTGAATCAAACATTTTTATTAATATTTCTATAAGAGTACTAGCTTGATCTGTAGAAATCATATTAATTCCCTTAATACAATCATTACAGTTACATAATTCTAGACCTAAACAATAATCTTCTTCTGAACTTTCTTCTGATTCTGACTTTTCTGATATATTATTAACATAATCTTCTTCATAAGATGATTCTTCCGAAGAACTAGAGGATTCATCAATCAATGTAGTTCCTTCTAAGATATTAATATGACTTTCCTTTAATTACTTTTGTATTTCTAATTTACTGATTTCATAATTTTTTGTTTTACTCTACAATTTTTTGCATAATGTCCTAGTCTTCCACATTTAAAACTTTTAATTTCTTATTTATTAAAGACTTTTTTTATTAGTTTTATTTTATTTTTTTTTATGTGTTTTCTTTATTGGTTCCTTTGGGGTGTAATTATTATTATAATTTTTCTTTTTCTTATAATGTCTAAATGTTTGTTTTGAATATTTTTTCTTTATGTTTTTACTGGGAGCTTTAATTGTCTCTATTCCGAATTGTTCACAAAATGATCCTAATTCTTTTTTATTTTGCACTACATCTGATCTAATTTATTGTATCTTAAAGTTTGTGCATATTCCTATTCCTGTTTCTACTACGTAATTCGATATTTGTCCTAAGGTTAGTGTTCCATAAGGAATTATTCCATTAAATTTTGATTTAATATTCATTTTAACTTTCTAACTAAATAATTTAGGTAATCTTGCTAAAAATCTCTCTTTCCAGTAATCTGTATTTCCATCTGGTCTCATATATAATTTTGACATAAACATGTCTTTATACCATCTATAATCAGACATGGAAGGAAAATGAAGATTGACTAATTGTTCAGCGGCCCTTTCTTGTAATTGTAATACGTCTCCTACAAAGGCTTTTGTGATAGCATATAATAGGGTATTTACTGAGTCCTCTTCTATTGGTATTCCTTTAATATCTTCAGTAACTATATTATCCCACCATCCTTTTAATTGACCAGTGAATCCAATGATTAATAATAATGCTGCCTTTTTATCAGTATTTTTTCCTGATGTTTTAATGGCAGTGGCTGCCATAGTCATGGTCAGAATAATATTTAATATGTTTGTTCACTATGTTCGTCTATGTTCCATTCAATAATATAATCTCCACTATAGGCTGCGAAGGTCATGTAGTAACTTTCTTCAAATTGTATGTCTGGAAAGCTAGGTCTAGGATACTAATTTCTAGTTTTACCATGTAACTAGTATTTTTCATATTTTTAATTTTGTTAATTTCTAACTCATTGGGGTGTTGTGATAATACATTGACTTGAGAATTATTTGTGATTGTCAACCTTTTTAATTGTTCTATTAATTCATATGAGTTATTTTTTTAATTTTGCTTCTTTTAATTCTTTTTCAGGTACATTTATTAATTTATAAATAGGTCTTTTTGGATCTAGTTTGTAATCTTTATATAATTAATTTCACTAGACTTATTAGAGTGATTTTTACTCACTTGTAATTCTACTCTATCTAATTTTTCAACCATAGTATGTAATATTTGATTACTAAAGTTTAATTGAGTTTAGTATGTAATATTTGATTTTTACTCACTTGTAATTCTACTCTATCTAATTGTTCAACCATAGTATGTAATATTTGATTACTAACATTTATGTGATTATTTTTATTAAAAGGGTTTTCTATATCATTTTTTAAACAATAATCTTCAAACCAATTAAAGAAATCGATATTTAATCTGATTTCTTTATGATGCTCATAATATTTTTCTCTGTAATCACTTGTTATTGCTTTTGAGAAAGTATTAAAATACCATTTTCTTTTATTTGTATTATAATCGGCTTCAAAATCTTTTCTTAACCAGACTTTGTCTATTTCAAATTCTTCTTCTAATTCTATTACTCCTAATACCTGAGATGTTGTTGGTGACATCTCTGGTGACTCTGATCCTTGGCAATCTAGGCAAGGCTCATATAATGGTTGAGGTATTGAGGGTACGAAATCCACTCTGGTTAAGTTAATATTAATGGTAGATGTTGAATCTACTGATTTTCTAGAACTTGTTTCAGATAAATATTTTAATGATTTATCAGTTATAAAAGACTTACTTCGATTCATTCTAATTCTTATACGGCTATCCTCTTCTAAAATAAATTGTCTAGATTTTCTATACTCTTTTCTAGGTGTTGGCATAATTTCTTTTAATATCCATTCTTCTGGTAGTTTAGCAATAATATCATAAACCTTTAGTTTTTTAGGGGTTGTAATATTAGAACGTTTTAGATTTGCTTCAATAATTATTGTTTCATTTCTAGGTGTACTTCTTAATGCTTTAAAATTATAATTTATATTTGAAACTTTATATTTAATTTTGTAACATATATCGATATTAGCTACTCCTTCATAAAATGAATTATCCATACATTGAATATTAATAACTAAAGACCTTTTAGTAAAATTGTTTTCTATGTTCATAGAGTAATTTGGATAACAAATAAAATAAATAAGACCATCATTTAAATTTGATTCTAATATAGCAATAATGAATTCATTAAATCTTTTAATTCTATTATCTCGTAACACTAATAATATGAGAGTATTTAGTCCTAACTTATGTAATGGTTTGACAACAACTTGTATTAATCCTAAGTGAATATAATGAAATCCTTGTTTGATATGATCATCAATTATTTCTTCGTTTAATAATTTAATCGTTTCATGATGTTCAACTATTGATTTGGAAGATTATAATGTATGACTAATTTCCTGATATTTAAATTTGTCAAACATACTAGTTTTATATATTTCTTTATATTTAATGTCAGGCCTATTCCAGTTTTGTAATTTACTTTCTATTTCTGCTATTTGTAACTCTTTATTGATAATTGTCTTGTCATTTCTATTTTCTAATTCTTCTATAGATAATGAAGTAGAAGGTATCATGGTTTTATCTCTTCTTCTGGATCCTAGTTCGCTCAAGGTTCTAAGGAATTGAGCCATATTTCTATAGTTTAAACTTAAGGTCTCAAAATCTGTCTCATCTCACGGGACCACTGATATATCTATTTTGGGAACACCTACCTCTCTCTTGGGCTTTACGGCTTACCAACAGAATCAACTATAGCTGACCAACGTTTTGATGATTAAGATTTTTAAAAACATAAATTTAAAATATAAAAAATATAATTCAAATCCTCAGAGTCCTATAACGAGGCTCTGATACCATAATGAAGATGATGTATAACCATGATAAACATAATTATACCATAATTCAATAAAGCAAAACATAATCCATAGAGAGTTATGTGAAAATAACGATAAATCATCAAGAAATATATCTATTTTAGTTGATAATAAGAAAACAGTTTGAAAAACTAATTGAAAGTAAGCAAAGTTCATAAAGTTGTTCATGATTATAATTTAAAACTTACAATTATTTCTTTAAGAGAATAAGGGAATTGCAATGTAACATTTGACAAACTTCAAAATATTTTTTTTTTTGTGTGAATGTCATGCATAATGAAGGACCACTTCCTTTTATAATGGAATGATAGGTATCAGATTACAATAATGTCCATAAACTAATTTACATTAATGCCATTACATTATTCGAATACTAATAATTCAACTTTAATAAAGGAAATAGTAAAAAGCTTAATAATACATTCCAAAAGTCAAAAGTAAGCATAATGTTGTCTGCCTTAATAATGACGCCAATATTTGTTAACTACCTTCCCAAAATATTTTGAAGTTTGTCAAATGTTACATTGCAATATTTGTTAACTACCTTCCCATCTCCAGGGTACTAACCGGTAGGATGATCCTAGTTCTCATCTGATGGCGAAGCCCAGATTTCCACAGTAAATATAAAGCGTCACCAACCGAAAGTAACAAATATCACATAACATTTAAATTTCAAATGCACAAAATAACCTTTCAACTTAGCATACTCCTTGAAAGGGTTTTCATATGCCAAACATGCATAATAAAAGTTAAAAAAATAAAGTTTTTAACAAAACTGCACTGCCGTATTCGAATACAGCATCCTTATATTCGAATACAATGCTAATTCATAAGTTAGTAGCAAAATCAACACAACTGTACTCGACTACAACATCCTTGTAGCCGAATACAAGTGCGAAGTCAGTGAAAAATCCTTCACAACTGTATTCGACTACCTCCTGGTGTAGCCGAATACAAGTGCTAAGTCAGTAGCAAAACTCACTTAAATGTATTTGAATACAAGCACCTCGTATTTGAATACAACTGCAGAATATTGCATATTTCAGTTTCGAAAAGGTTTCACAATCAACCAACACTTACACACAAATTCAAACAATCACACTTACCAATTACGGCACAATCACAAACAACGAGTGAGTATGTATATACAATCATCACAATATATCAAACATGACTCGTGTAACACCCCGATTTTTAACAGCGCGAGTGTATATTTTTTTTTTTCTAAACAAATAAAGAAATAAAACAAAGAAAATACTTTTGGATAAATAGTTTAGTCGTAACATCACGACAAAATCAACAAATATTTACAAGCAGCGGAAATAGTTTTTGAAATATAAACCCAAAGTATTTACACGACAAAATACATTGGGGCTATGAGCCCTATCAGACATAGCTCATACCCCTGGGGTATTCTTGGCAGACCTATACAAAAGCACTGCCCCAAGAATTTTAACTCTCCCCACGTCACATCAAAAAGTGGTACATGGGCCCATCAAAAGAAAAGACATCAAACAGTTTAAGCATGGATACAATCTTCCAAAATGAAATAAATACAATCACAAAAGAAAGACATCTAGTCCTTATACAACCACCTAATCTGATCATGCTACAAAAGCTACACAACCCGGGTGATCTCCACGCGCCCCGCAAGATCCTCCTGACACAGCTTCGGTCAGGTATGACTAACTACTTTCCCATCTCCAGGGTACTAACCGGTAGGATGATCCTGTTTCTCATCTGAGGGCAAAGCCCAGATTTCCACAATAATTGTAAAGGTCACCAACCGAAATTAACAAATATCACATAGCAAAATTCTTATATTTTCAAATGCTCAAAAAGAACCTTTCGCCTTAGCATACTCCTCGAAAGGGTTTTCATATGTCCAAAAATGCATAAACAATGTTGAAAAATGAAGTTTTAACAAACTGCACTATCATAGCCAAATACAACCGAAAAAAAATGCAGATTTTCAGTTCTAAAATAGCTCTGAATCAATCAACACTGCGAATATTCATTAAATCAATTATGAACAAATAATTACATCAAAACTTAATCAACCCAACTTCACACCTCAAAGCAATTACGACAAATCACAACAACAATCGAATATGTATATACAATCATCATAGTATAACAAACATAACTCGCATGTCAAACACTCTAATGCAATGCGTATATGCCAAAATGCATGATTCCAGAATTCCAAACCAAAACCCTCCTCGAAGGGGCGTAAATCATAATTGTACAGCCTCTCACAGACCAGTACTAATTACCAAGGTGCAATCTCTCACAGATCAGCACGACTTACTAGCGTGCAGTCTCTCACAGACCAACACGACATACAAGAGTGCAGTCGCTCACAGACCAGCACAATTTACCAGCGTGCAGTCTCTCACAGACCAGCACGATTTTCTAGAGTGCAATCGCTCACAGATCAGCACATTCTAGAGTGCAATCTCTCATAGATCAGCACGACTTACTAGCGTGCAGTCTCTCACAGACCAGCACGACATACAAGAGTGCAGTCGCTCACAGACCAGCACAATTTACCAGCGTGCAGTCTCTCACAGACCAGCACGATTTTCTAGAGTGCAATCGCTCACAGATCAGCACATTCTAGAGTGCAATCTCTCACAGATCAGCACGACGCGACAATCCCCGCAAGGATAAGATGAACCAACAATTCACATGGCATCATCCCGTGGCCCATCACGGTCACCACTATCACCATGGCCCCATCGCGGTCACCATGTACTACGAAATGCATGAGCATACTCTGACTCTTTTCACCACAATCATTATGTAAATGCAGCTATTAAAAGACTCCCCATTTTTAATACTCATTTAACACTAATGATTTTTCAAACACAACACAGAGCATACTCAAACATATTTATTCACACCAATTAAAATTTCCACAACGACACATAAATCACATCTCCAAAAATTCATAATAATCGTTACGAACACATAAATCACACCAACCGTAAATCACCACAACCCACACCTCAAACACACATCAGAGTTCTCCACAAATTTCAACCATAAATCACCACAACAACATTAATATATCAGAGTTCTCCCCACCGCTAACTCGGTGCCAACGGTCTCGATTCCTTTTCGAGACTCAAGGAGCTAACTACATAAACATGAATATTTATAACAACTTGTTCACAATAAAACTAATCCAAACGCAACAAAATTTCCAAAATTAAATCTTTCTCACACGCCAAAGTTTTAAAATCAAATAATCTATATTATTTAATTAAAACTAAATAAAATAAATATTGTCAAAATTTCCCATTCACGCACTCGACTATTAAAGCACCGAAATTTTTGAGTTAATAAAATACTCTAAACTTTTTTTTTTCTTTTTAAACTCAATCAAAGAGTAATTAAAAGAGTAACATTTTAAACTCTTACCATTTTTAATTTCAATCTATCTTTTTGCTCAAACTCTTTAACTTAGTTAAAATTTGAACTTTTTCACAATTTTAACAACGCTAATTTTTTTGTAAAATTTCGATTTCAGTTCAAACTCATTTTTTTGAAAATAACTCATTACGTAACTCAAACTCATCAAATTTAATTATCGCCAATTCACACCAACAACAATCAATTCAATTCCGCAACACACATATAACACCTCAATTAATTTCAACAATTCAAACATAACTCACCCAATTTGAAAACTCCACATTTTTACACATAAACCACCAAATTTCATCAATTTATTTTCGACAAAATCCACAAATAAATCACCTCAAAAAAATTCATAATAATAATTATGAACATATAAATCACACTAAACTTGAATCACCACAAACCACACCTCAAATTTAAATTCCACTAAATTACACACAATCACATTAAATTAATTTTTCACAAAATCACACTTCAAATACATCAAATTTCTTTTCCACAAAATCACAAATAATGTCCTAAATGCAAACTAAAAGTTTGGAATGAGCCCTTACCTTAACGATAGCTTTAACATGCGATTACGGTACCGCAATTAATTCCGGTAAAATTTAAGTTCGTGACGCCGCGTCGAAAACTAGCTCACTAGCACCGCAGCGTGGCAATGAGCAACTTTCTCTTCTGTCACTTCCCGAAACGAAGCTTAGATCTAAGAGAAAATTGAAGGTTTTTGTGTTTATGGGTTTTGAAAACAAAAGAATTTTGAAACAGAGAAGGAAGAGCAGGAAGGAAAGAAAGAAGGAAGGCACGCAGGGCTTCTGAGGAAAAAAAGTTTTCTTTCTTTGCCTTTCTAATTTGTATATATATATATATACAATATATATATATTAAAATAATAATAATATATTATAATAATAATAATAACAAATATCTAAACAAGTATCTAGATATTTATAAATATCTAGATATTTTGTAAAAAAATCATCATTACGCCTGTCACCTCAAATCACATCACAAACCACTTTTTCAGAAAAATATATACTCTCGCCGTAATTCAATGGGCAGATGAATTTTTCTGAAAAATGCCGCATCTCAGAAATTTTTTTTTTCGACAAAAGATTCACCGTAATTAAATAAAATTATTCATCGACGAATAATTTTAATCGGGTATCTAAAAAGATATTTTGGCATTTAACTCACAAAATGCCATAAAATTGGCTAAAAAGCCTCACAAAATTTCCCCAAAATACATAAATTACAATTTAAAATTAAGGGTCTTACAACTCGCGTGCCAAGCACCCTAATGCAATGCGTATATGCCAAAATGCATGATTCTGGAATTCCAACCAAAACCATCCTCGAATGGGCGTAAATGGACATTATACTATGGGTTCTTGATCATCATCATCATCGTCATCAACAACGACTTCAACAAGAATGTCATCTTAATTCTCACTAAAATCGTCAACTTCTTCACTGTGGACACCAGCCACAACACTGATAAGACCATCATCGTACGGTGTATTAAAGTCAATTCTCCATTGATTGGTTGGTTCTGATTTTGTATTTGTGTTTTAATTGTAATATTTAAATAAATTTTATTATTTTTATGAACACTATTTTATTTAAATTTTTTAATAATTATAAAAAGTAAAATTTAATTAGATAATTATTATAAAAAATTATATTTATTTATTTAATTAAAATAATAATTACTTAAAGTAATAATTAATGAAACTTAAATTAATAATTAATAAAACTTAACTTAATTATTTAATTGAAATAATAATAGTTGAATAATAAAATATATATTTATTATTATGAAATATGTTAATAAAAGAAATAATGTGTGGTATTATCTCACGTTTACAAATTATAACTAATCACTCTCTCACACACGTGTGCATGCCATTGTTAATTGATCCAATTTCATATAATTGTGTCTACTAAATAGCACTACTAATAAAAATAAATATATATATTTAATAATTAAAAAAATACAATTGGAAAATAGGTTCCGCCACACCGATTTCCTTTCACTAAATTTATAAAAAAAATTGGATTTTCCTTTTGCGAAGTCGATTGCATCCATTTCAATTTTAAAAATGATAGTAGTGTGGTACATAATTAGATAATGATGATAGTATGGTACTTAATTTTATTTTTAGTGGTAGAATAAAAATAAAACCAAAAAGAAGAAGAGGGAGCTAAATAGTATTGTTCTCTTGTTGTATATTTTTTTATTATTATAATGTGAACCTTATTTATAGCCACAAGTAAATAAGTGAGTGTTAATGGATATTCACTAATTAACATGGAGGAATCATTTATAATTAGCAATCTTTTGAAGTCATCGGAGAATATGGTCATGGTAGTTAACGTTTATGCTCCTTGTGAGTTTTAGCTAAAAGCATAGTTGTAGGCACCCTTAACCCCTAATTTTGAGTTACAATTGGATGATTGTTGGTGCATTTGTGGGGATTTTAATTCTATTTGAAGTATTGAGGAACAAAAGGGAGTGGAAGGCATGTCGAGAGAAGATCAGATTAACAATTTTAACAGTTTCATAAATAAAAATCATTTGGTCGAGGTTGGATGGGGCTCGTATGAGTGTATTGAATCGCTTTATTTTTTCTGAAATTTTTTGTGAAACATGGAATGTTGTATCTCAATGGGCGACGGGGAGAGGCTTATCGGATCATTTTCATATCTTGTTGGGTGGTGTGATGGAGGATTTGTGACCTTGCCTGTTCAAAACCATTTAAAGAATTTGTCGTTTGTCGGATAGGAAATATTTGTTTTGAAGGAAAAATTGAATAGCGTCAAATTATCTTTGAGGGAGTTGCATAAAAAGTATAGTAGCTATCTAGGCGAAGAGTTGAGGTCCGCCAAGGTGAATATTAAAAAGTGAAGGGTGAATCTAGTAGATTAGATGATACTGATATTATGGGAGGCATTTCTTATTAGCTCAATTATTTTCCCTCTCTAGATTGTATTACAGTATTCAATGGCATAAATCGAAGGTGAGATGGTTGAAGGAGGGTGATGCTAATTTGAAGTACTTTCATGGTGTGATTTTTTCTAAGAAAAGGATAACGCCATCTTGAGTATTGAAGCTAGAGGTACTTGAGTGGACAATGTGGAAGGAGTAAGGGAATCTATTTTTCAATTTTTGAAAAATTATTTCCAATCAAGTTAGAAGAAAAAGATTCAAGTGGATAATTTTCATTTTAAGTCCATTAATGTTGAAGAGGATTCTTAGTTGACTAGAATGTTCAATTAAGAGGAAATGAATATTGTTGTGTGGGATTGTGACAGCTTCAAAAGTCTGGGTCCTGATTGTGTCAACTTTGATTTATTTGAAAAAAAAATTGGATGATGCTTAGTACGATTTCATAAAGTTTTTGCAAGAACTCCATTTGAACAGTAAGTTGGTGAAACGGTCTTGTTGTACTTTTATCGTTCATATTCTAAAGAAGAAAAATCTCAATACTTAATGACTTTGAAACCTCTTGTTGCTTGTATGCATAAATTTTTAGCTAAGATTTTGGCTAATCGATTAAAAAGTATAATTGAAAATGTAATATTTGAAAATCAGTCTGCCTTTTTCAAGGATATGCGGATTTTAGATGGTATCTTGGTGGCTAATGAAGTTATGGATGAAGCCCGAAAGAGGAAAAATCAGTTATTATTGTTCAAAGTTAATTTTGAGAAGGCTTATGTTTTAGTGAAGTGGGATTATTTAGGTATGGTGTTGACTACTAGGAATTTTCCAACAAAATCGAGGTGTTGGATATTGGAGTGTTTGAGCTCGACTTTAGCATCTGTTTTGGTCAATGGGTGCCCAACGAAAGAGTTTTCTTTGAAACAGGGCCTTAGGTGGGAGAATTCGCTTTCTCTTTTTCTTTTTTTGTTGGATGTTGAAGGACTTAGTTACCTCTTGAGTTCTTCAGTCGAAGTTAGGTTGTTCTCTAGTTATAATGTTGATGACGACTCAAATTTCAGAGTCTTTCATTCACAGTTTGCAAATGATGCTCTTATCACAGGTAAGAATAAATTGTCTAATATAAGAAGGCAACCAAGTTATTTAATTGAAAATTTGGAAATGTTGAAATACCTTGGATTATCTATTGGTGACAGTTCGAGGAAGATGTCCTTTTAGAATCATGTTATTGAAAAAATTCAAAGAACGTTATTTGGATGGAGAAACTGTTATTGGTCTATAGGCAACCACCTAGTTCTCATTAAAGCTGTCATGTCAATTATGTCAGTTTATTTTCTTTCTTCAAGGCTCCTTCATGTATTATATCTAAAATTGAATCCTTTTTTAATCTTATTTATGAGGGATACTAAGGAGGCCCGCAAGATTCATTAGATCAAGTGGGATAGAATTTTTTGTGAGTGTGAGCAAGGTGGGTTTAGTGTGCGTAATATGTATGTGTTTAATGTGGCACCTTTTGGTAAAGTGTGTCGGAGGCTTAAAACAAATACATATGGGTTGTTCTTTTAAGTTTCTTTCTTGTAGGTATGGTTGTTCGAATGTGGTATTGGGAGGTGGTACTTTTTGAGATTCGTCGGATATTAGGTATCTAAAGGTTGGAGGTGGAGGTATTCTGGAACAACGATTCTCAGACAACTTAGTAATAAAAATTGGTAATTGTAGGAATACTTTGTTTTGGTATGATACGTGGTTGGAATATGGACAGTTACAAAGTAAGTATCGTCAGTTTTTTGGAGTGGGGCGTGATAAATATATAACAATGACATATATGTTTAGATTGAGGTTGGAAGTTAGGAGAGATGGATCGGGGTGGCATCATTGTCTGCTTTAATGGGAAGAAGAGTTGGTGTAAATGTGTGTTTCGTTGTTTGTTAATGTTGATTTGCATAATCGAGTTAAGGATTCGTGGCAATGAAAAAGTAGTATGTGTACTATATGAAATACACTTATTAAGGATTGATGCATAACTCTTGTGTAAATCTCCCTCTCATTAGTGACATTTTTGGAATAAATTGGTACTGCTAAAAGTGCATCTCTTAGTTTGGAGGTTGTTGCATAATTGGTTGCCTACGAAAAACAAGTTACTATAAAAGGCATTTTGGATAGCTCTTTCAACTTGTGTGTGGACTTGAAGAAACTGCTCAACATCTACTTTTCTATTGACATTTTTGTGGTTGGATTTAGCGAAATATTTTTACCTGGTTGAACATTGAGGGTCAATTGTCTAATATTACTTTACACCACATTCAACAATTTGGTGGGTCAGGTGTGCTTGACCTAAAAGGTCGATATTATTTCGATCTTGTTTAGTTAGTGTGCATTTGTGCTATATGGAAAATAATGAATCATATTATATTCAGACAAAAAAAGGGTAACGCAATTGACACGACATAACATATAAACTATAATGTTGGTGTTGGCTTCGTTAAAAAGAAAATGTTTTTAGGTATATCATTAATCAATGGTTGTCCCGATTTATTGCTTGATGTAGTTTTTTTTTCTTCTAGTGTGTAGATGGAGTTTTATTTGCTAGACTCTATATGTTTTGTTGTCTAGTTGAGTTTTGTTAACTCTTTTACCTTTGAATATTCTTATTATTAGCATGCCTTATATTTAGAATTCTATTATTTTAATATATCATTTAGTTGTTTCAAAAAATTATGTCCATAAAACATTGTAATATGTCGACAGCGTAAAAAAATTTATACATATACAGTGCATAAAACTTAAACTCTTATTTTTTTGGTGCAATACATAAAATACATTATTATTATTATTATTATTATTATTATTATTATTATTATTATTATTATTATTATTATTATTATTATTATTATTATTGTATATAATTTATTATAATAGTAAAAAAAATTATTAAGTGGATTGGATGAGTATCCATTAAATTATGGTCATAGATTGATTGAAAAGTTTTTATTTTTAAAGGATGGATAATATTTGATTTTTGAAAGTAATTTTAGTGGGTTGTAAATGGATTATTTTAAGCCATCCATTACAATCCAAATCTATATTCGTTCAATCAATATGTCTATTTTGTCACCCCTAGTTTCATTCAAAATTTTGACAACCTTTATCTAATCTAAATATTCTTGAAGAAAAATATGTAGGTAGTTTTATCAAAATAGTACCAACCCGATATATCTTATGTTGTTTGTAGCTTTTATCAATTCATCACTTCTCCTTTTATCACTTATCTTTAGGCTGCATTAAGGATTATCTTTAGGCTGCATTAAGAAGCTTTTATTTTATTTCGTGGCAACCCTCTAATTTAATGAAAAGGTAAGAAACAATCAGATTTTATATTAGAGTTAGAACAGAGAGCTTTAGCAAATAATGGTTGATCTATATTCTACAAGATTTTAACAACAAATATAGCATTTGTGTGTTGATCTGTGATAACATCTCAGCTTTACATATGAACTACAAATCCATTTATCTTGATCGAACAAAACACATTGAAATGAATTGTCATATAGTTGGAGACAATATTCAATATAAAATATTACTACAATTGCCAATTTAACCAAATGACCAAATTTCGCACATATTAACAAAACTTTCCAACCTGGTCCATTGCATTCACTACTGTACAAACTTAAAATGATTGATATGAATGGGGTGTTAGCTACAACTTGACTTAGCCTAAACTATTAAGTATAGTTAAATTTTCAGCTAATTAATTAGATTTTAGTTAGTTTATCAATAATTAATAAAACTTAAATTAATTATTCAATTAAATAATAATTATTGAATAATAAAATATATACTATTTATTATTATGAAAGATGTTAAAAAAAAAAAAAACAATGTGTGACTTTATCTCACGTTTATAAATTATAACTACAACTCTCTCAAATGTGTGACTTTATCTACTAAATAGCACGACTAATAATTATATATATATATATATATATTTAATAATTAATAAAAAATACAATTGAGAAATGGATTCCGCCACACTGATTTTTCTTCCCTCAATATAAAAATAAAATATTTTTCTTATGAGAAGTCGATCGCAGTTATTTCAATTTTGAAAATTATAGTAGTACATAATCAGAAAATTATGATAATAGGGTATTTAACATTGTTTTTAGTGGTTGAATAAAAAATAAAAAATAAAAAATAAAAGACTATTGTAATACCACTAGAAAAAAAGAGGGAAGATTGTGATACCAAAAGGCTTAACCCGCGAATAACTCAACATTTATATTGATCGGTCACAAGAACAACGTTGTTGTTTACGCACTAACGATCTGAACGAACGAAAGCTCTCACTTTCTCACTCGATCTCGCTCTCTTCTTCTTTGTCAAGCTCTACTTTACAATCTCTCGTTCTCCCTCTCCCTCTCCCTCTCACTTTTCTCATTGTTACTCTTTTTTTGTTTGTTTGTGTGGCTATTTTGTGGTTCTTTGATTCTTTTTTTAGGTTTTTCTATCCGTGATGGATTCCCCGCCACGTACTCCGATTTCATCACTCTCTCATACGGCGGCCACTCCGTCACTTCCGTCGGCACCGAAAAAGAAACTCCAACAGTCTTCTATGTCATGGTTTATTCTGCACTCTTTAGAAGATATTAGCGAATTGGTTAAGGAAATTATTCTAAGGCGTGAGAACAGCAAAGAAGCATTTAATGCTGAGAGAGAAAGAAAAATGCGCATTTTGATGTCACTGCGATAGTCATTCATTGCTTGCGTGAGTATGATTCTTGTTTTGGTTGGTATCTTGGTATGATTCTCTGTTCCTTTGTTCCTTTCAGTTTATATTTTGGTAAGAATCTAAGTTTATAGATTTATATACGTTTTTATGCCAAAATAAAATATGCCTTCGATCTTGATTTTTATGCTAACGAAAGTACCTATTTTATATTATGAATCTATGATGAATGATGATACTTCTATAAACGGATATGTTTATGGTAACAATTTATGTGTTTCAATTGTTTATGATTCTCATTCTAAAATCTATAATAAATCTCCTAAAATTGTTTATGTTCTGTCAATGCCCCTCTGGTAATTTTTTAAATATTTTAGCACCCACTACCAACATGTTCTAATACCCTCTCATTCACTATCTAAGGTATGTTCTTTTCTTTGCCAAAACTATTTTGAGTCTATTACTAACTTGATCGTTGGAGTCTGTTGCAGGTACCACACCCATTGCTCATGAGCAGGAACAATTTTGGCAACAACAGTTGGTCAATCTAATCTACTTCATATTTGGACAATCTTGAGCCTTCAATTAATGATTAGCAAAATGAACATGTAAGTAGTATCTTAATTACTGCATCTCTGTGAGAAATCTATGTGATTCAATTGTTTATGACTCTCATTCTAGAATATATCAATCTCTTGAAATTAATCCTCTTTTTCTTTTATCTTGATATTGTTTATGACTGCCATGGCCCCTTCTTGTAACAACTTAAGTCTTGCATAATGGATCACACACTTGATTGCTTTTATCTGCTGTCAGTGGCTTGTCCCTGTCCTTCTCAACCTCCGAGTGTCGGTCGTCTTCTCGAGGTTGAAATCCGCCTACATTCAAGAGATGTAAGCATACATGCAGTATATTCCACCACGAGCCTTTCTAGATCATAACTCCAAATCCTAAGATTGAGTATTTCTTTTCAACACATGTCCAGTGCTTCCTCTGCTTACATCAAGTGAACCATTTTACTTCCTCTGGTTCACAATATATCTGGATTGATCTGCAACTTTGAAGTTCTAGGATGTCAGATCAGATTATTTCCTTTCTTTGTAGTGTTGCAATATTGTTTCATTTGGCCTATTGTTTTTATCTTGACCTTAGTTTGTATAAACTTCAGTTTCCATGACATTGTTATGTTTATTTTCCTTCCTCGCTTGTTAATATACTCTTAATAATTAAAATAAATATGTGAACATCTTATATGCCTATGTTTGGTTTTACTTTTGGAGCATCTAAAATTGATTTGAATTGATCTTGACATGGTTGGTTCTTATTCAGCAGAATTGATTGTCTCCTCTAGAATAGATATTTAGCTTTTGATTTGTTACACAATTCACTTTTACAAGCAAAATAAATTGTTTTACCTTGCAATGCATTTTTAATCAAAATCAATTTTACATAATCAATAGTCATGTTTTTTTCGACGGAAGAATAATAGCAATTTTTATTGTGAAGTAGTTTTAATCATCATTTTAGCACTTAAAAGTATAAGATGTAATTTTGAATATGTTAAGTTCAAAATTGAATACTCCTTTTTTTATAAAAAAAATAAGTACTTTTTTTTATTGTTTTAACTTATGTTGATGATCTTGTTATTGTTGGAACATGTCTACTTGATATACAAAGTATTAAAACAATTATTAGATAAAATGTTCAACAATGAAGATTTTGAAACATTAAAATATCTTTTGAATTTTGAAGTGGATATTTCCTTACCCAAAGGAAATACCCTTAACTTACTTGTAGACTTACTTGAAGATTAGGGTTGTTGGCTTCTAAACCAACTTCCACATCCATGAATTTGGTTTAAAGGAAATATACCCTTGACTTGCAGAAATTAATGAAAAATATCTTTATCAAAATCTTAATCTTATCAATTAAACTATATTTGTGACACTCCGGTTTTTAACAGTGTGGGTGTATATTTTTTTTTTCAAAAACAAATAATAAAAATAACTCGTCGTAACACAAACGACAAAAAACATGAATAATTACGTCACAAATGCAAACAAATTGAAATAGTTTGAGACGATAATCCAAAATATACAAATAGAAAATACACCAGGGCTATGAGACCTATCAGACATCGCCAATACTCCTAGGGTATTCTTGACAGGTCAAAAAGGAGGAACATGGACCCACCAAACAAAAGTCAACTAATCGTATAAGTTTAGTTACAGTCATCCTAAACTAAAATAAGTACCACCACCAAAATAAAGACATCATGTCCCTATACACGAAACTAATTTGATCATACCCTAGCAACTACAATAACATGGGTGACCTCCACACATTCCCCAAGTCTCATATCTGATGCAACATCTATCCTCGAAGTGACTTCCTCTTCCTCATCATCCATAGAAGGACCAGTATCCTCAGAAGTCAGATCCACCAACGAGATAGGTGGCTTCGGCGGCGCTGAGATCTCAAAACAGTCTGCTATTTCAGCGAAAGTCGGTAAGGGATCATTCACTGGAAATGGAAGCTTTGACTCGGCTCGCTTAGACGGTCCTACAATCTCTCGCTCTCGCTAGTGAGCTTCACGAGGTATATTGTTGCAGCACTCCTACTTGTCCTCACTACCCTTCCCGTATAAGTAGCCTTGTTTGAGATGGGGTCGTATGTCCAAAAAGTCGACGAATCTCGGTCAGGGAAGTCTAACGATATTTCTGTCGTCAAGGTAACAGTCGGTAGAACGAACTCATGTATCATCTGAGGGCAAAGCCCAAATTCCACAATAATTGTAAAGGGTCACCAACCGAAATTAACAAATATCATTTAATATTTAAATTTAAATGCACAAAATAACTTTTAATCTTAGTATACACCTTGAAAGGGTTTTCATATGTCAAACATGCATAAACAAGTTGAAAAATGAAGTTTTTAACAATATTGCACTATTATATTCGAATACAGCATTGTCGTAGTCGAATACAACTAAGAAAAATACAGATGTTCAGTTCTAAAATGCCTCTGAATCAATTAACATTTCACACATTCATAATACCAATTATGAACACATAAGTTAAACCAAATTAGTCTCCACAAATTCACACCTCAATCACACATCAAACATTCATAACATCAATTATGAACACATAATTATATCGAAACTTAATCAACCCAAATTCACACCTCAAAGAAATTATGGCACAATAACAAACAACAACCGAGTATGTATATACAATCATCACAGTATATCAAACATGACTCGTGTGCAAGCACCCTAATGCAATGTGTATATGCCAAAATGCATGATATCAGAATTCCAACCAAAACCCTCCTCGAAAGGGCGTAAATCATAATTATATCGTCTATCACATACTAATACTAATTAACGAGGTGTCACCTATCACGAGTCAACACGATTTACTAAAAAGCTTAAATCATAAATATATCGCCTATCACAGACCAATACTATTTACTGATGTGCCACCTATCACGAGTCAACACGATTAACTAAAAAAACGTAAATTGTAAATGTACCGCCTATCACATATCAGTATTATTTATCGAGGTGCCACCTATCACTGATCAGCACGATTTACAAAAATGTGCAGTCTATCACGGACCTACACAGCGCGAATATTGTCGCAAGAATAAGATGAACCAACAGATCACATGGCATCATCTCGTGGCCCATCACGGTCACCACTATCACCATGGCCTCATCGCGGTCACCATGTACAATGAAATGCATGAGCATACTCTGACTCTTTTCACCACAATCATTAAGTAAATGTAGCTATTAAAAGATTCCTCGTTTTTAATACTCATTTAACACTAATGATTTTTCAAACTTATCACATAGAATACTCAAAACAGATTTTCCTCAATAAAAGTCATAACACACATATTATCAGTTATGAATACACAATATTATCAAAACTTAATCCCTACAACAACATTAATATATCATTGTTCTCCTTATCGCTAACTCGGTGCCAACGGTCCCGATTCCTTTTCGAGACTCAAGGAGCTAACTACATAAACATAAATATTTATAACAATTTGTTCACAATAAAATTAATTCAACCACAACAAAATTCTCAAAATTAAATCTTTATCACACACCAAACTTGTAAAATTTAATAATCTATATTATTTAGCTAAAACTAAATAAAATATAGTCCAAATCTCACGTACACCTCAAATTTAATTACCACCAATTCACACCAAAATCAATCAATTCAATTCCACAACACACATATAGCACCTCAATTAAATTTTAACAATTCAAACATAAATCACCCAATTTCATAATTCCATATTTTTACACATAAACCACCTTAATTCATTTTCCACAATCTCACACGCAAATCTCACAAATTTCCACCTCCACAAATACACATATAAAGTCCTATATGCAATCTAAAAGTTTGGAAGAATCTCTTACCTTATCGATAGCTTTAACAACCGATTACGATACTGTGATTAATTACGGTAAAATTTTATTTCGCGTCGTCACTTCAAAAGTTAGCTGACTAGCACCGTAGTGTGGAGAGGATTTAACTTTCCCTTTTGTCTTCTCGAAAAGAAGCTCAAATGTCGAAGAAAAATGGAGATTTGTCTTTGAGTTTTTAAAAAAAAAAACAAACACTTTGCTTGTTGTTTGGAAATAGAGAAGGAGAAGGAGAAAATGATGAAGGCACGGGGAGAAATGTTTCCTTTCTTTCTTTTTCCTTTATATATATATATATATATATGTCACATCAACTCTTAAATCCCTTTCTCAGAAAAAATATCTACTCTCATCGGAATTCAATTAGATGAATTATTTTGAAAAACGCTACATCTCAACAAAAAAATTTCTTCGACAAAAGATTCACCGTAATTAAATTAAATTATTCATCGACGAATAATTTTAATCGGGTCTCAATATATATATATTAAAATATTAAACATATTATTAACTCTAATAAAATGTTATTTTGATATTTAATTCTCAAAATAAAATTCAATTGAGCTAAATTCCTAAGCAATTTAACACAAAATACCCTAAAATCGCATAAATTAGAATTTAGAAAATTAAAGACCTTACAATATTCTTCTACGAGTCAATGGCTATGAATAATGTAAGATGTACGATCTTTAATGATATCCATATTTGAAAGAAAAAAATATTTGTTGGTGTTCGTTGATATCGATTATAGGTGATATTTGATATGACGAATTCAACTACGCATTGATAAATCATTTGTATGGTTGAGATAGTATTGAATTTGGTGTTAGTCTCTATAAATATGTTGCTTAAAATATGGTATCGACAAAACAAGTCATTTGATTCTATAGACACCACACCAAAATTGAAAAACAAAGTATAATATACTATGATGACGAACAAATTAATGTCGCATTCAGATGATGAAATTATAAATAAAACACAAAAAGAAATAAATATTTGTGTAGAAAATCAATTATTTAACTAAAAGCAAAGAATAAAATAATTTAGAGAGAAGATTTTAGAATAAAAAAAAAACCTAATGTTACCCATTTAACCTTAAGTTCCTCTCTCTCTCTCCTCTTGCCACTCATCTTTAAGCTCCGGTAAAGATTCTAAATTATTTGAAGATAAACTAGGCAAAGTTTTTCACAACAACATCCATTATTATGTTCCAACTCTGATGTTGTTTTGCGATTTTAAGTGGAACTCATATTCAAATCTAGAAGATAACAACAAACTTTTGTTTCTTTCTTGGCAACTCTCTAGTTTCATAGAAAAATTAGAAACATTCAATTGTTTCTCATTCTTCATCAACGACAGAATATAGAGCTTTAGCAAATGTAACTTGTGAAGCATAATAGTATTTTACAAAATTTTAACACCAAACACACCGTTATGCGTTGATTTGCGCACAAAATACATTAAATGAATTGTCGTATAGTTATACACAAGATTCAATCCGAAATGTTATTAATACTGTCAATTACTTCTTTTTTTTTGTGTGTGTTAACTCTGCCAATTACTATAAAGGACCAAAACATATTTACAAAACTTACGCAACTTGGCCCCCTTCCATTCACTATTAGGTCATCAAGATATGTCAAAATTCACGTTATATATAATTACATTGTTGAGATTGATCTAAACGCAACATAATGACATAGAAAATGATTATAGATTAATGTTAAAATTTATAAATATGATTTATATGATAGTGATTTTTAATCCAACGATTGCTTTAAAAATATTTATCCGATGTTATTAAATGAGTGTCTTTTTTTAGGAGTAATTTCATTCCTCTTCATTAAATAATAGGAAGGGTCGTTGGTGGTAGATGGAGGGGGAGCTCAGGTGGCCACCACGGCGGAGTTCCAACGGTTGGAAGTTGAATTTCAGTGACTCGCGGTGGTTGCTACGTAGCTTCGACGGCTGCCTGTCTCCAACCACCCCAAGATTATTAAATATTATGTTAATTTTAAATAAATTTTGATATTTAAATTTTTATTTTAGAACAAATTACTTATTTTTAAATTTAAAAAAAAAAAAAACTGTTTTTAAAAATCTTAAAAACCCAAACAAAAAATATCAAATCTTTATTTTTAAAATTATAAATTATATTTTTTTTTTTTTAGAAAATTACTTATTTTTTAACATAAAATACTGTTTTTTTTAATTTATTAACAAAAACTCCATTTTTCTATAATAAAATTAAATTTTCCTAATTATAACAATTTTTTTAAATTGATTGTAATAATATTTATCAAAAGTTACAAACTAAAAAAAGTATCATCACATGTATCTATTTTATAGTAAATAAATGTAATTCATTGGATCTGATTAAAAAAACATATGTAATTCATTAGATTTGTAAAAGGGGTTGGAAGAATTTGATTTCATCAATATTATTAAATAAATGGGATGGATAGATAATTGTCCAATACCTTAAATGATTTTCCTATACTCCTTTTTGGTTTATATTGGCCCTAACAAATTGGTTTATAAGATGACTGTTTTTTCTTTTTATATAAAATTGTAGGGTTATATACTTCATCAACGTAGGACTTCAATTTTCGACGAAAAGGAGATTTTTTATACGAGTTTGGAAGAGGAGGATCTCTATTGTTTTGTGTTATCTAATCTAATACTTCCATCATTTTTATTATAAGCAAAAGTTAATAAACAAAACTTTATTTATTTGATCTACATGTATTGCCGACATCAAAATTGTTATATGTTACATCAGAATTTGTGTGTTTATTTTTAATCTTTTATGCAATTTAATACTGGTCTTTAATTATAAGCAACCTTTGAGGAAAAAAAACCCTTAAATATAAGTACTATTTTAATATAATAGGTGCATTTATTTATTTATTTCAAATATATTTCTTTATT
>JBBPBR010000008.1:42851578-42864748 GCA_037974775.1 Cicer pinnatifidum | reverse complement strand
GTTTTTGATATTTAATTGTAACTTGGTGATTAAGGCAATTTGAAAAGAAAAAAAGCAAAAAAAAAAAAAAAAGAACACATAAGGAATTTTATATTGGTTCACCACCAACCTAGCTGAATACGTCAAGTACCTTCACATGAAGGATTTCTTCTAGTAATTTAACCTAGATTACAAAAACCACTTAACATCACCGAGTTCAGTCTACTTAACCTTCTAGTTACAAATGTTACAAGTTGAGGAAAATACAATAGTCACAAATGGGCTAAATTACAAGTGTTTATTTAGTTTGTAATTGACTCTCAATGAGAGGATATGTATGTGTCTACCACTATATCACATTTAGATAATTATGTATTTGTACAAGTGCTTAATGTTCAAATAATAATTTTGTTTGAATATGTTTTAAGTATTTAATGTTGATCAAAGTGTTTGATGTTCAAAGTAGGATCAATATTTTTTGTATCAATGTTCTTCAAAGTTCTAAGTCCATAATTTGTTCAAATTATTTGATGTTGTTCTTCAATTCTGTCTAGACTTAACTTTTTCATATTTTCTCAATATTTTGCAAAGTAGTTTGATGAGAATTGTAAGATTTTTCAATTGCAGTTCTGTTGTTCTCGTGTGTTTTTGTTGCTGAAACAAACAAGAATTACTTTTATACTAATATATGAAACATACATCTTGTTTCAATATTGAATTGAAACATTGTCTTGTTTCAATTTTGCTTAAATTTTAAACGATGCTTTGAACCAGTGCGCTGTTGTATTGCTTCGATTCTAACTGTTTCTACACATTCGAATTTCTTATGACCGTTGTCAGTGATGATTCATTTGCAAACAATTTATTCCAATTAAAAAAAAAAATACTTAATCAATATTTGCACTCGGGGAAAGTTGGTAGGTAAGCAACTAGAACTTCTATGAAATCTTTTTTAAGTTTGAACTTTTGATATCTTCCAAAATTACTATCACAAGCAAAACTGTAAGTATCACAATCTGGTATGGAATCCTCTAGATTTCATCATAATTACTTCTTTAGGGCCATACACACTTTTGATAATTGTTGACTTTCATAAGAGTCATTGACTATTTTTCAGTGGCTTTAAATTTGGTACATTGACTTTTTATGAGTCATTGACTTTATGTTAGTGGCATTAACTCTAGTATGTTGACTTTTTTTTATGTGAGTTTACTTTTGTTAGAGTTAGAAATAAGAAAGTTAGAGTCATTGTGTAAGTACCAGAAGTAGATTCAGAAGTATCAGAGTCAGATTGGAGTGTGTCAATATCAAAAGCAGAATCATATGTTAATGTGTTAATATTAGACGCAGAGTCAATAATCAACTTATGTTGAAATAGCTTTCAAAAGTAGAGGCAATCATTAGAGTCAGCATGAATAACCATTTTAGAGAGAAGCTTTATTATAGAATGTTTCCTTTGGAGTTAGTGCATCAAAGTGAGCGCTTTATTGCTAGTGGAGGATGCACAATTAGAGTGTGTGTAGTTCATTGTCTTGTATCATTTCCTCTGACTTTTGTGTTTTATTTGTTTTCTCTTATTGTTCTATTTTGACAGTTTCCTTTGATTCTTGTTGTTTCCTCTGATAAGTGTGTTTCCTTTAATTATGTTGCATCGTTTGATTATGGTGTATCCTCTGATTATGTTTACTTCTTGTGATTCTATTTGTTTCATCTGATTTTATTTGCTTCCTCTAATTTATCAACAAAACTATTAAAGAATTGTTCTCCAAAACTATCTTGGTTTTAACTAATTATTCAAGTCTTTAGCTTCCCGAATGTTAGTGACCTTAGGTCTCCACTTGCTAGGACGACTTATAAGTATCTTATTGACATGATCTACTATTGTAGCTCTTTTGAAGTAGATTTAATCCTGAGACCAGAGTTTGGAATTTGGAGAACATTTTCTCGATGTCTTCATCTTCCTCCATCTAAAAGAGCTCATACTTCTTAACTAAGAGGTTGGCCTTTGGTTCATGTACCTGCTTATTTCCTTCATATGTTAAGATCAAACGATCATAAACAATCTTACATTTTCCTTATTGGTGCACTTATCAAACTCTTTGAATCTGATTGAATTTATCAAATAAAATCCAAAAATACCACCAATAATTTATAAAAATCAAATAAAGACAATGCAAATTTTTTTGGAATTTTTTGAGAATATGAGTCCCATAAGAAGTCCCTACTAAGGGTGTCCTGTTCCTTAATATTTTTTGTGATTTTCTGACGAAATTTCGGGACAATCCGAGACAATCACTTGAAAACCGTTTTTTTACTAGCAACGTGCCTATGAGCTTGCAAGCCTATCCGATCAGTAGACAAAAAATCAAGAAGAAAAAACTGTTAAGATGATTAGTAGTACTCTAAAATTGGTTAATATTGTTATCAGAGAGTCCCTGACAACGATGCCAATTTGATCCACTATCGTACACAGGTCAAATACAAGTGATAAAATGTAGATAGAGGTAATAACTCAAGTCGTTTCGCAAGGACTTCTGATATAATAATATTAACCAAATTGAAAGTTGAAATTAGAAAGAGTTTTTTTAGATTTTTGTTTGAACATATTAGCAAAATGGTTAATCCACTTATTCGAGTTTCAAATCTATCACATATTCTATCAACGAGTTTAATTTCTAATTTATGATTCTATTCCTATTTGACTATATAATTGATAAAACAAGCGTAATCAAATCTATGTGAATTCGGTTTCTTTAACTGGATTAAGCACCGCAATCATCGATATATTACAATTAACAATCAAGTGTCGCAAAATTATCATTCAATAAATTAAAAACCGAATTTTGACAAACTAATTTAATTGACCCTATTGAGATTCAATTTAAGCAATTAGAATATCAATGTAATCAAATAAACAAAAATAGAATCATAAAGTAAAATTGATAGTGTAACCTAAATCTCAAGGTGTTGATGAAACTCTTAACTCGTGGATTAATCTTATGAAATTAGCTTTCCATGAAATATAAAAAAAAGTGTTTATATCTTTTTGGTTCTCAATCTAAAAATACAATATGTCTAAGAAGGGAAAGAAATTCCTAATATATACTACTCGATTTTGGACTTTTAAAACAAGTTGCCCGCTACTTAAAATTATTACAGAAGTCCAGATTATGAAATATGCAATTTAGGCCAAGTAAAGTTTGGCAATGGGTTTTTATTCCAACACAAAAGTTGTAGCTCTAATATTTAGCTTTTCAACACCTGCTCCCATGCATCAATCTGATATTGAGAGTTCAAGTTATGGCCTACAGAGCGAGCAGGGGTCAATATACAAATAATAAAATTAAAATTCAATTTCGACCAAAAGATTAGAAACAAATTAAAAAAATTAATTTAAGCTATAAAGAGCTTTTAAAATGCCACAGTAAAAAGCTAAAAACATGTGCCCAAATGCTTTGATCATGTACCCATCTTCAATCAAATCTCAAAGTTCAGGATCTTGAGAAATGAAGATGCTTTTGAGTCTGTCTTTCTACTACTCAAAGTGTTCCGCATCGAACAAAGGAGGTTTGTTGACAGTTCCTCCCATTGCCTAATCACCATAGTTAGACATATTTGAAAGGTGGATTTTTTCTCAAACATTGTAAAGTGATCAAGCCTTGAGACCGAGCTCTGATGCTAATTGTAGGTGGAAAATACAGAAGAAATTGGGGGTTTGAATTATGTATCTTGTCTTGAAAAATTATTTGGGCTATGAAATGGTGAAAATAAAAACTAACAAAATCAAAGGCAGTTTTCTTCAATGGTGAGAACCATTTATATATGTCAACTTTTAATGTTCTTCTAGTTCCAACGTTCTGATCATTTAATTTTGGTTCCTTCAATTTTTTAATTTTCTCGTTGCATTCAAATTCTAAGGATTGTTGTTTGATTTGTGTCCCGATGCTTAGTCGATCTTTGAGTTTGAATTTATTCTTTGTTCTCTGTTCTTGAGCTTTGAAATATGTTATCGTTGTTTGACAGTTGCAAAAATTCAATTCTTGATCATTGCTGAATTTAATTTTGATCTAAGCTTTAATTCATAATTTTGTTGCTTGATCGTTGTTGGGATTTCAGAATGTTTTATCTTTGATTGCAAAGATCTGTTGTTGTGAATCTTTTAATTGAACTGTTTCTATTTGATGAGATACTCGGTGCAATTAAGAATGTAACTGATTGGACACTTTAATCCATTCCAATGTGGACAAAAATAATCTCTTGGACAATTGAATCTTCAGTATCAAAATCAGAGGTAGTTAGCCTTCATCAGAGTCTGTTTATGAACCATGTGTAGAACGTGTTTCTTCAGAGTCAATTTCCAGAGTCATGATTTTTATCAGAGTTAGAGCCGTTAACTTTTTTCAAAGCCTTTGACTTTTTTAACCATGAAAAATGGTATGTTGACTTTTATCAGAGGTGTTGACTTTTTATCATATGCGTTGACGTTCATCAGAGGCATTGACTTTCCTCATAGTCAGACACTTGCTTGTGTTGGAGGTAGAGGCGGATGAAGTATTGTGAAGGTCAAAGTCAGACTCAATCATCTTATGATGTTGAATTACTAGTATAGGCAATTCAGTAGAGGCAAAGGTAATGATGTATATCAGAGTCAGATGCTTGCTTTGAGCTACTTTGTTAGAGGCAGCTTATGTTGCACTTGACTTCAAAGTCTCATCTTTAGGGGAAAAACCTTGAAGGCAGATTATCAGAGTTAGATCCTTAGACTCAGTTACTTAGAGGTAGAGGCAAAAGCAGAGGCAGATGCTTAGTGGCATTTCCTTTGTAGACAACGACAAGTACATGTTGTTCCTTTCCTCTGATCCGTCCTTTTATTTCGTTTCCTCTTAATTCGCCCACCTCCTTTTATGCGTTTGCTTCATCTGATTTGTGCGCTTTCGTTTATAATAGGTGTTTCCTCTAATTCTTTTGTCTTTCTTCTAATTTATTTTTTGTACACTCAATTAAATTATTAGTGTACTAAATTGTTCCCACAAAATACCTTTTGTTATCATCAAAACAAGATAAGGGATTGTTCTACAAACTATCATGTTTCTAATATCATTGTCTTCCTTTGCACCTTGAACAAATTCTCGCTCCTATGGTTTTCTCACCATTCAAATAGACTAGTCAACTCTTGGAAGCAGTGGGTTGAGATGTTGGTATCTAGATTCACCACTAGTAGAATAACTCATATGATTTCAACGTGTTTGGTTGGTTTCAGGAAAAAGTCATACAAGTCCCTCAGTTCGTTCATTGATCATTTCAATGATAAAACTTCTCAAATTAAAAATATTAATCCTGCCCTAGCTTTGCACGCCCAATTTAGGAATGAAGCATGTACCCTTTTCTTCTTAGTTGGCGAGAAGGAATTCCAAGACGCTCGATGAACTCAAAAGGAGAGAAAATGGGTACATATATATAGAGGCAATGAATAAAACAAATAAGGGAGATTACAAAGGATCTCCCTACAATGATCGAGATTGAAGTGGATGATGAAGCAATTAAGGGAAACACAAAAGATAATATTACTTCACTAGCTTCATTGTGTCAACTAAGGCCCATAAGGAACTTCAAAGCTTCATATGATTTAAACCGAATCAATCTACCTCGACAACATGTGTCAAAACCTTAAACATGTAGTTGATTTTACTGCGAGTACCGCATGATACATGGACACTTTACTAATAATTGTCAAATGATTGAGATTTATATCGAGAATCTGATACGTGAAGACCTTCTATAGAAATATATGGACAAAAAGGACTAACATGAAGATTTGACTAAGTCTAGATATCAAAGGAATTACAATTTGCCCAATTGATGTAGAAGGTCTAGAAGTTTTGTGCAGAGGCGTAATTGAGATGAAATGAGAGGAAAAAGAACGACCCCTCATCCTAGGGACACTAATTTCATATCAGGAGGATCTGCGGGTAAAGGATCCACCAGCGAGACCATGAAAAGACACTTGCAAGCTTGGAAGTCAATATGCGGCCTCACATAAGTCAAAGGCGTCTTACCCACTATCACCTTTTCAAAATGGATTACAAAGGCATATATAGACAAGAGGAAGACTCAATGGTTATACTAGTAGGAATAGATAACTACAATGTGAAGAGGTGTTTGATCGATCGTGAAAACTTAGTTGATAATATATTCAATGAGGTTTATGATAAACTAGGCCTACCAACATCAATCATTAAGACTTACAATGGCACCTTAGTAGGATTTTCGGAAGCCTATATAACATGCAATGAATAGAACTCAAAGTGGTATCTTACCACTTGGCCATCAATATATTGCCAAGCTAGTAGGACATAATAAAAGGAAACTAGTTGGATAAAAACGAACCACAGTTCGATAAAGAGGAAGAAGAGAGACAACCACTCTAGGGTTTCATAACATAGAATGAATCAAACTTGAGTTTATAGGGTTACAATAAGTGTATATATAGGAGAATAGAAATGTCTAAAATACCCTTACTACTAATATATAATAACATTATCTAACATCTCCCCTCAAACTCACGATGCATTAACACAGAACATCGTGAGTTTGTCAACTAAAAAATGAAAACGTTTAATGGAATGCATCTTTGTGAACAAATCAGCAATTTGTAAAGACGAGGAGACAAACAATAGAGTAATGGTTCCATGCTGAAGATGATGACGAGTAAGATGACAATCAATCTCAATGTGTTTGGTGTGTTCATGAAAGATCGAGTTGTGAGCAATTTGAATAGCACTCTTGTTATCGCAGTGCATCAGAGTTGGCTCAGAAAGAGAGATACCCATATCAGACAAAAGCCAACATAATCAAATTATTTCAGCGGTAGTGGATGCCATAACACGATACTCAACTTCTCTAGAGGAGCGAGAAACAATGTCCTATTTCTTACTCTTCCAAGAAATAAGATAGTCTCCAAGAAATATACAAAACCCTGTGGTGGATTTACGATTTGTAGTGTTACCAGCTCAATCAACACCAGAATAAACTCGTAACTCCAATGAGGATGACGATGGAAAGAGAAGGCTTTGAAATTGAGTTCCTCGAAGATAACGAAGAATACAAAGAATTGTTGCCCAATGTACTATAGTGGGAGAGACAACAAACTAACTAACAACATGAACAACATAAGCAATGTCAGGTCTGGTAATCGTGAGATACACTAAGTTGCCAACCAGAGTACGATACAAAGTGGAATCTGGTAAACGAACACCATATGAGGGAGCAAATTACACATTCAACATAAGAGGAGTATCTGCTACTCTAGTATCAGAAAGACAAGCCTGGTCAAGAATGTTGGCAATGTACTTGGATTGAGAAAGAAGGTAGCCTCTAGGAGAGTAGGCAACTTCAATCCCCAAGAAATAGCGAAGAGTTCCCAAGTCCTTCATCTCAAACTATTTGGCTAACTCCAATTTCAACTCATTAATTCAACTACCATCATCACCTATAATAATCATATCATCAACATATAGAGAAATTATAGTGTGACCATAAGTGGTGGACCTTATAAACAATGCAGAATCATGTTCACTAGAGCGAAAACCAAGAGAAGTGATCACAGTTGAGAATTTCTCAAACCAAGCTCGAGGAGCCTGTTTAAGACCATATATAGACTTTTTTAACTTACATACTTCCCCTTGATTATGAGAAACTCCTTGTGGAGGGACCATATAGACTTCTTCATGAAGCTCACCATTCAAAAAGCATTTTCGACATCCATTTGGGAAATATGCCATTGATGAATAGATACAACTGCAATAAGAGTACAAATAGTGGTCATCTTGGCTGCAGGAGCAAAAGTTTCTTCATAATCCATACCATATTGTTGAGAGAAACCCTTAGCTACAAGACGTGCTTTGTAGCGCTCACCTGACCCATCAAACTTAGTTTTGATCTTGTATACCCAACGAGACCCAATAGCACGTTTTCCAAGAGGAAGAGGTACTAATTCCCAAGTGTTGGTTTTGTACAATGCAGATAGTTCTTCTACCATAGCCTGCTGCCAAAGAGGATCAAGAACAACCTCTTTAATGGAAGAGGGCTCAAACAAACTGTGAATAGAGGTTAAGAAAGAACCAAACGAAGCTGAGTAAGTGGAGTAGACAAAATCAGGTAACTGAGTAGACTTACATTGACGAGAGGGGTAACAAGGAGGATCAACAATCGCAGGAGGTGGTTGGACAGCCGGGGGGACAAGAGGGATGTCATCATGTGGAGTAGTAGTATTTGTCCTGCAATTCTCAACATTACAATCGCTAGAAGCGTTATCATTAGGACCAAACGAATCAATATGGGTTAGTTTAGAACTCTAAGTAATATGAGAATAAGAGGAAATAGAGTAAAAAGGGATGTGCTCAAGAAAAACAACATTACGAGATGCATAAAGTTTTCTTGCATGAGGATCATAACAACGATAACCCTTTTGACCATCCCTATAACAAAGAAAAACACACATGGCTGAACGAGAAGACAACTTACTGCGCTTTACTTGAGGGCGAGCAACAAAACAAGTAGAACCAAAAACTTTCAAAGAATAGTAATTAGGGGTAGAAGCATACAATTTTTCAAAGGGAGACAAACCTGATATGATAGATGATGAAATTCTATTAATAGCATGAATAGCAGTAAGAAATGTTTCTCCCCAAAACTCACTAGGAACTGAAGTGGACATCAAAAGGGAATGAGCAGTCTCTATAATATGACGGTGTTTCCTTTCAACAACTCCATTTTGTTGAGGAGTATCAGTACAAGGTGTTTGGTGGAGAGTGCCATCATAAGCAAGTAATTAAGAAAATTTATTAGAGGTATATTCACCACCTAAATCACAACGAAATCACTTTATAACATAATTATGTTGAGTTTTGACCATTGCACGAAACATATGATAAATGTCAAAAAATTCAGACTCATTTTTCATAAGATAAACCCAACAATAACGAGTGCAATCATCAATAAACGAAACATAATATCTAGATCCACCTTTGGTGAGAACCGGTGATGGACCTCAAACGTCAGAGTGAACTAAATCAAAAGGCGCATATGAAACGAAAACACTTTTACTAAACGGTAAAGCTGAAAATTTTGCAAGTACAACCACAACAATATGAGATATCACAGGTTTCTAACTTTCCAAAGGCTCTAGTAGAAGCCAAATATTTTAATCTAGAAGCATAAACATGTCCAAAGCTAGAATGCCATAAATAAAAACTAGAAGATAAGGAATTCAAGCGAAAACTAGATAATAAGTCAGCAGTAGTTGTTGAGGCTGCAGTATCTGGGAGTCGCAGGTCATCCAAAACATAAAGTTCCCCCTGTCTATGGCCTGTCCCAATCAGCCTCCCAGAATGTGGATCCTGCACATAATAAGAAGTGGAAGAAAATATAACTGAATAATCGAAATCACATATTTGACTAACAAAAGCAAGACTCAAAGTAAGATTAGGAATATAATAAACATCAGAAAGAGAAAGGTTATGTGTGGAGACAAAACCAATGTCTGCTAGTGGCATAGGAGAGCCATCAGCAGTCATAACCGACACAAACGAGACAGGTTTCACAGACACAAGATTTATCATCATATGTCATATGATGAGATGCTCCAGAATCAAGAATCCATATGGAAGGAGATATACCTGACATACTAGAGGAGTTCAAACCTTTAGAAGAGGTGGCAGACATGGCATGTGATTGAGAAAATTGGTTTTTAGTATCCTCTTGTTTACGATACTCTTCTTCTAAACGAAGTTGATTACCCAATTGCTCAAGTGATATGTCCTCTTTCTTATGTGTCATAGATTTTTTGAAATCTTTCCACGAAGGTGGAAGTTTGTCTATTATGGAGGATACAATAATGGTTTCATCCATGTGCATCTTATGTTGTCTGTAGTTATTAAGAATACATCCAATCTCATGCATTTGTTCCATTACTGATTTATTATCAACCATTTTATAATTATTAAATTGAGAAACAAGAAACTTCTTACTTGTTGAGTCTTCTTGCATGTATCTTGACTCTAATTTCTCCCATAGTTCCTTTGCAGATATGCTGCTTTGATATATATCGAACAAGGAGTCAGACATTCCGTTGAGAATATGACCCATGCATATATATTCATCAGTGTCCCACTTCTGCCTTTCTCTTGTTTCTGCTAATGTTTCCACTTCCTTCTTCAGCGGTCTTGTGGTGTTCAGAACATACACCACCTTCAAAGTTGTAAGGAGAAATTTCATCTTTTTCTGCCAACGGATAAAATTTCCTCCATCAAATTTCTCCAACTTCACAAAATTAGAAGTCATTTCTTTGAGTGATGCAGCGGTTGATTGAAAATAAAATCGAACATAAAGATTGTTGGAACTGTGTTGGTGACAATTGCTGCAAGACTTTAATAGTGAAGTTGTTGATGAAGATTATATGTAGAAAATTCCAAAGCGTGTTGTTACACTAGCCTTTAGGTTCGATTCGCCCCCCACCAATCGGATGCAAATGAGATAACCAACGAATCCCCTTCATAGTACTTTGGAAACCTTGATATGATTTGCACTATCACACCAATAATATCTTTCAATAGTATGTTACAAAATAATGTTACCTATTCTTTTCTCATGCATTAGAAAAGAATAAGTTGACTTAGTATATGAGAATGAGTGAAAGAAAATGGATGGCAATTACTTGAATTCGTTGTTTGCATTATGTCCAAAGTGACCCTATTTATAGGAAAAATAATGTCACTTGAGAAAGAGTTGCAATTCTTCTTCTGCCACTGTTTTCGAAGGGATATATATGTTTACCTTTCAGATATTCACCAAAGTATTGCAATGGTCTGGTAACAAAACAATGTCTCTATTTCGTGAGAAGGACACGAGTTCGATCCACTGTTGTGTCTTTCATTTTTAATGAACAGTCTTCTCTTTTCAAGGCTGAATTTATCCAAAAAAAAGAACACCTTCAAACTAATGGACTGTTCGCTTCAACTAACAAAATCACCCTTAACGAATTTAGAAAGATAGTTGGACTGTTATAGGCGTATTGCACTACCCTCAAACCACAATGCAGTAAACACCTTTCAAATTAGTCTACAGTTCTAACACCATGATACCTGTAGAACTATGAACTATCATATGGTTAAATCTGAGTAGGGTTAGTGAACAAGCCCACATTGAATACAACTCTAAGAGTAGAACTAGAACTCCTCTAATAAACTAGAGACTTAGCATGCATAACTAAGTATGTTGTAAAACTTACAGTTGCGAAGAGATTCAATACCAAGGTGAAACCTTAGAATTTCAGGGAAGGAGACCTAGTCTTACGAAGGACTCACGATGTAAGATAGGAAAAGCAGAACGAAAAATTGGCAGTTAGTTGGAAACGACCATATTGAATTAGCTCTATGCTTGGAAAATGAGCGTATCAACTAGAAGACTTAGTAGAAAAATGTTTATCTGAGGTCGTGAAATGCCACACACCTCAAGTTTCCTTTCAATTAAAATTTTGTAACATTATTCCTACTTGGACCTTTCTTTCCCTGAAAGGATTTTTGTTTCTTGGAGATTTTAACAAGACACGTCCTTTTTTTTCATTTTTCCACTAACAAAGTCTTTTATCCAGTACATACTCATCACTAAAACATAATCCCAATATGCAGAATTGAAAACTTGATGTGGCAATTCATCAATGAGATTACATAAGCCCGATATGCAACATCGGTGCTTCGATGCGACAATCCATTAGTTGGATTACTTAAGTGCAATAGACTATGTCGGCACTCTGATGTGGCAATCCAACAGAGAAATTACGATAATACAATGTTGGATGTCAACCATTAGATATGATGATCGATTAAACATTACATTCCAACGAAAGTTAGACCATATTGAATTGACTTGAAATCAAGGACCAAAAATAAAATTAGAAATTTTTTTTAGAACTAAAAGTAATAATATTTTAAAAGACTAAAAACAAAATATTAAAATTTATAGGAATTAAAAATTTATTAAACCTTCTATAAATTGTTGGACTTTTTTATAGTTGAATTTGATAAAAAAAAATATTGGATCCTCGTTGTAATAAAAAAATGTTGGGCCATTTCACATATTTGTCCTAGTAGTAGTTTAATAAAACAAAAGTTGTTTTAGAGTTTTTCTTTATAAAAAAAAATCCTAAAACAAACTTAAAGCAAGTTTAAAAAAGTTGTCTTTTGTACCCCTCAATTAACTCTATACTCTTCATTAAAAAAATTTAAGTTTGAAATCTCCAAAATACCTTTAATAAAAACTGTAAAAAAAATCAAAAAAAATTTTTATACCCCACAAGTTGTGTTTTCAGTGTTGTTGAATTTTTTTTACCAGAAATTTCACGATGAATGAAATTTTCGGTAATTATAAATCAATACAAGAAATTTCATTTTTGAAATTTCCCCGGAAGTACCGCCCGGAAATTTGAAATTTTCCGATATTGATTTATAACTACCGGAAATTTGAAATTTTCGGAACGTTCACCAGAAATTTCATTCCTCATTAAATTTACTCAGGATGCAACTATGTATTAGACTTACAATTTTTTTTTCTTCTCATTTTTATAATTACAAAATTGTTTATTTAATAAAATAACAATAATTATAATATTTAAAAAAAACAAAATATTATTAATAAATTAAATAATAAAATAAAATTATATTAATAATAATAATAGTAATAAAAATAATAATAAAGTAAAGTAAATTATATTATTAAAATTTTATATTTTTTTAAATATTATTTTTAACTATTTATCAAATTACATTAACAATATTCTACTACTATTATTATTTAATTTTTTTTGTTTATTAGATCAGAATAAAAAATAGAAGAGAGTTGTTCAGAAAATAAATTGTTATTTTATAAAATATTGGCAATAAAAATAGCAGCTAGTTGTTAAGAAAATATGTTGTTATTTGTTTTGACAAAATATTAGGGACACCTTATTTGTTTTGGCAAAATATTAGGGACACCTTATTTGTTTAGACACATTTAGTCAACCATTTGATGTATTTTTCTTCTTCAATTTAATATATTTTATTTTGTTAATAGTATTTTGATTTATTAAATAAATAAAAAAAAATTAAAAAATAAAAATTCTATTATTAAAATAAAATAAAATACATTAAATTG